>JAUNZO010005200.1:0-24400 GCA_031894775.1 Chloris gayana
GAAGTGGTACCATTGCAGCCCGATTTGTCATACTACGAGCGGCCGGTCAAGATTGTCGACACAAAGGAAAGAGTTACCCGAAATGGCACTCGAGAAATTCTTCAAGGTTCGGTGGAGTCACCACTCCGCGAGGGAGGCTACGTGGGAATCAGAAGATTTTCTTCGCACTCACTACCCGAAATTTTCGCTCGAACCCGGAGGTACATAAACCACCCCCTTTGTACTTGAGCCTAATCTCGGGACGAGATTTCTTTAAGGGGAGGGCTGTGACACTCCGTGTCCAGATGTTTCGAGTTAGCATTTTTAAAACTAATCTCAGGACTAGATTGACCTACCCAAGAAGTATCATTGACATGCAAAGTGTTTTGGGCAGTGATTAAATTCAAAAACACTTTGATTTGAACTACAACTCAAATTCCTACCATACAAGTATGGTCAACCAAAAATATATGTTGTAGGTCGTGTCAAATGAAAAATATAGGTCAAAACCCCACTGGATTTCATCGAGGTTTGGTACCCCAAATAAATCAGACAAACTTAGCATTTAAGCCTTTTCTCGGAATTTTCAGAATTTATCTAGAAAGGATTTTGGAGTAAACTCTTCGTGCATGTCACTTTCTAGAGTTATACTTCTCAACAAAATTCTTCACTTTAATTTTTGAACACGGGAAGGTCCTGCTTTTGATTTTTCAAAACCGGATCAGACCGCGTTTGGAAATTGGAAGAAAATAAGAAGATGCCGGGGAATATACCATGGGCCCCACCCGTCAGCCTCACTGGGCGAGGCACGGGCGCGCCCGCGCCCGACCGGCGCCGTACGCCGGCGCCGCGTGGCGGCTGCCCCCTGGCCCGGCCCCGCCTGGTCGGAGGGACAAAGGGGAGGTCCCCTCCCGGTCGGAACCCCCCTCTCCCATTTCTCTCTCTCGCTCCCGAGCTCTCCTCCACCCGCCATTGCCGACGCCCGAGCTCGAGCTCGCCGCCCGGCCACCGCGAGCCACCTCCCCGCACGCGCGTCCGCACTGGAGCGCCGCCCCAACCCCTCTCCGCTCCTCGAGCCGTCGCAAGGGTTCCCCGTGGACCCTAGGTGGAGAATCGAGCACTTTCTTCCACGCCGGCCGCCGCATCCATCTCCGTCCGATTCGCCCCCTCCGGTGAGCTAAGCATCCCCGACCGTGGAACGGTGCGTGCGCACGGTGGTGGAGCACCCCCCTCAAACCCTAACTCCCTCCCTTGCTCCCTAGGTCGCCGGATTTCATTTTCTCCCCACCGCGAAGCTCCGGCCGCCGCCACCCTCACGTCGACGGCCAACCACGGTCAAGCTCATCCTCGACGGAGAGCGTGCCGGTGAAGTCCGTGCTTTGAGGAAGCTCTACGACCAAGCCGTTCAACCCCCGTGCTTCCTCCGTCACGCGCGTCGCCGCCGAACCCCGCACCACCGCCATCGTCGTCGCGCCGCCCTCGCCGGTGAGCACCGACCTCGGGACCTCTTCGAATGAATGCGCGTCGAGCTCCGGAGCATGCTGGTATTTTTATCTCGATTTTTAGTGGTCGTTTGACCCCACTCCGGCGAACTTCCGCAACTCCGGCGAACCTCCGGCCACCGTGGCAGCTCCCTCTGCCGTGCGTGCACGCACGGGCTGCGTGCCCTGCTCCTGGGCCGCGCCCCATGTCCGGGCCGCACGCACGTGGCTGGGCCGCACCACGCCCTTGGGCCATGTCCTGGCACGGGCGCACGGTGGGGACGGGCGCACCCATGCTATTGGGCTGCGCGCGTCGGTGGGCCACGCTGCGAAATGGGCCGCTTCGGCCGAACCAGCCCACCAGCCCCTTATTTCCTTTATCCTTTTTCCAGGAATTAAATAAATTATCGAGAAAAATGTGTAAACTTTAAAAATTCATATCTAGAGCTCTAGATCTCGAAAAATTGCAAAACAAAAATTGTTGGAATCCTTGAGACGAGTACTATTTAATGGCGCAATTAGTTTTACATTATCAGAGGCAAATTAATTGAGCTAATTTCCTTTTTGGAGAATCAAGAATATGGCTTAATTAATTATTGGATTGTCTCAAATTATGAAGCTTGGTTTAATTATTATCTATAGCATGTGCCTAAGGACCAGGAGCAATTTAATTGCTATTTTTTTACCTAGTTTTGCTAGGATTATTGAATTATTCTCTTGCACATGCGATAATGATTTAAATGCTTCATGGGAGTTGATGAAGGAGATTAAGTTAAATAATCACCTTAAATCATCTTCACCCTGCTGGACAGCACGTTAATTTATACTCATGAATTAAGTGTATTTGATGAAATCCGCACGTATTCCGTAAAATATTCAATGTCATGTTTTCATCAAATTTTACACATCACATTTGCATCATGTAGCTGCGGTGGTGAACGTGGTGACCAGCGAGGAGGAGCCGGAAGTTGCTGCTGTTGTTGACCCAGCTACTCGGGGTCAAGCTCAAGGCAAGCCCGGTGCACAACCTTTTAAATTAAGTATTTTAATTTCATCACTATGTTTGTAGGTCTGTATTGTGCATTAGGTCTACGGGAGTTGTGATGGAAACCCTAGCATGCGGTAGGACCCTGTTTATCCTGATTCGATCACCCTACGCTAGATGCCTGCTTAATTAGGGCGATGATCCGTCGAGTGGTACGGAGACCACTCGTAGATAGGACAATCACTTTTGGGACACGATGCTAAGTATGTGAAGAGAATGGTAAATTGGAGGCCGGACGGGCAACTTAGGTGGAAAGGGAAGGACTGAAAGAGTCTTCAAGGTTGTAGCCCCGTACTGTGCACACAAGGACCGCGTCGTGTCCGGCCCATGTGGATTAAGTTTGAACGTACTGCTTGCATGCTGGTGTTGATGGGCCCGAGTAAACCGACGTACCGATGGTCGCTGTATGTTAGAGAGATACCCTACTCCCTTGGTTACTTGGCAGGAATTTGGGAGGAGAGAAGGGAGCACTCTACTCACGGATGACGTGCGGGACGGCATCGCGTGGGGACCCTTCTCGGGGGAGCTAGGCCCGACTAACACGACGGTGCCGGCTGGGAAAGGTTGTCTCATGCGGCTTACGGGAAGTGCGTATGTGACGTGCGGTCAGGTTTCTCCTGCAGGATGTAAATCGATTCGAATCGCTGCCCCTCACGATAGCGAGTACCACTTGTCCCTGCGCCGGAACGTAGTAAGAAGAGGAACATTGATGATGATTATTATGATTAATTTGCTGTATTGCTTAATTACTTGTTTGGAAACATGTAATGCAGTAGCTTAGTGCAAATTAAATTTATTCTTTCTTGCAACTTAATTAAACTGCTAAAAGATGAAAGTAAGGATTCACTTGTAGGCCAGCTTAGTGCTTAAATGTACCCTATCCCCCTGGCCTTTGCATGTCTAGGAGTCGGCTGTAGATGGCCACTTTGACGGGTCGAGTCTTGCTGAGCTCTAGTTGCTCGGGGCTTTGCTCTATGTGGTTTTCGAGAGGATACCGTCGTGCATGACTTCGACGCCGGAGATGACGTACGGCGAGGATCAGACTTCGGGTGACGGCCACTACACTTGGGAGTGGTGCGGTCCGGACGAGTAGAGGAGTTGATGTGCCGGTAAGATGTTCTAGGGCAGGAACATCTGTCTCTGCCGGATGCCCGTGATGTATCGCCGAGAGAGCGATTGTATCTTATTTGCTTCCGCTTGTTTAGTTGTTTTCCAAACTTATTAGCTTCGATGCTTATGAGACTACGATGTACGTTTGTACTTGGGATGAATGTAAGACTTGTACTTATATTCATTGTGTTATGCTTATGTTTGTATGTTGTAATATCGGGTATCACAGCGCGTGATGCCACCCATGATGATCCTGGTGACGGAAACGACTCTTCGTGAGACGGGTGCAGTCACAGCGTGGTATCGAGCCGTCATGGGGATATTGCAACACCTTAAGCAGCCTATTTTCGAAAACTAGGGCGTTATCGTGTGAGGACGTGCCCGTAAGGACTATATTAGTCGTAACGGTGGCAAAGCTAACCCTGGGTTATGATTGTTTAATTACTTGCATCTACGGCTGTGGCTCGGGTATGTCTGCATTTAAATTAGCGGTCCGTGCCCGCGGACGGAGAATACGGGACAATGTTGGCTCGTGGCATACCACGGGGCGATCCTCTTTATGGATCGTTACTTGTAGAACTGTGCTTATTTTTGTAGTTTCTTTTGAATTTGATGTACTTGTTTCTGGAATGAATCTTCTGCAGGTACATAACAACGCTAGTAGGTGTGAGTCGATAATTTAGACTGACATACGGGGTTGAGTGCGGGTTGCCACCCCGAAATGCGTACACCGTTGAGACGGTATAAATATTTTGTTTCTTTCGTGGTGAGGATGAATAGGATGGCTAAGGTGCATTCATGATAAAAATGGCAAACCTAAAAATCTGAATTTTGTAATCTCGGAAATTTCAGAAACTCGCTAGGCAAAGAAAATCCATAACTTTCTGCTCGAATCTTGGATTTGAGTGATTTTAAATGTTCTGAAAACTTAGAGAAGTCAACTAATTTTTGGACGTGGTTTGGTGATGTTTGGATCCAGAGAGAGGGAGTTATGCTCTGCTTTGTTCAGAGGTGCTGTGTCTGTTTTTCAGAACGACAGCCTGGTTGGTTTTCCCCATAACTCCCAGCTCGATTGTCGGAATAAGGCAAATGAGCACTTTCTGGAAAGCTTGAATCACGAGCTACAACTTTGGTAGTCTGAGGAAAGACTGGTTTTGAGGTTGCAGGGTCGAAAATCTCGGATTCCTCCCTCTGAACTGAAACTACCTCAACTCTGTTTTCAGAATCGTATGTCCATACCGTTTTGACCATATCTTGGTGCTCATGTGTTGGGTACGTGTGATCTTGTACTCCTTGGAAAGGTTGAAACATGGGTTCCAACTTTTGTATTCATTTGGAGGACCAGTTTCGAACCGAGCTGGCCGGTTTTGGTCAGTTATTACTCGCTGTACAGATTACCGATCAGAATGGATAGTCTGTCGGGTAACACCCATAACTTTTCGCTCGATTAGCGGAATGAGGTGGTTAAATACTCGATGGAAAGCTGAGATGATGATCTAAATTATTGTTAGTATGAGGAAGAACCAATTCTATCGTTTCCTGTGCTAAAATGTACAGTTTTGTTGACTGTACGGCGTTGGATCGCCGGGTCGGGATTTGATCTAATGGAGGATAAATTGCCCTTTGTTAATCATTACCATTTGTTTGCTCACATGATGCTCTTGGTTAAGCATCCTTTCTTTCAGTGCGTCATGCTTACGTGGGAAAAATTTGTTTCTTACCCTTCGCAGATGCCGTCCGACAGTGAGCCCAACCGCGAGCACGCTGACAGCACGTGGTCCGCCGGGGAGGAGGCCTTGACGGAGACTTCTCCCGGTTTGCTGTGGGCGCTGTTGGAGACTCTGGGACACACCCAGCCCCGCTGTACTTCACCCAGCGTGATCGAGTTCCTGGGGTCGCCTTTCACAAGGTGAAGGCGGAGGTTGCTCACCACCCCGACGAGCAGGAAGGGTTCACGGAGTACCAAGTGTTCTCCAAGGACACCTACCAGGGCCGAGCTAAGATAGCTCAGTTCATTTTGTCGAGAGTTTGTGACCTCTCACGAGAGACTCCTTGTCCGGCACCCCCTTCGAGTTGATCCCGACATTTGACTACTTCGACGAGGTAGTCGAACGCCGTCTCGGGAGGATTGGCCGCACGGAGTTGGGTTACCACTGCGTTGCTCGCTACGCTCGCGAGGCGTTACTGGATACACCGGGACGCGGACGCACTGGCTACGCGTCTCCGGGACCGTGTGACCGAGTTGTCTCCGGTCTGTCGCGAGCGGCGAGAGCGTTTGGACATCCTTGCTCGGGAGCGCTCCGGCGCGATCCGGGGTCTGCAAAGCAAGACCCGGGAGGTCGCGAGAGTCGCGGACGAGCGTGACGACCTCGCCCGTGAGAGGGATGCCCTGTTGGTGCAGCGTAACCTCTTGCTGGAGGAGCGAGACGAGCTTCGGCAGGAGAAGGACGACCGCACCCGAGAGCGCGATGAGGCACGCCAGCAGTTGGTGGGCCGCAACGCGCGAGTGGCTCAGCGAGGAGCACTACATCCACCACCTCCGGACCAACTTGATGGTTGCCCAGCAGTTGGAGCAGGAGCAGCACCACGATATTCAGACGTTGGAGCAACAGGTCGCGCAGTTGCAGCAGCAGTTGCAGGCTGCCCTGGCACCACCTCCACCACACGACGACGCGTCCGACGTCGACGACCCGTAGGAGTGACCTCCTTCGGTGGGAGGGTGTTGGGAATAGGCTGACTGGCAGCTAGTAGCAGATTATTTTGATGCTCGATAGCTGGACTAAATCGAGTAGTACCATCTAGTGAGGGATATTTGGAGGTGTGAGTGTATTTGTATGGCTAGTTAGCAATGGATGTATGAACTAATGAATGTTATGGAAATTGTGGCACTTTTGTGCTAGTTGGGAGCTTTGTGATGTATTTTATTTCCATACGATGCTTCTTTCTTTTAAATGTTCATACTTTATCGCGAGTCGTTTATTGACTGTGGGAATCTTGTTTCCTTACGGATGGCCGATAACGTTGAGATTTTGGACAACGGTTGGATGTGGTCTGATTGCTCGCACCGCGGTGGTTTACCTGCGATGCTATGGCAGGCCATGCGGACGCTGGGATACACCGAGCCCCACGCTTACGTAGGGAAGGAGTTCTTGGAGCGAGGAATGCTCACTTGTACCATGCACGTGGTTGTGCCGGGCAAGGCGGTACCTCCACGCCGGGAGTCGTGGATGGTGACCACGACGGGCCTCGCGATCTTCAGCGCATGGGACTTGGCAGCGCTGGCAGCTCTCACCGAGGCTTTGTGAGCTTCACGCACCTGACCTTGTAGGGACACCTTACCTCTACCTACCGGTCGGTGACCCCTACGACAGCCGGCTGGAGACGCCGCATGGCAGTGTTGAGTGACCCCAGTACACCCCACTTCAATCCCATGCTGGCAAACACCGCGTGCTATGCGGACGTCCTGTTTCGGCAGCACGAGTATCGGAACCGCGAGGTGAGCCTTCTCATGGGAGCCATGAGACAGAATGAGGCTAGAGTTGTCCAGCGGGACCAGCAGGTCACCTCACTCACCGCGGAGAACGCGGCACTGCGTGGACAGCTCCAGCAGCAGCAGACTCTGGTGGCTAATCTGCAGCGGGAGGTGCGGACTACAGCTCGAGGCCCGAGACGAGGCAGCAGCGGCTCGAGACGCAGCCGACGCCCGCTACTTACGTTTCCTCACCGCGTACGGTCCACGTGGACCAGGACCTCGAGTGACCTTGTTTCTCCGTCGGGGAGAGCAGCTTGAGGACCACGACGATGCGGAGGAGGATTGAGCGGCACATTAGTGCGCGCTGTAGGGAATAGCAGCCGATCTCCCTACTTGTATCTTGTTTTCCCTTTCGTGGTAATCGGAACTTGTCTAGCGGAAGCGTGATCGTACTGTGGTGTTAGCAATTATGTATTGAACTATGGTGCAACTTTGAACTATGTTGATGCGGTGTGATGTGTTGAATGATGATGTTTCTCATTACGTAAAATTCCGCATTACTACATTGGTTTTTGCTACTGCTGTTGGTTTAATTAATTGCACATTTGGTTACCCTATGGCAATGAGTATTCTTTTGCGAATCAAGCTGGATTAATGGGTTTCGCGATTTTGCTTGGCAGAATGGTGAGAACGCGCAACACCAATGATCTCCATGGCGAGAGGCCCGAGAGCTCGGCCCAAGGTGCGGGAGACGAAGCACCACCACCGCCACCTGTCCCTAACCCTATGGACATGATGGCCCAGTTTTCGCGGCTATGCGCGATAAGCAGCAGCAGCAGAACGAGTTCCTGCGGGAACTCCGTCGGCAGGTACCTGCCGGGGAAGGCAACCGCGGGCGCCGGAACCGCGATGCGGCGCCGCGGGAGGCCTCATACCAGGAGTTCCTGGGCACCCAGCCCCGAGGTACGACGGCTCCGGCGAGCCGATGAGGGCGGAGGACTTCATCCGCCTCACCGAGTCCAAGTTTGGACTGCTCCACTGCACCGATGTGCGAGAAGACGCTCTTTGCTACGCAGCAGCTAGAGGGCGCCGCCGGTGCTTGGTGGGCTACCCACCTGGCCACTCGGCCGCCGGCACGCAGACCACCCGGGAGAACTTCAAGAGGGTCTTCCGCGCTCACTTCATACCGGCGGGTGTGACGCGCCGGAAGGCGAGAGAGTTCATGGCTCTCACCCGGGGAGGTCGCAGTGTACACGAGTACACCCGGCGAGTTCAACCGGTTGGCACTTTACGCCCCTGAGCTGGTGGACACGGATCGGAAGCGCAAGGACCGCTTCATGGAGGGACTCGGCGCTGAGTTGCGAGGACCGCCTTACCCTCAACATGGCGGGTAGCTTCTCGGAGTTCGTGAACAATGCCATCCTCGGCGAGGAGGGCTACCGCGAGGTCCGAGGCGGAGAAGAAGAGATCCGCGAGTACTACGGGGCCATCCAACCCACCCTCGGCCAAGTACCGCATGATCTACACCGACCCCTCCGGACAGCGCTACCGCTCTCGGCCTATGGTGGCGCCGCGTCGGTCGGCACCCCCACGAGAGGCCCCCACCGCAGCGAGAGGCCCCCGCAGCAGCAGCAGATGGGACAGCGTGCTCCGGGACCCCGGCCTGTTCGGAATGCTGCAGGGAACCGTCCGGCACCACCCGGAGCACCTTGCTTTGGATGTGGCCGCCCGGGACACTTTGTTAGGGATTGCCCCTATCAGCAGCGGGGCAATGCTCCTAATCAGCAGCGCGGGAACAACAGCGGGGCCCCGGCAAAGACAGGGCGTGTGAATTACACGTCTACCGAGGAGATTCCGGACGACGCTCCTGTGATGGCTGGTATGTTTTCTGTTCGAGATCATCCTGCCCTCGTATTATTTGATTACGGAGCATCGCATAATTTTATCGGTAGCATGTTTGTGGAAAAGATTGGGTTATGCCGTAGCGCGATGAGATCTTCGTATTTGATAAAGTCAGCTAGTGGTCGGATCACCGCTAGAGACGAGGTTAGATGGGCACCGGTCACCCTTCGGACTAAGGTATACCCCACAGATTGCATTGTTCTTCCCGGCAGTAATATAGATGTGATATTGGGTATGATGTGGATGAAATACCACAAGGCCGTGTTGGACATAGATGCTTTCACCGTCAACTTGAATTCCCCATTGCACGGTCGGGACGTTCTTCGACTTACCTATCCTAAGAATTGTACCCCAGCAGTACACCAAGCTATTGTCGAGGGTCCGACCGATATTCCAGTTGTCCGTGAGTTTCCTGACGTGTTTCCTGAGGATCTTCCGGGAATGCCTCCGGACGAGGGATATTGAGTTCAAGATTGAGTTGCAGCCAGGCACGGCTCCTATCTCAAAAAGACCTTACAAAATGGCACCCAAGGAATTAGCGAGTTGAAGGAACAGTTGAAGGAACTATTGGACAAAGGTTACATTAGACCTAGTTCTTCACCTTGGGGCTGTCCAGCTCTCTTTGTTAAAAAGAAGGACAAATCATTGCGCTTATGTGTGGATTACCGACCCCTCAATGCAGTCACTATCAAGAACAAGTATCCATTGCCTCGCATTGATATTTTGTTTGATCGGTTGATGGGAGCTAAGGTATTTTCGAAGGTTGATTTGCGCTCGAGGCTATCACCGAGATCAAGATCGGGGCTGAAGATGTGCCTAAGACAGCCTTCTCTACACGGTACGGCCTGTATGAGTATATGGTGATGTCTTTTGGGTTGACAAATACACCGGCACACTTCATGTATCCGATGAATTCGGTATTCATGCCCGAGCTTGACAAGTTTGTGGTAGTCTTTATTGATGACATACTGGTGTATTCCAAGTCCGAGGAAGAGCATGCCGAGCATCTTCGCATTGTTCTCCAAAGATTGCGAGATCACCGGTTGTATGCTAAATTCAGCAAGTGTGAATTCCGGCTTAAGAAAGTTCCATTCTTGGGTCACGTCATTTCGGAGGAAGGCATATCCGTTGATCCAAGCAAAGTGCAGGACGTGCTTAATTGGAAAGCTCCGAAATCAGTACCACGGATTCGCAGCTTCCTAGGCTTGGCGAGGCTATTATCGGAGGTTCATCCCGAACTTCTCCAAGATTGCCAAACCTATGACCGAGCTTTTGAAGAAGGAAAAGAAGTTTGAGTGGAGTCGGGCTTGTCGGGAAGCCTTTGAGAGTTTGAAGAAATTGTTGACATCCGCCCCGGTGCTAGCACAGCCGAACCTTGAGAAGCCCTTTGATGTTTTCCGTGACGCATCGGGCGGAGGTTTGGGTGGAGTTCTCATGCAGGAGGGTCGAGTAGTTGCTTATACTTCCGGGCAGCTCGGAAAGCACGAGCAGAATTATCCTACTCACGATCTTGAGTTAGCAGCAGTGGTACTCGCTCTAAAGGTGTGGAGGCATTATTTGTTGGGCAATCTCGTTCGCATCTACACCGATCACAAGAGCTTGAAGTACATTTTCACTCGGGATGATCTGAACATGAGGCGGCGCCGTTGGTTGGAATTGATTAAAGATTATGAGTTGGAAGTGCACTACCACCCTGGCAAGGCAAATGTCGTGGCGGATGCACTCAGCGAGGAAGGCACATTGTAACCTCCTTCGAGGCCACTCGATCGATCGCGGATGGGCATTACATCCAAGTGGTACCCCACGGGTCGCTCTACAACTTGGCATTGATACCCACCTTGCGCGATGAAGTGGTAGAAGCGCAGAAGGCTGATACTTGCATTGCCCATATCAAGAGGAGGATAAAAGAGGGAGATAGGCAAGTGGCATGTTTCCGGGAGGACGACGCGGGAGCCGTATGGTTCAAGGACCGCATCGTGGTGCCGAAAGTTCCTCGAGCTACGTAAGAAGATATTGGATGAGGCTCACTTAGCCAAATATGCCATGCATCCCGGCAGCAATAAGATGTACCATGATCTTAGGACGAAGTATTGGTGGACAAGGATGAAAAGAGAGATTGCTCGTTACGTCGCTGAGTGTGACACTTGTCGTCGGGTCAAGGCTGATCATTTGAGACCCGCCGGGCCGTTGCAGCCACTCAGCGTACCCTCTTGGAAATGGGATGACATCAGCATGGACTTTATTGTTAGCTTGCCTACCACAGTTCGGAAGTTTGATTCTATTTGGGTAATTGTTGATCGTTTGACCAAAGTGGCACATTTCGTCCCCGTGAGCACCCGGTTCACGACTCGGAAGTATGCTCGGTTATACATCGAGCGGATCCTATGTTTGCATGGTGTGCCGAGGACAATCATTTCTGATCGAGGAACACAGTTTGTGGGACGTTTCGGGAGCAACTGCATGCTTCCCTAGGAACGAAATTGATTCGAAGCTCAGCTTACCACCCACGGATCGATGGGCAAACGGAGAGAGTAAAATCAGATATTGGAAGACATGTTGAGAGCCTATGTTCGGATCACGACAAGAAATGGGATGAATGCTTACCTTTGGCAGAGTTTGCTTACAACAATAGCTACCAAGAGAGCATTAAGATGGCACCGTTTGAGGCTCTCTATGGTCGCCGATGCCGTACTCCCCTCAGCTGGTCCGAGTCCGGAGAGAGAACCATCTTTGGGCCAGAACTGGTGCAACAAGGCTGAGGAGCGAGTGTTGGAAATACAAGCAAACCTCAAGGCAGCGAAATCAAGACAAAAGAGCTATGCGGATAAAAGACGCCGACCGCTTGAGTTCGAAGTGGGTGACCTTGTATACCTTCGAGTCTCGCCGACCAAGGGTGTACAAAGGTTTGGCGTGAGAGGCAAGCTCTCACCGCGTTACATCGGACCCTACCCCATTGTGGCCGGATGTGGTGCCGTTGCTTACAAGCTTGAATTACCCGACACGCTCGCCGGTGTGCATGACGTCTTCCATGTCTCGCAACTGAAGAAGTGTCTCAAAACACCCGTTGACCGAGTGCTGGATGAAGTGGTACCATTGCAGCCCGATTTGTCATACTACGAGCGGCCAGTCAAGATTGTCGACACAAAGGAAAGAGTTACCCGAAATGGCACTCGGAAATTCTTCAAGGTTCAGTGGAGTCACCACTCCGCGAGGGAGGCTACGTGGGAATCAGAAGATTTTCTTCGCACTCACTACCCGAAATTTTCGCTCGAACCCGGAGGTACATAAACCACCCCCTTTGTACTTGAGCCTAATCTCGGGACGAGATTTCTTTAAGGGGAGGGCTGTGACACTCCGTGTCCAGATGTTTCGAGTTAGCATTTTTAAAACTAATCTCAGGACTAGATTGACCTACCCAAGAAGTATCATTGACATGCAAAGTGTTTTGGGCAGTGATTAAATTCAAAAACACTTTGATTTGAACTACAACTCAAATTCCTACCATACAAGTATGGTCAACCAAAAATATATGTTGTAGGTCGTGTCAAATGAAAAATATAGGTCAAAACCCCACTGGATTTCATCGAGGTTTGGTACCCCAAATAAATCAGACAAACTTAGCATTTAAGCCTTTTCTCGGAATTTTCAGAATTTATCTAGAAAGGATTTTGGAGTAAACTCTTCGTGCATGTCACTTTCTAGAGTTATACTTCTCAACAAAATTCTTCACTTTAATTTTTGAACACGGGAAGGTCCTGCTTTTGATTTTTCAAAACCGGATCAGACCGCGTTTGGAAATTGGAAGAAAATAAGAAGATGCCCGGGGAATATACCATGGGCCCCACCCGTCAGCCTCACTGGGCGAGGCACGGGCGCGCCCCGCGCCCGACCGGCGCCGTACGCCGGCGCCGCGTGGCGGCTGCCCCCTGGCCCGGCCCCGCCCGGTCGGAGGGACAAAGGGGAGGTCCCCTCCCGGTCGGAACCCCCTCTCCCATTTCTCTCTCTCGCTCCCGAGCTCTCCTCCACCCGCCATTGCCGACGCCCGAGCTCGAGCTCGCCGCCCGGCCACCGCGAGCCACCTCCCCGCACGCGCGTCCGCCCGGAGCGCCGCCCCAACCCCTCTCCGCTCCTCGAGCCGTCGCAAGGGTTCCCCGTGGACCCTAGGTGGAGAATCGAGCACTTTCTTCCACGCCGGCCGCCGCATCCTCTCCGTCCGATTCGCCCCCTCCGGTGAGCTAAGCATCCCCGACCGTGGAACGGTGCGTGCGCACGGTGGTGGAGCACCCCCCTCAAACCCTAACTCCCTCCCTTGCTCCCTAGGTCGCCGGATTTCATTTTCTCCCCACCGCGAAGCTCCGGCCGCCGCCACCCTCACGTCGACGGCCAACCACGGTCAAGCTCATCCTCGACGGAGAGCGTGCCGGTGAAGTCCGTGCTTTGAGGAAGCTCTACGACCAAGCCGTTCAACCCCCGTGCTTCCTCCGTCACGCGCGTCGCCGCCGAACCCCGCACCACCGCCATCGTCGTCGCGCCGCCCTCGCCGGTGAGCACCCGACCTCGGGACCTCTTCGAATGAATGCGCGTCGAGCTCCGGAGCATGCTGGTATTTTTATCTCGATTTTTAGTGGTCGTTTGACCCCACTCCGGCGAACTTCCGCAACTCCGGCGAACCTCCGGCCACCGTGGCAGCTCCCTCGCCGTGCGTGCACGCCCGGGCTGCGTGCCCTGCTCCTGGGCCGCGCCCCATGTCCGGGCCGCACGCACGTGGCTGGGCCGCACCACGCCCTTGGGCCATGTCTGGCACGGGCCGCACGGTGGGGCGGGCGCACCCATGCTACTGGGCTGCGCGCGTCGGTGGGCCACGCTGCGAAATGGGCCGCTTCGGCCGAACCAGCCCACCAGCCCCTTATTTCCTTTATCCTTTTTCCAGGAATTAAATAAATTATCAGAAAAATGTGTAAACTTTAAAAATTCATATCTAGAGCTCTAGATCTCGAAAAATTGCAAAACAAAAATTGTTGGAATCCTTGAGACGAGTACTATTTAATGGCGCAATTAGTTTTACATTATCAGAGGCAAATTAATTGAGCTAATTTCCTTTTTGGAGAATCAAGAATATGGCTTAATTAATTATTGGATTGTCTCAAATTATGAAGCTTGGTTTAATTATTATCTATAGCATGTGCCTAAGGACCAGGAGCAATTTAATTGCTATTTTTTTACCTAGTTTTGATAGGATTATTGAATTATTCTCTTGCACATGCGATAATGATTTAAATGCTTCATGGGAGTTGATGAAGGAGATTAAGTTAAATAATCACCTTAAATCATCTTCACCCTGCTGGACAGCACGTTAATTTATACTCATGAATTAAGTGTATTTGATGAAATCCGCACGTATTCCGTAAAATATTCAATGTCATGTTTTCATCAAATTTTACACATCACATTTGCATCATGTAGCTGCGGTGGTGAACGTGGTGACCAGCGAGGAGGAGCCAGAAGTTGCTGCTGTTGTTGACCCAGCTACTCAGGGTCAAGCTCAAGGCAAGCCCCGGTGCACAACCTTTTAAATTAAGTATTTTAATTTCATCACTATGTTTGTAGGTCTGTATTGTGCATTAGGTCTACGGGAGTTGTGATGGAAACCCTAGCATGCGAGTAGGACCCTGTTTATCCTGATTCGATCACCCTACGCTAGATGCCTGCTTAATTAGGGCGATGATCCGTCAAGTGGTACGGAGACCACTCGTAGATAGGACAATCACTTTTGGGACACGATGCTAAGTATGTGAAGAGAATGGTAAATTGGAGGCCGGACGGGCAACTTAGGTGGAAAGGGAAGGACTGAAAGAGTCTTCAAGGTTGTAGCCCCGTCTCGTGCACACAAGGACCGCGTCGTGTCCGGCCCATGTGGATTAAGTTTGAACGTACTGCTTGCATGCTGGTGTTGATGGGCCCGAGTAAACCGACGTACCGATGGTCGCTGTATGTTAGAGAGATACCCTACTCCCTTGGTTACTTGGCAGGAATTTGGGAGGAGAGAAGGGAGCACTCTACTCACGGATGACGTCCGGGACGGCATCGCGTGGGGGACCCTTCTCGGGGAGCTAGGCCCGACTAACACGACGGTGCCGGCTGGGAAAGGTTGTCTCATGCGGCTTCGGGAAGTGCGTATGTGACGTGCAGTCAGGTTTCTCCTGCAGGATGTAAATCGATTCGAATCGCTGCCCCTCACGATAACGAGTACCACTTGTCCCTGCGCCGGAACGTAGTAAGAAGAGGAACATTGATGATGATTATTATGATTAATTTGCTGTATTGCTTAATTACTTGTTTGGAAACATGTAATGCAGTAGCTTAGTGCAAATTAAATTTATTCTTTCTTGCAACTTAATTAAACTGCTAAAAGATGAAAGTAAGGATTCACTTGTAGGCCAGCTTAGTGCTTAAATGTACCCTATCCCCCTGGCCTTTGCATGTCTAGGAGTCGGCTGTAGATGGCCACTTTGACGGGTCGAGTCTTGCTGAGCTCTAGTTGCTCAGGGCTTTGCTCTATGTGGTTTTCGGAGGATACCGTCGTGCATGACTTCGACGCCGGAGATGACGTCCGGCAGGATCAGACTTCGGGCGACGGCCACTACACTTGGGAGTGGTGCGGTCCGGACGAGTAGAGGAGTTGATGTGCCGGTAAGATGTTCTAGGGCAGGAACATCTGTCTCTGCCGGATGCCCGTGATGTATCGCCGAGAGAGCGATTGTATCTTATTTGCTTCCGCTGTTTAGTTGTTTTCCAAACTTATTAGCTTCGATGCTTATGAGACTCTGATGTACGTTTGTACTTGGGATGAATGTAAGACTTGTACTTATATTCATTGTGTTATGCTTATGTTTGTATGTTGTAATATCGGGTATCACAGCGCGTGATGCCACCCATGATGATCCTGGTGACGGAAACGACTCTTCGTGAGACGGGTCTGTCACAGTTCCGATCATATACTGCAGCCATTACATTCTTATTTTACTGAGGTTCTTCTGAGAAAGAATTTATGAGACAGACAGTTGACTGTATTATTTTCTGGAATAGACTTTATTTTTATATGACATATAGATGATTCCATACAAGGTCGTGTGCATCCTTCTTTTTGGACTATGGAATATTATGGCACATGCTCAATAGTTTGGTTTGAGGGTAGCTAAAGTCATTGTGCTGCCTCGATGGTCGATGCCCACTGTCAAGTTCTGACATTCCAATATACATACATGCTTTTCGCATGCATACTATTTATTGGCATCAACCACCTGCTTTGGTCCGACCATCATCTATCTACATTTCTTTTTAATTGGAATTATGTTGTTAAATTTCATTCAATAAAGTCACCATACAAAATCTAAATCTGATGCTAAAACAAAATGTATGCTGCAGGTTCTGGGTAACTAATATTATGGATTCAAATCATGTTAACAATGGGGTCGTATGACTCATGGGTGTGATACGGAAATAGTATAGTTTTCTTCCCGTAAAAAGCAAGGTGAGAGATTAGCAAGATTGAAGCCAACTTCAAACTGTAGTTAAAGTGAAGCTGAAGATTGGAAAGGCCCATCCCCCATGTTGCCCCTTTGATCTCAGACATGAGCTAAGCTGCAAGTTTAAAAAACTTGGCTTTGAAATAAGTATGTGGCAAATTATAACAGGAAGGGCAGTATTTAACTAAGAAGGTTTCTTGCCATGGCAAATTGTATGTGGCATTGTCTAGGGTAGCAGACAGGAATATATCAGCAGTTGCTTAGGAATCAGAAAATTCAGATAAATGCATGGCCAAAACATTGTGTGCAAGAAGATTAAAAGGAATATCAACAAGTTAGCCACTATTTTTATTTGGAATTATGTTATTAAATTTCATTCAAATAAAGTCATCGTACAAAATCTGAATCCTAAATGCTTGCTGGTTCTGGTAACTAATATTATGGAGCACTCATCTGGTGGTCAGTTGTGGCACTTTGCATACAGCTGATAATTATGAAGAAAACCAAACTGGCACGTTATCAGTGAGTTTTCTTGGTTGCCCATGGTATTGTCTATTGATGGAGAATATGTCAGTAACCCCTCTAGCAATTTTACAGGATATATGAGTCATTTGAAAAAGAACTATGAAGGACTTATTATAAACAAAAAAACTAATATTTCACACAAAATAAGTGCATATATATACATGTCATATTTCTGGTCATCAAATTATTAACAAATAATTAATATTAGAAACTATGACAACATTCTCGATGAATTTATTGCTCTCAAAATAAGCATTCTTATAGAATGTAACAACAATCTCAATGAAACCATTAAATAACTTAAAATAAACTAGTAAAGTCTAAACAAACTCAAAAAATACTAGACATGATACATAATGCTTCAAAATTCCCCATGTGATCCTGTCAGTCAAGATCAACAGGGTCACTGAAAATCCCTCGCCCGGCACTACCATCTAGTGTCGTTGACTGTCCACGGCGACACCGTTTCTTGCGCAGCCGTGTCCGGCTCCCAACTCCCTGGTCGCCCGTTTTTTCCACCTTAGTTAACAAACTGGACCCCTCAAATTTGCGCACCTGAGGAGTGTCGAAATCGTCATCACCCAACTGTTTTGCCTCCTCTGCCTCCCCATCTTGGTCTTTCTCAACCTCATCTCCTTGCTTTTCACTCTGCTCCTCTGCCTCTACCCCATCAACAAGTTGCTTCTCTTTCTCCTCCTCATCATCACTAGACAAGAGAACAATTTGCTGCTGCTGCTGCTGCTCCTCCTCCCTCCTCCTCCTCCTCCTCCATGGAAGAATCACTAGACACCTCAACAATTTCCTTCTCTTCTGCCTCCTCCTCCTCATCATCGTCCCCATCCTCACTAGACACATGCATCCTCCACGTGCCCGTAGCAGCTGTGTTCTCCATCTCCACCGCCACATCCTCGGACTCCTGAGCGCCCTCAACCTCTGCCTCCTGTTGCACGGCCTGTTCCGCCGCGTTCTCCCTCTCCTCCGAATACGGATTCAGCTCCTCCTCCTCCTCCTCCTCCTGATCTAACTCCAACACCAAGCTCCTCCGGCTCCTCTTCCGGGAGCCCCTCTTGGCGGCACGCTTGTTCCTGGAAGATGAAGCAAGAGTCACCTGCGGCTGTGGGTTGGAGTCGGAGACAGGGACGATGGCCGCGTCCTTCTCCTGCTTCTTCTTCGCCGCGGCCTTGAGAAGTTGCTCATTCTTCCTCGGCTCCATTTCTGACAGGCTCGGTTGAGAGAACGTGGCGGCGCTCGGAGCGACAGGCGAGCTGCGGGGGCGAGGTGTCGGATCGCGTTGCAAGGAGAGGCGGCAGCGAGATGGGGACACGGGCTAGGGTTTGGGGCGAGGCGGCGGCGGCGGTGGCGGCGAGGTGGGGACAGGGGCTAGGGTTTGGGGCGAGGCGGCGGGAGTGAGTGAAATAAATGGCAACTCGATCGGCGTCCGAAAATGGAGACGTACCGACCCCTGGGCCTTGGCTCGTGGTCCGAGTTTCCCACCGACAGGTCGGGTGGATCCTTTCCATTTACAGGCCGGGAGTGACCGGCCGGCAAGTCGATCTCGGCGTCCCCGATCCCATGCGTATCCCATGTCGTGCACAGGCCAATTAATGATTTGCTTGAGTCCTCTCCTCTCCCCTTCCCTTTAGCCGCGTGGCTGCTTGGCGGCATCCTGGAACGTTGAGTGGGAGGCCCAACGAGGAACAGACATCGTTAGGGCTCAGTACGTGAACACTGCCATGGCTCCCTACATTTCCTTGGAAAATCTTGCATTGCAGTATAGCACAAAAGGCCCCAGTAACGCACTGGTTTTCTTCATTCGTTATATTTTTGGTACCTTCGCCCAAACCATTTTGATGCCAAGATACATAGGTTTTTTTCAGTGTTCTTAAGTTCAACGCAGACAGCAAAGCTCGCACTTTATTCAACAATCATAAGCTCAGCTCATTTACAGTGAAATGAGAACCCTGAAATAAGATATTGATTAAGGTGGATTGAGATCCAAAGTTGAGAGTGAACACGAGGCTCGATAATGATCAGTCAAGTTAGCGATAAGAGTCAGCTACTTTGTTGGCACCATCTGAAACTACGGTTGGAAAGAGGAGCATTTACAGTGAAGCTTCATAGAGGGAGGGAGAGAGCGAGGAGAAGCTGCTTGTGACAACGGAGACGGAGAAGAAGCTGCCGCTGCTTCTGAGGTGCTGACATGGATAACATATACTGGGTAGCGTATGCTAATTTGCATTGGCCATGTAATCTTGTGAGGGGAACCATCACTTGTAGCAAGTCCAAATGGCCAGGAACAAAACATGTTACACAAGAAATAAGCACGATGAATTCAAGTTCAAGACCCTCCATGCATGACTTAGATTTGCTGGTAGAACCGGGAAAGTGTGTGCTTCCTTGAACAAAGATTCAAAATTATTTGTATAGTTATCGTGTCATGAAGTTTATCTTTAAGCTTGTAAACTGGAGATAATAGCTTTGCTTTGCAAAGGTTTCTTTTTTAATTAGATGCTTCAGTCAAAACTTAATAGTCTGCATTCTCTGATTGCATTCGCCACACCAGCTTTACATATGTGATTGTATTACATTTGGTTTGTGCATTTATCGAAATATAAACTAAAATGGCTAACTACATAGTCATGAGAGCGAGATGTAGCTAGTCTCTTAGAGAGGCTCTTGTGCCATACGTTATGTATTTATTTAGAAAATGGAATTACAAGTTTTGTATATGTGGGGATATGACAGGAGTTAAATTTATTTTGTGTGCGTCCAGTGTCTAACACTGTTGCATTGTTATTTATTATCAAATTTACAACCTGTTGTTTATGTAGGTCCATTCGACTGGAAATATACCATAAGCAATGTAACATAGCCCTCCTACATGGACAACTGTTACATTGTTATGTTTAGCTGCCTAGTGTGGTGCGCACTATTAACATGTTATGTTCATATGACAAGTGTTGTGCACTATATAACATCTTGCATGTCTTGCATTCGAGTATTGTATGGAATCAGCTATGGTATAGAGCTCCCTCCACATATTAGTTTAGTGCAGACGTGTGTTAAACCCATGTGAACTGTGTCTTAGGTTATACTCAAATTAACACAAATTATTAAGTAATTATGAATTCCTCTATAGGTACGAACATCGTGTCGTATTCAAATGTAACAGAAAGGAGTTTGTAAAAGTTTAGATGGGAACTCATGTCGCCTCCTAGGGCTGAATTACAATTTCTTTGTGAGCCCAAGACACATTACATATACAATAACTAATGCATCATTAGCAAATATTGATAAATGGTAGTCGTATTCAAATTAACTAGATCAAGTGGCCCGCACGATTGCGCGTGCTAAACTTGTAGTCAAGTTTTATCGCTTCCACTGTTTTTAAATATTGCTCTTTAATATCTTACAATCATGTATGTTAACACATGATATTTCATACAGTTTCTGGCAAATGGAATATAGCTGAGCTTCGAGAACTGTAAGCAACAATAAACATTGTGGTTACTTGCAGGCTGAAGTGAATGTAACAAAAAAAATATTTATCATACTCTATTTATGAGACAATAATATGGTGTTACATATACTATGAATCATGATCAATCTATAGCATTAACATTTTTTTGAGAACGATATTACTTGATATGCCTGCTGCTAAGGGTGCAGGTTGGAAATGCAAAATCTTAGAACCTCAGGATCTCAAAAATCATCAAATTATCCAATATGTGTCATCTGCTGATATGTATCTGCACTCATGGTAATTTTTCATCTGCTGCTAATGCTTTGTCATCATATTTTTGGATCTTGTGTTTCCCAACAGCTCCATGCCCTTCTGGTTTGCCTTTTTTGTTGAGGAAGATTAGTCTATCAGCATATAGGCAACCCCTCTTTTGAAATTTAATTGTGTATATATCTACACCCAAAATAGGCACTATTAGTTATTGTATAATTTAATAACCATAATATGTTTAAATTTTTACTATAGCAACATACCTTTAATTGGTATGCTGGAGTTCTGACTTTTTTTTTCCAGCAACCACTGTTTTGTTTTATTTGTAGTATTCTTTCAACAGTGTCAGACCTGAATAAAGGTTTCCTGGTCCCTGCATCCTGCAGAATGTATTGTACAAATAGCTTAGGGTATCCAGCCGGATGACATACGACCGTAGCATCTTTGAATATGCCTTGTATTTTGGTCGTCCCGTGAAGAATGATGGTAATATAATTTTGTTACCAACTTTATCAGTGTTACTCTCTCTCATCCTCCCCCCCCCGCGTGTTGAAATGTATCGTCTTGACTTCTTCTGACCAAGTGGCACTTGTATTACAAGCAAATATGTAAGATCATCCAAAATAAATTATGTGATCAACTTGTCGCACCTGAATAGTATTGGTTACTACTGTTTTGAAACATATAAAAGCTTGATTTATGTTTTTACATAGACATACTCTCTTCATATAAAAGTTTTTTTTACCTTGGTTTTGGATTGCTTGTTACTCTGTTACAGATGCATGTAGCTACAAAGCTTATACTCTACATAGCCTGCAGGACACAAAATATAGAGATAATAGGTTTAGAAATTTTGTGTTTGTAGATACAATTTTGAACTAATGAAACAATCTCATGAGATTAAACATTTGTTATAGAAGTATTCTGTATGATAAGTATTTTGTATAAATAAAAGACCTTAATGTACTGATGTTGTATGTATGACTGATTGACCGATTTTGTATGTCACTGATTAGTTGAAGTTTGAGGTAGCAAACGACAGGGGGAGAAAGGATGGACTAATGGAGATCTTTTTTTTAATCAGCAGAGTTTAAATAATGACAGTGTTTGCATGATTATTTTCTGCTGTTTTTCACTATTCCTGCTATATTTGATGAAGAGCGCTATATATTGAGTTTCAGTGAGATGAAACACACACATATCTGTAAATTCGCTCACATAAATTTCTAGCACATAGAATAACTAAAAAGGAGATTAATTTGTCAAAAACTCTCGAGGAACATATCAATTATTTATTTGCCATGAATTCCATCATTTCCGTGATTGATGTTGTTCACTTCGCTAGCTTCGATGGTATTCACGTCTCTCTCCATCTTCATCATTGCCTGTAGGTATAGCGTTTGTAGTTTATGACAATTGTTTGCATAATTAGTGTTGATCATCACTCGAATTTGTTGTAGAGATAATATTTCTGTTGTGTATAAAGGCGCGTGGATCAATTGTCCTGGATTGGTAGTTCACGTTACACCCGTGAAATTCAGATTTTGTAAGATCCTGATCTTAGCAAACTGTTCCGTAAAAAAGAAACTCTAAATTTATGCTATGGTGGTTCGCTTTAAGATGAAGCAGCATCTAGAGTAAGTATGTAAAAGATATATTGATTCTCTATCGGAAATTCAAGAATACAATCTATTTTTTTGTTCACCACAGATTTATTGTATGTAGACAGATGAAGAGATGGTGTATCTGCGGTGTAGTTGAAGGCTGCACTGGCTTGATTGACGATGGTGGACTGGTCTTTGATGATGTACGTTTTGGAGCTGAAGGGATTGACTTCATCAATGGCGAAAGCCTTCTCATGGGATGAAGCTTATGGTGTCGCAGGTGCCGAAGAGTTTAACTATTTCAAGTGATCCTTAGACTGATCTGTATACAACATGTACGTATGTATACATGAGTATATATGAGTTAGAGATAGTGTTTACGGACATAGTTTTAGTATTTGAGATATGCACGTGAGTATATCTACCTGATCTTTAGAGAGAGAATTCCAACTGCGGTGGTGACGTATAATTGTTGGCCGTGACATTGGCAAGGTGAAGGTGAGATCCATGGTCATATGTAAATATGATATAATATCAATATTTGATTGATGATCAGATGTTTTGCTTTTCTGTGAGAATTTCTAGCATATTTCTCTTTTTTTCTAGGTCGTGTGGTCAAAAGTTCATATATTTTTATAATTTATATTAGATGTCCTTATGATGAAATGATCTTTTCATCGTTCCCATAGGTGAAGATAGGTCAAGACACAATGAGGTTCCATATATAATTAATCGGACACAAACAAAACAAAATGTGCATCCACGTCCCTCCTATCCCCGTTCATCCGTCGTGCCTGGCCCTTTGCCTCGTCTTCTCGAGAGCGTCCAACATCACGTGGGGCAATGGCTAGTAGAGGCTTTACGGGGTTTCACTCATATCCCCATGAAAACTCCTTTCATTTGAGACACAATTTTAGATAATAATTATTCCTGCCATTCCACGGTGACTATGGTTGGTTTCCCACCACTTCCAACCATTCATTTAGCCATATGAGTAATAGGAATATGGAACGACTTACACAATAAATATGGAGTGAGGTTGGTGATTCTGTTCAAATATAGTGTGGAGCAATACAAGTTGGCTATATGCCACTGATGTCCTCTTTCAGCACCAATGTGAATCACAGCTCATTTGCCTATTTGGAATTGGCCTCGGGCTGGAATTCAAAAGCCATTTACATGCAACATTTTGCGAAGCATTTCGAAATTTTAGTTTTTAGTTCATATTCTAGAATACTTGGTTTTCACTAGTAGAACATTTTATTTTCTCTATGAGGACAATTTATTCATTAAGATAAAACACTTTAAAAACCATATGGCACAAATATCATGAGTTTTAGACTTCATTTGCATTTTCTAAAATTAAAACACCCGTGGACAACACGATATTCGTGATATTTTATGTATAAATTGAGCGATATTTACTCTATATAGCCTGTGTACCGTCTTAAATTGGTCTTACGAACATGAATATAAAGTTTGTTTCCGACATATTCCAATATTTTAAACACTTCCAGTTCAAATTTTAAATATCACGAGAAAATGCCGATAACAAAATAAACGCACCAAATATACCAAGAATGGACAAAAATACACAACTTTGTACCATGATGTATCAAATATAGTCTCTATAGTACATAAAATAATATAGAAAGAAAAAGAGGTAAAAAAAATTATTTTGCCGTGTGCCTGGGATAGCACACGGCACAAAGTATATATGCCGTGTGTCCACAGCAAGACACACGGCACACATGGGCACCTTGATGGAACAAATCAGCAGGCGTTAACTGTGCCGTGTGCCCGCCGTTAGGCACACGGCACAGTTACGTTTGTGCCGTGTGCCCCTCGTTAGCACACGGCACAGTACCATTTGTGCCGTGTGTTAGCGTCAGGCACACGGCACAAACGTTTGTGCCGTGTGTAATTATGAAGGCACACGGCACAGATCCTTCTGTGCCGTGTGCCCGATAAGTTACACACGGCATAAATTGTGACACACGGCATATACGCCGTTTCCGTAGTG
>JAUNZO010005201.1:0-30602 GCA_031894775.1 Chloris gayana
GTATGGAATTATTTTCCATTCAGGACAGAAACGATGAATCCCGTATGCAATGTCATAATAGGTCACCCGAGTGCATTTAATTTACTTCAGGAAATATGAAAAAATGCAAGAAACAAGGTGACAACAGTAGAGAGTGGTCTTATCAATTTCCCAATCCAAAAATTCAGTTCTAGATTAATAAGCACAAATTTGCTTATAAAAGTATTTCGATGCAAATTCCTCACAATAAGGAAAAATCTGTGGAAAGTATATGCATGGGCAGTATACTAACGAGCAAAAGACTCAAGAATTCGGGAGCACTGTGTAGATACCGCTTCAATGTACCAGTTCAGCCAATAAAATGTCCGTCCGGTGGTTACTTGCGCTTTATTTGCAGAGGCAAGAACTAATTGTACAATTGCTATGAACTTAAGGAGTTAATGCACAAAATGGTAGATGTATTTGCTCTTGGTGGTTCCCCTAGTGAACACAAGGCAGCTTCAGGCGTCATAAGGAGCATAGTGCACGCGAGGCGCTGCTCTAAATTGCGACAAATACATAAGGGATGCTCATGTTAGATGCATGTTAACACATAACAATACACGTTACTCCAAAGTTAATCTTTACTACTAGCAAAAAGATGTTTAATCTGCAGGATTAAAAATCATGAAAATAAAACATTAATAGTTCATGCCACTTAAGATCATCCACTGCTGCATGCGGCACACTAGGGTGTCTCATGCATTTAGCGCCTGTTCAGCGGCGATTATTTTGACTTTCACGGCAAGACGTCAACGCGAGCATACGTCATGGTGACGGCTCACGTAAGGTGCCACAGCCCACAACTGCAGCATGTCCTCTCTACTTATGCAACACGTGGCATGTGTCGATGTGGTAACATAGAGCTTGCTCGATGGCGGACTATGCACTGTGAATAACAGTATTAGAGCATCTCCAGCAGGGCATGCAAAAACAAGTACCTACTTTTGTGTTTAGGGAGTGGGTACCATATTTGAGGTCTCCAAATTTTACCTCAACTCCAGCAACAACTTCTAAACTAAGCCCCTACTCCACGGGTCCTACTCTTCCTCTCCTTCTTCGTAGTCACCAGGACGCCCACAGAACCGGTCCACGCCCTTCGGCCACATGCGGCGATTGCGATATGGACCGCGCTCGAGCCGTCTACCGACGAGGAACGGTGCGGGGTCCTGACCTTGGCCGGCGACGCCGGTGCCAGGTGACAGAGGTCGTGCACCGCTCCACCTCCGCCTCCGCGCAGTCCGACGGGCACGCAAGCAGGCGTCGGGCCGACGGCGTGCGGCTAGCCACTGCGCATTGTGTCGGCTCATCCTCCCTGGTCAAGCGTTGCCGCTCCTCCGCCACTCCCCTGCCAGATCTGGCCGGAAGCACCGGTGACGGGCACGGCGCTGTGAGGGCAGGAGACGGCGCGGAGGTGGCCGGGCGAGGGCGGGAGGCAACGCGCACGCCGTTGGCGGCCTCTCCGACGCGAGGCCACGGCCGCCCGCGCGGCAGCAGTGGGAGGAGGGGCGGCGCGAGCTCTCCCTGGCCCCGGCGTGACCGGATGTGCCGAAGCGGGCGGAGGCGGTGTCGGTGGCCCCGGCGACGGGCGGGCCCGGCCGACCGGTAGGGAGGGGCGGTGCGTGGGCCGTCCATGGGGGAGAGGTGGAGAGAAGACGGAGAGGAGAAAGAGGAAAAGAAAAGAGAGAAGCATGTCGGATATGCCAACAAGCCAAACCGGACCGGTCCAAGCTTCCTGGATTGCTCCAACCCCTCCCTGTTCCTACTGGGGCCTGGCAGATAATCACAATGGATTTTGTGGAAGGACTTCCACAGTCCCATTCGGTGAACTGCATCTTTGTCGTGGTGGACAAATTCACGAAGTATGCACACTTTGTGCCTCTCGGGCATCCTTACTCTGCAGCATCGGTGGCCAAGTTGTTCATTGACAACATCTACGAGACTCCACGGATTGCCTCTCTCTATCATCTCGGACCGTGATCGTGTGTTCACTAGCAATCTATGGCGTGAGTTGTTCAAGCTGGCTAAGGTTAATCTTGCTATGAGCTCGGCGTACCACCCTCAAACGGATGGGCAGACAGAACGAGTAAATCAATGCATGGAAACGTTTCTCCGCTATTTTGTGCACGCTTGTCCTAAGCAATGGAGTCAGTGGTTGTCATTGGCCGAGTATTGGTATAACACCAGCTTCCATTCAGCTATTGGTCGCTCTCCTTTCGAAGCTCTTTATGGTCATTCACCTCGTCATTTCAGGCTTTCTCCTACTGATGTTTGTGTTGTGGGTGATCTGGACAAGTGGTTACAAGAGCGTGAACTGATGCTGCAGCTGATCAAGCAACATCTCGAACGTGCACGCAATCGAATGAAGTCACAAGCTGATAAGAACAGGTCTGAGCGACAGTTTGCTGTTGGAGATATGGTCTTCCTGAAACTGCAACCTTACATTCAGTCCTCTCTTGCATCCCGCTCAAGCCAGAAGCTGTCATTCAAGTTCTCCGGACCGTTCAAAGTGATTCAGCGAATTGGTGAAGTGGCTTATAAACTTCAGCTACCCCCGGAAGCCCTAATTCATCCTGTGTTTCACGTCTCTCAACTCAAACAGGCTATTGGTCCGTTGACTCAGGTAACTCCTTCCCTGCCTGACGCCATTTGTGAGTGGCAGAGAAAGTGCTTCAGTCTCGTGCGGTAACTCGAGGTACCAAGACTGTCCCTCAAGTGTTGGTGAAGTGGTCCAACTGGCCGGAGACGTTGGCAACCTGGAAAGATGCAGAGGCATTGCAACAACAGTTTCCAAATGCTACTGCTTGGGGTCAAGCAGCATTTCAAGATCGGGGGTGTCACAACCGTAGACACACCGGGTGCATCCACTGGAGCTTCAACGGGCCGTGCCAAGGGGAATCGCGTACGGAGGCCCAACGTCAAGTATCGCGGCTCTGAATGGATGTGAGGATGAGAGACTATATATATGTAACGTGAGAGAGAAAAGGCATCAACATTATTGTAACCAGACAATTACTTCCAACTAAGATACATCTGTTCGTCCTATCTCCTTCTATCTTCTTCTTCCGCAAGTCTGCTCCTTCTTCCCCTTGCCTGCTCTAACATACAGAGGCTTTGTTTGGGTGCCCGGGGTGAAAAACCATGGGGATTTCCCAGCCCAAGGGGGTTTTGCACCTCTCCACGCCATCCCCACCCTGCCAGGGATAGAAATCCCGACATAAAGCAATTCCCGATCCGCGTTTGGGAGATCTTTACCCCGAGCAACAAATAAATATTCAAAAAATTCAGAATAAACTAAAAAATCCAAAAATAATTGTGGAATTCACGAAACAAGTATCATGGCTAACCTTTTACTGAATAATACATACATGAATCCGACAAAGTATAATGGTCACATAAGAATTCAAACCAGAAATAATCTTTCAAGAGTATGACCACACAATTGATTAACTCATACAAGTCAATTTTAAGTACAAGAATCGATCACATAACATGAAACAGTGCCATGTCAGATCCAAATTCTTGACATGGAGCACTCTGACCTAGAAGGTAAGTTTGGTCCAGATAGGCCTCCAAATTCTCTTGATGTCTACCACACCCATATTGCTAACTCGTGTGGCATGGGTTACTCCATCCTGTGCGAAGCAAAATCAATTAGTGTCAAGATTAGTATTGGAATGCTATGCAAGACTAGTTAAAAGTGCCTCTTATCTGATGATCATGCCAAAGACCTACATAAAAATCAAACTAGCTAAATACATCGATTCAAAACTGAACATATTGTTTCTTGACATCAAAGCAATAAAGAATGCAGTAAAATAGAATTTGATGAGGACTTGTGGGCTGTTCTTGAAGAGAAATCTGGTGAACCTGTCAAGAATTTGATGACAACATGGACAAAGCAACAAGGCTATCCTGTAATTAATGCAAAACTTAAAGGCACCAGAGCCCAAGGCCTCACAAGCACAATCAGCATCATACACCTACCAATAACTAGTAGTTCCAATCAGTAGCTTGCACAAATCAAGAAAGCATCATGGGGTGTCTTGTAAGCGGCCAGATCTAGGAGAGGGAGGGAGGGAAGAATGAATCGCACCGGATTGTCTTGCTGATGGCGATGTAGAGAGAAGCGACGTGGCTGGCGACCGAGACAGGGAAGGGCGACGGAGCTTGACGTGGGTGGCAACAGGGAGCTTCGAGGTGGCCGAGACGACGACGGGGACTGCCCTTCGATACGGCCGGGACGGCGACCGAGCGGCGACTAGGCGGCGACCAGGGCAGCGGCCGGGACGGCGACCAGGGCGGCGACCGGGACGGCGACCCGGCGGGGCGGCGACGGTGCGACGACCAGGGCAGCGGCGACCAGGGCGGCGGCGGGGCGGCGACCAAGGCGGCGGCGGGGCGGCGACCAGGGCGGCGGCGTCGATCGAGCGAGCGAGGAAGAAACCGATGGGGAATCTCGCCCGACCTCGTTACGTAATTATTATTTCCCCTGGGAAATCCGTGGGGATGGGGCTAACATGGCCCTGGAATTTTTGGCCCATGGACATCCAAAAGACAGCTCGGGTTTGGGTGGGGAGGAAAGTCGTGGGCCGCGTCTCCCCTGGGGAAAAGGCCGGATTCCCTGGGGAAATCCGGGTTCCCAAACAAGCCCTGATGCAGTAAACCAACAGATGGTGTTTAGGATCTTGCAAATTCGAACCAAGTTGCAATTGGGCAAGTTGACTGGTTTGTGGCATGCACGTACACGAATAAAGTTCCAAGTTACCTACGGCGTAATCGAGGTCATGGTAAGAGATTAGTCTGTACCATGACATGAAATTATTATCTCCATGGCAAGATGCCGAGCTATCGAGCTGTGCTCCGCGTTCATCACATAGTCCACCAGCAGCTTAGAATAGTCAATCAAGCTAGTTGGCTGGAGGCAACAGGGTGTATGCTTACTACGAAGTCCTTGGTCAATCCACAACAAAACCTTTATTTACTGCATGGCCTTCGTATATGTGTGTACGCTAAATAAGAAGATTAGCATGCTAAACATTAATCCTAATCTTCTGAGAAGCAAAGCATTAATTATACATGGGAGAAGAAAATTTTCTTTAAAAGTTGATATTTGAGATTCATAGTAAAACGAGTGGCAGAGTCATTATGAATGAGAAATTCTTTTATTTATCTGTACAACCATGATTTAGACATGAATTGAACAATGTAACTATATATATTGAATTGTAAATTCACTTCCTTATTGATTATAAAATTGTAAAATCCCATTGAATCGATGTAATGTCCAGTACTGCTAGGGAAAAAGTAGTAGGGTCTGAAGAATATATGTTGTTCCAAGAACTCAATGGTATAGGCTAGGGTGCCAACTAAACATGAGAATCTCAAACCGAGGAGGAAACATGGATCTGTAGATACAAAAAAAAAGGATTTGTAAAATTACTTATTATTCTAATAAATTGCTAATTTAATATCAACGAAAGGTCAGTTGAAACAAATGAGAAAATGATGTATGGGGTTGGGGCGTTGTCAAGTAATATTTGATGATATTTTGATATTTAAGAAATAAAACATCATTTTTGTTTGGAAAAATAAAATGCTTGTTATCAAAGAAAATTTTAAGTTTTCAACATTTGAGATTTTAGGCATGCCACAAATTTTACGATGAACTCATATAAAATAAAGAGGGGAGTTTGAAATGCTAGCCCGCGTGCATCGGGTTGATGGACTAGTTAATAACAATTAATAGAACCAACTCCTATAGAAGGACTCGTTGGATCCTTGCAGGGTATTTCTAAACTAGTAGCATGAATTCGAATCTATTATTATATATATATTTGAGCAAGAAACGGAGGCACCATGTTTGCTCTCAAGGCCTAGAAATTACCACATTAATCGGAGAGAGAGAAAGAAAAAGAAAAATTATCCACCACTGCCATTATAAAAAATTTAGACCAAAATATCCCTAGGTATGCATTAAAAATTAGCTACCATTACTATGACACAAGAATATATTAAATACCTCACTATAGGTAGACCTCTTGAGCTACTCACAGCAAGTCCGGTGGCATTGTAGCCCACACTCGCCCATCCCTATGCTTAAACAACCCCCAAAAGACCCCTATGAAAGCAGAAATCAACAGCTTGAGTCTTCTTGGCAGGTGCCTCTTGGCAGCCAAACTAGCTCTATTTAAATTGTAGGTCGCATGAGCCACCATAATGAGCATTTAGACTTGACCAAACCGCGACAGCATACGGATATTAGAAGCTCTGAAATAAAGCAGACTCAACTGGACAGTACCTGCACATGACATACAGCTTAGAGCAGTGCAGTTGCCTTCTTTCTTTGTTCACCTACATTTTCTTGTTCTTTATTGAATTGGATTTGACTGAGGACAAGACGCGCTGCTAGTGCTAGTTTCAGTAAGCCTGTCTCTTCTAGAGGAAAGCAAAGCAGGTAAGAAGAGCTCCTATTTTCATACTCTAAGCTTGGATAATCCGCATCAAGAAGATTCGAACCCCTGCTAGCACGGCGTAAGACAACCAGTCAATGCGGAGTTTAGTAGAACGCGCTTTTAGTCTTTCTTTCTTGCATGTACCTATGGTTGCCCTCGATGGCTTTACTTGACGTGACGAAGGCATGCAGCCATGTTATTCCCCGTAACCCCAATTTCATCCATGAAAGCCCCAGCTCCAACGACCGGCATTCTCTAAGGTCGGTGTCCAACAATACATTGCGCTAGCGTTCTCGGACTGCCATTATAAAAAAAATTAGACCAAAATACCCCTAAATATGCTTTAAAAATTAGCTACCATTACTGTGACACGACTATATACTAATAAATACCTCTGTACCTGTGGTTGCCCTCAATGGCTTTACTTGGCGTGACGAAGGCATGCAGAGCCATGTTCCCCGTGACCCCAATTTCATATCCATGAAAGCCGCAGCTCCAACGACCGGCATTCTATTAGGCCGGTGTCAACAATAATCCATTGCGCTAGCATTCTCGGATCACTCAAGGTGCGTCCAAGGTACCCAGGTCCCTGCATGCAGTGATACCGCACACCCTATAGCACAAAGCCCGCTGCCCATACCGAAGATCTCGCCACCAGCTGTTGCAATCCTTGCAGGTTACGGTGGCTAGTCCGCCCGTCGCCGGCTGGTCCATGAGTCCGTGCAAACCCTGTTGTTGACGTTGATCGTACGAGCACGACCTGGTCCAATGGTACCAAGTTTTCAAGCCATCGCTGCCCACTTCTTGCAACCATGTCTCAGTTAATAATTAGACCAGATTAGGCTTGCTGCTACCTAATACTGATAATCAGCTGTTGAGCAACCAGGGATCGCGACTGGCCTCCGTGCGCGTGGCCTTTGGATTGCAGGGTCGTACTTATTTCTAATGAATTGTGTGGTGATTGTTTCAGGTCAACGTTGTATCACATCATTGACGAAAAACTGCATGGTCCTAGCATTCCGGGTAATCGCCGGTAGGTGGCTCCGATCACATAGAAGGTTCATTCTTTGCTGTGTTTCAGTTAAGCATATGCTTATTTAAATTAAATGCATTTGAACAAGATTGACTAATGGCTTGGTGAAAAAAAATCAATAGGAACAGGAAGCGACATCATGCTCACCTTCCCATCGGGTTATATGTTTCTTTGTTTTCATTGGGCCAGACATCGTTGTTGTGTTAACATAACTATCTGACCTCCGCCAAACATGAAATCAAGTCACGCTACTAATGGTCAAATAGAGGACCCATAATTTCCCTTTCTCTGCATTCATCAAAAAGTTGTTTTTTGCCTTTCCGTTTCTGAAGATCATTTCTGTCAGCTCCATTCTAAAAGTTTGAAACATAATCCATGCATGCTACTTGCCCTGCGAAAGCTTTTGCTGTATGCATGTTTTTAGGGTACACACGGATGGTTACTTTCAAACCTGTTTTGCATGCTCCTGGCTGGGCTTAGGCATCTTAAATCCGTTGAAACACAAATATATATAGCCATTCCAGTAAAATTGTATTCTCATAGTGATATGAATTAACAAGTCTGAAACTGAGAATTTATTTGTGTTCAGATCATATACTGCAGCCATTACATTCTTATTTTACTGAGGTTCTTCTGAGAAAGAATTTATGAGACAGACAGTTGACTGTATTATTTTCTGGAATAGACTTTATTTTTATATGACATATAGATGATTCCATACAAGGTCGTGTGCATCCTTCTTTTTGGACTATGGAATATTATGGCACATGCTCAATAGTTTGGTTTGAGGGTAGCTAAAGTCATTGTGCTGCCTCGATGGTCGATGCCCACTGTCAAGTTCTGACATTCCAATATACATACATGCTTCTCGCATGCATACTATTTATTGGCATCAACCACCTGCTTTGGTCCGACCATCATCTATCTACATTTCTTTTTACTTGGAATTATGTTGTTAAATTTCATTCAATAAAGTCACCATACAAAATCTAAATCTGATGCTAAAACAAAATGTATGCTGCAGGTTCTGGATAACTAATATTATGGATTCAAATCATGTTAACAATGGGGTCGTATGACGCATGGGTGTGATACGGAAATAGTATAGTTTTCTTCCCGTAAAAAGCAAGGTGAGAGATTAGCAAGATTGAAGCCAACTTCAAACTGTAGTTAAAGTGAAGCTGAAGATTGGAAAGGCCCATCCCCCATGTTGCCCCTTTGATCTCAGACATGAGCTAAGCTGCAAGTTTAAAAAACTTGGCTTTGAAATAAGTATGTGGCAAATTATAACAGGAAGGGCAGTATTTAACTAAGAAGGTTTCCTGCCATGGCAAATTGTATGTGGCATTGTCTAGGGTAGCAGACAGGAATATATCAGCAGTTGCTTAGGAATCAGAAAATTCAGATAAATGCATGGCCAAAACATTGTGTGCAAGAAGATTAAAAGGAATATCAACAAGTTAGCCACTATTTTTATTTGGAATTATGTTATTAAATTTCATTCAAATAAAGTCATCGTACAAAATCTGAATCCTAAATGCTTGCTGGTTCTGGTAACTAATATTATGGAGCACTCATCTGGTGGTCAGTTGCGTGGCACTTTGCATACAGCTGATAATTATGAAGAAAACCAAACTGGCACGTTATCAGTAAGTTTTCTTGGTTACCCATGGTATTGTCTATTGATGGAGAATATGTCAGTAACCCCTCTAGCCATTTTACAGGATATATGAGTCATTTGAAAAAGAACTATGAAGGACTTATTATAAACAAAAAAACTAATATTTCACACAAAATAAGTGCATATATATACATGTCATATTTCTGGTCATCAAATTATTAACAAATAATTAATATTAGAAACTATGACAACATTCTCGATGAATTTATTGCTCTCAAAATAAGCATTCTTATAGAATGTAACAACAATCTCAATGAAACCATTAAATAACTTAAAATAAACTAGTAAAGTCTAAACAAACTCAAAAAATACTAGACATGATACATAATGCTTCAAAATTCCCCATGTGATCCTGTCAGTCAAGATCAACACGGTCACTGAAAATCCCTCGCCCGGCACTACCATCTAGTGTTGTTGACTGTCCACGGCGACACCGTTTCTTGCGCAGCCGTGTCCGGCTCCCAACTCCCTGGTCGCCCGTTTTTTCCACCTTAGTTAACAAACTGGACCCCTCAAATTTGCGCACCTGAGGAGTGTCGAAGTCGTCATCACCCAACTGTTTTGCCTCCTCTGCCTCCCCATCTTGGTCTTTCTCAACCTCATCTCCTTGCTTTTCACTCTGCTCCTCTGCCTCTACCCCATCAACAAGTTGCTTCTCTTTCTCCTCCTCATCATCACTAGACAAGAGAACAATATGCTGCTGCTGCTGCTGCTCCTCCTCCTCCTCCTCCTCCTCCTCCTCCATGGAAGAATCACTAGACACCTCAACAATTTGCTTCTCTTCTACCTCCTCCTCCTCCTCATCGTCCCCATCCTCACTAGACACATGCATCCTCCACGTGCCCGTAGCAGCTGTGTTCTCCATCTCCACTGCCACATCCTCGGACTCCTGGGCGCCCTCAACCTCTGCCTCCAGTTGCACGGCCTGTTCCGCCGCGTTCTCCCTCTCCTCCGAATACGGATTCAGCTCCTCCTCCTCCTCCTCCTCCTGATCTAACTCCAACACCAAGCTCCTCCGGCTCCTCTTCTGGGAGCCCCTCTTGGCGGCACGCTTGTTCCTGGAAGATGAAGCAAGAGTCACCTGCGGCTGTGGGTTGGAGTCGGAGACAGGGACGATGGCCGCGTCCTTCTCCTGCTGCTTCTTCGCCGCGGCCTTGAGAAGTTGCTCATTCTTCCTCGGCTCCATTTCTGACAGGCTCGGTCGAGAGAACGCGGCGGCGCTCGGAGCGACAGGCGAGCTGCGGGGGCGAGGTGTCGGATCGCGTTGCAAGGAGAGGCGGCGGCGGCGAGATGGGGACACGGGCTAGGGTTTGGGGCGAGGCGGCGGCGGCGGCGGCGAGGTGGGGACAGGGGCTAGGGTTTGGGGCGAGGCGGCGGGAGTGAGTGAAATAAATGGCAACTCGATCGGCGTCCGAAAATGGATACGTACTGACCCCTGGGCCCTGGCTCGTGGTCCGAGTTTCCCACTGACAGGTCGGGTGGATCGTTTCCATTTACAGGCCGGGAGTGACCGGCCGGCAAGTCGATCTCGGCGTCCCTGATCCCATGCGTATCCCATGTCGTGCACAGGCCAATTAATGATTTGCTTGAGTCCTCTCCTCTCCCCTTCCCTTTAGCCGCGTGGCTGCTTGGCAGCATCCTGGAACGTTGAGTGGGAGGCCCAACGAAGAACAGACATCGTTAGGGCTTAATACGTGAACACTGCCATGGCTCCCTACATTTCCTTGGAAAATCTTGCATTGCAGTATAGCACAAAAGGCCCCAGTAACGCACTGGTTTTCTTCATTCGTTATTATATTTTTGGTACCTTCGCCCAAACCATTTTGATGCCAAGACATATAGTTTTTTTTCAGTGTTCTTAAGTTCAACGCAGACAGCAAAGCTCGCACTTTATTTAACAATCATAAGCTCAACTCATTTACAGTGAAATGAGAACCCTGAAATAAGATATCGATTAAGGTGGGTTGAGATCCAAAGTTGAGAGTGAACACGAGGCTCGATAATGATCAGTCAAGTTAGCGATAAGAGTCAGCTACTTTGTTGGCACCGTCTGAAATGCGTGAAACTACGGTTGGAAAGAAGAGCATTTACAGTGAAGCTTCATAGAGGGAGGGAGAGAGCGAGGAGAAGCTGCTTGTGACAACGGAGACGGAGAAGAAGCTGCCGCTGCTTCTGAGATGCTGACATGGATAACATATACTGGGTAGCGTATGCTAATTTGCATTGGCCATGTAATCTTGTGAGGGGAACCATCACTTGTAGCAAGTCCAAATGGCCAGGAACAAAACATGTTACACAAGAAATAAGCACGATGAATTCAAGTTCAAGACCCCTCCATGCATGCATGACTTAGATTCGCTGGTAGAACCGGGAAAGTGTGTACTTCCTTGAACAAAGATTCAAAATTATTTCTATAGTTATCGTGCCATGAAGTTTATCTTTAAGCTTGTAAACTGGAGATAATAGCTTTGCTTTGCAAAGGTTTCTTTTCTAATTAGATGCTTGAGTCAAACGTAATAGTCTGCATTCTCTGATTGCATTCTCCACACCAGCTTTACATATGTGATTGTATTATTTGGTTTGTGTATTTATCGAAATAGAAACTAATGGCTAACTACATAGTCATGAGAGCGAGATCTAGCTTGTCACTTAGATTGGCTCTTGTGCCACACGTTATGTATTTATTTAGAAAATGGAATTACAAGTTTTGTATATGTGGGCCGGGATATGACAGGAGTTAAACTTATTTTTTGTGCGTCCAGTGTCTAACACTGTTGCATTGTTATTTATTATCAAATTTACAACCTGTTGTTTATGTATGTCCATTCGACTGGAAATATACCATAAGCAATGTAACATAGCCCTCATACAGGGACAACTGTTACATTGTTATGTTTAGCTGCCTAGTGTGGTGCGCACTATTAACATGTTATGTTCATATGACAAGTGTTGTGCACTATATAACATCTTGCAGGTCTTGCATTCGAGTATTGTATGGAATCAGCTATGGTATAGAGCTCCCTCCACATATTAGTTTAGTGCAGACGTGTGTTAAACCCATGTGAACTGTGTCTTAGGTTATACTCAAATTAACACAAATTATTAAGTAATTATGAATTCCTCTATTGGTACGAACATCGTGTCGTATTCAAATGTAACAGAAAGGAGTTTGTAAAAGTTTAGATGGGAACTCATATCGCCTCCTAGGGCTGAATTACAATTTCTTTGTGAGCCCAAGACACATTACATATACAATAACTAATGCATCATTAGCAAATATTGATAAATGGTAGTCGTATTCAAATTAACTAGATCAAGTGGCCCGCACGATTGCGCGTGCTAGACTTGTAGTCAAGTTTTATCCCTTCCACTGTTTTTAAATATTGCTCTTTAATATCTTGCAATCATGTATGTTAACACATGATATTTCATACAGTTTCTGGCAATGGAATATAGCTGAGCTTCCAGAACTGTAAGCAACAATAAACATTGTGGCTACTTGCAGGCTGAAGTGAATGTAACAAAAAAATATTTATCATACTCTATTTATGAGACAATAATATGGTGTTACATATACTATGAATCATGATCAATCTATAGCATTAACATTTTTTTTGAGAACGATATTACTTGATATGCCTGCTGCTAAGGGTGCAGGTTGGAAATGCAAAATCTTAGAACCTCAGGATCTCAAAAATCATCAAATTATCCAATATGTGTCATCTGCTGATATGTATCTGCACTCATGGTAATTTTTCATCTGCTGATAATGCTTTGTCATCATATTTTTGGATCTTGTGTTTCCCAACAGCTCCATGCCCTTCTGGTTTGCCTTTTTTGTTGAGGAAGATTAGTCTATCAGCATATAGGCAACCCCTCTTTTGAAATTTAATTGTGTATATATCTTCACCCAAAATAGGCACTATTAGTTATTGTATAATTTAATAAGCATAATGTGTTTAAATTTTTACTATAGCAACATACCTTTAATTGGTATGCTGGAGTTTTGACTTTTTTTTTCAGCAACCACTGTTTTGTTTTATTTGTAGTATTCTTTCAACAGTGTCAGACCTGAATAAAGGTTTCCTGGTCCCTGCATCCTGCAGAATGTATTGTACAAATAGCTTAGGGTATCCAGCCAGATGACATACGACCGTAGCATCTTTGAATATGCCTTGTATTTTGGCCGTCCCGTGAAGAATGATGGTAATATAATTTTGTTACCAACTTTATCAGTGTTACTCTCTCTCCCCCTTTGAAATGTATCTACTTGACTTCTTCTGACCAAGTGGCACTTGTATTACAAGCAAATATGTAAGATCATCCAAAATAAATTATGTGATCACCTTGTCGCACCTGAATAGTAGCATTCATTGGTTACTACTGTTTTGAAACATATAAAAGCTTGATTTATGTTTTTACATAGACATACTCTCTTCATATAAAAGTTTTTTTACCTTGGTTTTGGATTGCTTGTTACTCTGTTACAGATGCATGTAGCTACAAAGCTTATACTCTACATAGCCTGCAGGACACAAAATATAGAGATAATAGGTTTAGAAATTTTGTGTTTGTAGATACAATTTTGAACTAATGAAACAATCTCATGAGATTAAACATTTGTTATAGAAGTATTCTGTATGATAAGTATTTTGTATAAATAAAAGACCTTAATGTACTGATGTTGTATGTATGACTGATTGACCGATTTTGTATGTCACTGATTAGTTGAAGTTTGAGGTAGCAAACGACAGGGGGAGAAAGGATGGAGTAATGGAGATCTTTTTTTTGTAATCAGCAAAGTTTAAATAATGACAGTGTTTGCATAATTATTTTCTGTTGTTTTTTCACTATTCCTGCTATATTTGATGAAGAGCGCTATATATTGAGTTTCAGTGAGATGAAACACACACATATCTGTAAATTCGCTATCACATAAATTTCTAGCACATAGAATAACTAAAAAGGAGATTAATTTGTCAAAAATCTCGAGGAACATATCAATTATTTATTTGCCATGAATTCCATCATTTCCGTGATTGATGTTGATCACTTCGCTAGCTTCGATGGTATTCACGTCTCTCTCCATCTTCATCATTGCCTGTAGGTATAGCGTTTGTAGTTTATGACAATTGTTTGCATAATTAGTGTTGATCATCCACTATAACAAAAACTCGCTATAGCCACGCCACCCAAAATGAAGTAGCCACGGCAAAAAAATAAACCGTGGCTACAGTAGGTGGCGGGGCTGGCGGCCTTTGAACCGTGGCTATAGAAGCCACTATAGCCACGGTTGTCTTTGTGAACCGTGGCTATAGTGGCATGCACCAATAGCCACGATCCACATCACCAACCGTGGCTATAGTTTCTTCTATAGCCACGGTTGAAGAAGTGGACCGTGGCTATTGTTTTCCACGAGTATAAAAGCCGCGTTCGGACAGAACAGGAGCTCGGTCCAAGTGTGGTTGCTCGAAAATTGAGCAAAAAAATAAAAACCGAGGGGGAAGGTTTTGATCTCGTTTTTTTGCAGAAATTTGTTCTCCGTGGTAAGGGAAACTCATCCCATGTATTATTTGTTGCTATAGTGTTGTAATCATGGAGAATTTTGGATTACCATTTGACCTAGGTTTTGATTTCGATTTGTCAAATTCCTTCATGTTTGTAGGTTTATTGTTGGTTTGAGTTGTGTATAATAAACTCATATATCATGTGCTTATGTTGCATACAAAAAAATCATGTCTTACAAGCCTTTTTTATGTCAATCAATTCAAGATCTACTTTATGCTCTCTTGAGAGAGACCCCTAGAGCACGAGTTTAATTATTAAAAGATTCTAGTCAATTAATAATAATTTGTATAGTGGGTTTTTATATATGATAGCATATTGTATTATGCAATATATTAGTTCCCTTATATTTTCTATAAATATATAATATTCATAATGGTAAATAGATTATTTAGTAATTAATTAATAATTATTAATTCTAGAACATTATGTTATGCAATATATTAGTTTCCTTATATTTTTTATAAATACTTAATATTCATACTGGTAATTATTTGATTTAGTAATTATTTTATTATAATTAATATTCACGTAATGCTTGTTTAGATGGACAAAACATGGATGTACGAAGAGTCAAGATTAAGTGCATATTTCCGAGGTCAAGTCGATGTATTTCTCAAGAGAGGTCTGTCGAGCATGCTAAGCGTCTAGGAAGACAAGAAATATATTGTCCATGCGTGGACTGCAAGAATCAAAAATTATGGACGAGATACACTTGTAATCAAATCTCACTTAGTGAGGAGGGGTTTCCTGGAGAATTATACGAGGTGGACAAAGCATGGAGAAGACGAGGCGGTCGAAGTTGAGTTGCGGCCGATTGAAGTTGAAGCGGAACGGTTTGTCGAAGTTGACGAGACTTTTGATTTTCATGTCGAAGAAGAACAATGTACTGATTTTGATGTTGAGGAATTGTTATGTCATGTTGAGCCGCAAGTTTTACTCAATGCGGGGACAACAAGAGGGCTTGATAACTTTGCAACGATAGAGAAGGCATCAAAGGATTTATTATTTGAGGAGTCCAAGGGATGTTCTAAAGAGAATACTGTGTTACGTACGGTTCTCGAACTCATGAAACGAAGGTCATCCATGGGTGGTCGGATGCCGGTTTCAATGAATTGTTGGATCTTCTTTCGGATACACTTGCCAAAGCCAAACTTGTTACCAAAAAACACGTACTATGCTAAGAGACTGATATCTCCAATGTCGCTTGGGTGTGCAAAAAATCCACGCATGTCCAAATCATTGTATATTATACCGGGGGAGGAGTTCAAGGACCTCGTGAGATGCCCAAGGTGCAAACGAAGTCGTTACAAGACGAATGAGGAGTATGATGTAGACACAACTAATAAGAGGGGAAAGAATGACAGGAAGAGGAAGAAAAGCGATATCGTCAATGGTAGCGACGATGATAGTAAGGTTCCAGCCTTGGTCATGTGGTACCTACCGGTGGTCGATCGCATAAGACGGATATTTGCCAACCCAAGAGATGCTGAACCGATGACATGGCATACACGTAAGAGGGACCCTAATAAGCTGAGTCATCCATCGGATGGAACCCAGTGGAAAAACTTCGATCGTAACCACCGTGACGACTTCTCGCACGAGCCAAGAAATATACGGTTTGCATTGAGTACGGATGGAATGAACCCTTTTGGTATGACGAGGAACGTTCGCAGCGTTTGGCCTGTGCTGCTAACAATGTTCAACCTCCCTCCATGGTTGTGCCACAAGAGGAAGTACATATTATTGTCTATTCTTATATCCGGACCGAAAGAACCCGGGAACGACATAGATGTCTTCCTGGAACCACTCGTTTGAAGACATGCGGAAACTATGGTTGGAAGGTGTGCGTATGTGGGATGAGCACCGAAGAGACTACTTCACGTTGAAAGCGATCATTTTCGTGACCGTAATCGATTCCCGGCGTTAAGGGCGCTTTCGGGCCAGGTGAAAGGAAAGGAGGCATGCTTTGTTTGTGTTGACGATACATCACACGTGTATCTTCCATCATCCAAGAAGACAGTGTACACTCGAAATCGTCGATTCTTACATCGGAGCCACCCGTATCGACGGATGGCCAAACAATTTGATGGTACGATTGAGACCGGCGAAGAACCTCGACGTTGGACCTCTAGGGATGTCTTTGATAAGACAAAAAACATTAAAGCTACATTTGGAAAGGCCGTGAAGGGAGTTGCAAAGTCAAAAGCTGCAACGCCGTATAAGAAGCTTTCTATATTCTACGGATATCTCGGGTGCTGGGAAGAATTGGAAGTGACTCATGCATTTGATTGGATGCACATTGGGAAAGGTGTATTTGACAGCACTACCGGCCTTATACTTGACCTACCCGGTAAGACAAAGGATGGACTGAACGCACGTAGAGACCTTGTAGAGATGAATATTAGGCCGGAGCTCCATCCGCAAGAAAGAGCGAACGGAAAGTACTACCTGCCGCCGACTGCTACACCCTAACGCGTGAGGAGAAAATAGCGTTCTTGAAGTGTCTACACGGGATTAAAGCACCGACCGGTTTCTCATCGAATGTCCAAAATCTCGTAGACATGAAAGACTTAAAGATAAGTGGTTACAACACTCATGACTGTCACACACTACTTTCGGTGTTTACGGCTATCGCTATCGAGCTGTGAAATCGGAATGGTTGAAGTTGACTATCACTCGTCCGTGCTATTTCTGGAACGCGGTCTCAAAGAAGGTGATCAATAAACATGAGTTGGATAACCTACGAACCCACATAAAGGAAACAATGTGCATGCTCGAAATGTGCTTTCCGCCATCCTATTTTGATACTATGGAACACTTCATGCTTCATATTGTTGACCGAGATATCTGCTTTGGGTCCCGTCTACATGCATCATATGTTCCCCTACGAGAGGTTCATGTATGTTATGAAACGCTATGTACGTACTCGTTGTCATCCGAGAGGGTTCAATGATTGAGGGCTACACCACCGAGGAGATTATTGAGTGTTGTGCAGATTATATTAAAGACGGTCGATCTATTGGTGTACCCGTGTCTCGTCATGAGGGAAGGTTAAGTGGAAAAGGTATACGAGGACGAAAATCATTCACCGACCGCGAATATAAACGAGTTGACAAAGCCCATTTCATTGTACTTGCAACAATCACGTATTGTTGCCCCGTATTCGCAAAACACATTGAGGAGCTTGAACTAAACAATGTTCGGGGCAAAAGCGGTGCATGGTTAGTACAGGAGCACAAGAAAACTTTCACATCATGGTTCGAGAGTCAAGACCTTCCACGTGGAGACTCGATGGATGAGAAAATGTTGAGAATCTTAGCTGCCCGACCTTCAAAGACCGTGGTGACTTATCGGGCGTACGACATTAATGGTTTTACTTTTCACACTTCAAAGAAGGACACGAAAAGTAAGTGTCAAAATAGCGGAGTTCGAGTTGAAGCCCTTGATGACGATAACAATTACACCTCATATTATGGGTACATAGAGGAAATTTGGGAGCTGAACTATGGACCAGATTTACAAGTTCTGTCTTCAAATGCAAATGGGTCAAACACCCGGGTGGGGTGGAGGTCGATGAATACGGGTTAACCGTCGTCGATCCGAAGAATGTAGGTTATAAAGATGACCCGTGGATACTTGCTAAGGTAGCAGAACAAGTGTTCTATATACTCGATCCAAAGGATGAGAAGAAGCACATTGTTATACCCGGTAAACAAAGAATACTTGGAGTGGATGGGGTCGACGATCAAGATGCATACAATCGGTATGATGAAGTTCCATTATTCGTGGATCCGAAAAAATTTAAAGTCATTGAAGCAAAACTATCGTATCAAGGAATGCCATACCTACGCACAGATTGCGAAGGAAAAATCGTTCAAGGATAATGTACCTTTATTATTTCATTGCGATGTACCTATGATGTACTCGAGATATATATGTTTCAAGCAATCGTAATTAATTTAATAACATTTTAGTGAATTTTGAGCAAAATAAATGAATTTAATAACCTTTCATTTTTTCTGTCACTTTTCACAATTTAACAAGTTTCAATTATCTAAGTCTACCTGTTAATATTCTTTTAAATAACCCCATTTAACAATTATCTAAAACTTGCTAATAAATATTTAATAAGTCTACCTGTTAATAATTTTCAGCCACATAAATTAAATTATCAACAATTAAATAATTTCACAATTTAACAAGTTTTAAATAATTTTTCAACTACTTTAATTAATTTAATAATATTCTATTTATTTTCAGCAACATTAATGGATTTAATAAATTGTTAATTATTTTTCTGCCACTTGAAATCAATTATCTAAGTCTACCTGTTGATAATTATCTAAGTCTACCTGTTAATATTCTTTTAAATAACCCCATTTAACAATTATCTAAAACTTGCTAATAAATATTTAATAAGTCTACCTGTTAATAATTTTCAGCCACATAAATTAAATTATCAACAATTAAATAATTTCACAATTTAACAAGTTTTAAATAATTTTTCAACTACTTTAATTAATTTAATAATATTCTATTTATTTTCAGCAACATTAATGGATTTAATAAATTGTTAATTATTTTTCTGCCACTGAAATCAATTATCTAAGTCTACCTGTTGATAATTATCTAAGTCTACCTGTTAATATTCTTTTAAATAACCCCATTTAACAATTATCTAAAACTTGCTAATAAATATTTAATAAGTCTACCTGTTAATAATTTTCAGCCACATAAATTAAATTATCAACAATTAAATAATTTCACAATTTAACAAGTTTTAAATAATTTTTCAACTACTTTAATTAATTTAATAATATTCTATTTATTTTCAGCAACATTAATGGATTTAATAAATTGTTAATTATTTTTCTGCCACTGAAATCAATTATCTAAGTCTACCCGTTGATAATTATCTAAGTCTACCTGTTAATATTCTTTTAAATAACCCCATTTAACAATTATCTAAAACTTGCTAATAAATATTTAATAAGTCTACCTGTTAATAATTTTCAGCCACATAAAATAAATTATCAATAATTAAATAATTTCACAATTTAACAAGTATTAAATTTGACAACCTCAGCTTATAGCCACGGTTCACTTCTTCAACCGTGGCTATTGTAAATCGTAACAATAGCCACGGTTGAAGAAGTCAACCGTGGCTATAGCTAGCTGGTGCGCGGCGGGCAGGGGTTTAGTACCACCTCGCCCGCCCAATGTCGCCCGTGCCGACTTATAAGCTCCACTCCGCAAAAGGCTTCGACGTTATCGATATTATGGGCTTGAACCGCCATTTGGGCCATCCGTATGTGCTCCCCCGTGGGCCTTGGGGCCTTGATTATGTTCTAATGCGTTGGTCAATGTGGTCGGGTCCGTGGGCCAAAAATTTTTTAAATTTATTTATACATTTAGTTTTAAAATTTAAAGTTTGTATATATACTGATTTAAAATATTAAATAAATAATATTTAGGTTCAATTTTTACTTGAAATCCTAAAAATAGCAAGGTATAATTTAAAATTTTAGAAAACATTTACTCTTTAGATTTTAATTTTAAAATTTATTTATACATTTAGATTTAAATTTCAAAATTTGTATATATATACTGAGTTAAAATATTAAATAAATAATGTTTAGATTCAATTTTTATTTGAAATCAAAAAAATAAGAAGGTATAATTTAAAATTTTAAAAACATTTACTCTTTAGATATAAATTTTAAAATTTATTTATACATTTAGGTTTGAATTTTAAAATTTGTATATATATATAAATTTTTAAGTGTAAGATAGTAATTTAATTATTTTTAGACAATATAAATAAATTAAATAATATATTTTAAAATAACAATAGTGATTTGGGCCTCACTCTTTATATGAGGCCCATTAGTAGTTCATCCATTAGTTCATTTAGGTTGTGTTTTTTTTTAATTTCTATTTAAATTTTAAAACATGTATATAGAATTCAAATATTGTCCAAATTTACTGATTCTTGTTTCTAAATTTGTATAAAAGTCCAATCTATCCATTTCCACTTTGTTTTGTTAGAATCTCCAAACTATTGTATTGAATTTTCTTCAAATTTACTTAGGGTACGTTTTGACATTTATTTAATCATTTTTATTTCATAAACCGTATCGATTTTGACCTCAACATTCGGTCGGTATGTATGCCATTAATAAACACAAACGTGGAATTTTTGGTTTAATTTTTCAAAATATATAAATTTGTTTGGTACCAAACAACATGAGTTCCAAGTACAAAACTCCACTCACTCGAGACGCATAGTCCCATTTGAACTACTTTTTTTTAAAAAAATCTTTAAAAAAAATTATAGAAAATATAACTGAGTTCGAATGCTCGGGAAACAAGTGGCATGCCAAAATGTAGGTCAAACGGGCTTATAGTTTGCAAATGATAAATGTGCAAAATAATAGAAAAAACATGGTGTCATTTGATTTTTTTTTATCTGCACCATTTTTATTATTTTTGAATTGAAAATTGGCACACACATGTGTGATACAAATTAAAATCTACTGTAATTTTGTTGGAAATTTTTGAAATATTTGGGTCATGTAAAAGTGAAGAAAAACAATTCTAAAGACGAAATATTATATTAAAAAGTAATGGAGTAGAAAAAACAAAAAATACATATGTGTTTGTAGACAACTAAACAAGTGACATGCCAAAAGTTAGGTGCAAAGTCATTATAGTTTTTAGAATAAAAATTGAAGAAGTAAAAGAAAAATTATACAAGAAAAAAATAAACACTCAATGACAAGTGGGGTCGGAGGAAACAATAGCCACGGTTGGTTTCGGAACCAACCGTGGCTATTGAATGTGTCACCGACATGCGGGCACCGCGTGTCGGTGGGTGTTCAATAGCCACGGTTGGAATTGTCTTCAACCGTGGCTATTGTTATTCGTCCCATCGACATGTGGGACCCACCCAACTATCTCCAACCGTGGCTAATGTTTAGTATATAAAGGGGTGGGTCGGGCCAACCCTAACCCTAACCTTGACGCCCCGCAGCTTGAGACGCCGGGAGGCTGCCCGTTTGTGCCGCCGCGCCGTCTCCGCCTCTGCGCCGCTCCCTCCTCCTCCTCTCGCGCCGCCCGAGATCCTTCGCGCCGCTCCCTCCTCGCCCGCTTCCTCCTCGACGCGGCTCCCTCCTCACCGGCCCTCCTCGCCCGCTTCCTCCTCGACGTGGCTCCGTCCTCACCGGCCCTCCTCGCCGGCTTCCTCCTCGACGCGGCTCCCTCCTCACCGGCCCTCCTCGCCGGCTTCCTCCTCGACGCGGCTCCCTCCTCGACGCGGCTCCTTCCTCACCGGCCCTCCTCGCCGGCTTCCTCCTCGACGCGGCTCCCTCCTCACCAACCCTCCTCGCCGGCTTCCTCCTCGACGCGGCTCCGTCCTCACCGGCCCTCCTCGCCGGCTTCCTCCTCGACGCGGATCCCTCCTCACCGGCCCTCCTCGCCGCCTTCCTCCTCGACGCGGCTCCCTCCTCACCGGCCCTCCTCGCCGGCTTCCTCCTCGACGCGGCTCCCTCCTCGACGCGGCTCCCTCCTCACCGGCCCTCCTCGCCGGCTTCCTCCTCGACGCGGCTCCCTCCTCACCGGCCCTCCTCGCCGGCGTCCTCCTTGACGTGGCTCCCTCCTCGCCGGCTCCCTCCCGGTACGCCCCTTCCCCCTTCCCCCTCCCCCTCCCCGTCCCGGACGGTGAGGTATCGTTCCTCGCCGGCTCCGTCCTCCCCGGTACGCCCCTTACCCCATTGCCTCCTTTTATGTTCCGTGATGCCTGCTATGTTCCGTGATGCCCGTTGTGCCTCGCTATGTTCCATGGGTTTTGCTATGATACAATGCCTGCTATGTTCCATGGGATCTGCTATGATACAATGGGTTTGAGGCATGTTGGCTTTACTGAAATTCTACACATAGATAAATATTGATGGCCTTGGCTACTGGCTGTTGGCTTTACTGAAATCCTAGATCGATATTTATCGATGGCTTTGGCTTGGCTGCTGGCGTTATCGAAATGCTGCACTCGCTATATTTATCGATGGCTTTGGCTTTGTCTGCTGGCTTGAATTAAATGTTGCACATAGATATTTATCGATTGCTGAAATCCTGGATCGATATTTATCTATGCGCTGAAATGCTCGCTTATTGTGTTGCTTAGGATCGATATTTATCTATGTGCAGCATTGTTGAGATTGACACTTAGGCTTTACTGAAATCCTAGATCGATATTTATCTATGTGCTAAAATGCTCGCTTATTGGGTTGCTTAGGATCGATATTTATCTATGTGCATCATTGTTGAGATGGACACTTAGGCTTTACTGAAATCCTGGATCGATATTTATCTATGTGCTGAAATTGCTCGTTTATTGGGTTGCTTAGGATCAGCATTGCTGAAATGGACACTTAGGCTTTACTGAAATCCTGGATCGATATTTCAGTAAAGCATACGTGTCTTCCTCTTTTCCCTCTCCACCTATGTCACCTATTTCAGTAAAGCCTAAGTGAAGCCAAAGCCACCTCTTTTCCCTTGGCTGCTGGCTGTTTTTGAGATGATTTCAGTGCTTATTTAGTGCTGATTTCAGTGCTTATGTAGTGCTGATTTCAGTGCTTATTTCAGTGCTTATTTTGTGTATGCATTTGCCACCTATCCATCGTGGCTAAACCGATGGTATAAAATTGGTCACCTATCTATCGTGGCTATCTGAATAATACATTAGCCACCTGTTTTCTCATCTCTTTTCCCTCTTACTCTCTTTTCTCCTCTCTTTCATGGCTAGACCATTGTTCTCAAATAAAAACTATTTCCTCCTCTCTTTTCTCTTTTTTCTCCTCTATTTCCTCTCTTTTCCTCTCTCACTCTCTAGCTAAATCAGCACATGGATTATAAGGCAAAGTATTTATTTTAAGTGCTGATTTCTCATCTCTTTCCTCTCTTACTCTCTTTTCCTCTCTCTCTCACTCTCTTTCTCCTTTCTTCCTCTATTTCCTCTCTTTTCTCCTCTCTTCCTCTCTTTTCTTTCCTCTCTTTTTATGGTCTAGCCATGCTCGATGATGAAAGCGGGCAAAGTGAGATGAGTGTGGTAGCATGGACCGCATCCTCGGATGTTGGAAACATGTTGACATACGAGTCGATGACCTTAACGATAGCGTTGGATGGCCGTTGATTCGGCAACCCGCACCGAGAGCAAAAAATCCAATCTTTTTGGCGGATGATGATTGTTGATAGAAGAGGAGGTAGCTGGGGGGATCAATATAGAATGTAGGGTGTCTTTCATTAGGAAGGTTGGTACAATAAAATGCAAGACATACCGCAACTCGTACGACCTGGGTAGACATAGTCGGATGCTTGGGTATTCTCCGGATCATCTTTGTGATGTGTATGGCACATTATATTTGATTTTCCGTAGGATACCCAAGTATCCCGACCTATCTACCCCGAGGTCGTATAAATTGTGGTATGCATTACATAGTGTGCACCTGCCTTTCTTATGAAAGTGTTCTACATTGTATGTTCATCCTCCTCAGCCTGCATCCTCTTCTTCCCCGTTCCGATGCCATGGAATGTACTCATTTTCTTGGAAAAATATATTTTCAACTAAGTCTTCAAAAAAAATTCTAACTTTTTGGCAGATGACGATGACTCTTGATAAGCATTTGCATATTTAGGAGAACGGGAAGATGGGGTAGAAGAATATAGAATGTAGGGTGTCTTTCATTAGGAAGGTTGGTACAATAAAATGCAAGACATACCGCAACTCGTACGACCTGGGTAGACATGGTCGGATGCTTGGGTATTCTCCGGATCATCTTTGTGATGTGTATGGCACATTATATTTGATTTTCCGGAGGATACCCAAGTATCCCGACCTATCTACCCCGAGGTCGTATAAACTGTGGTATGTATTGCATAGTGTGCACCTGCCTTTCTTATGAAAGTGTTCTACATTGTATGTCCTTCTATCTCGTCTTCCTCTTCTTCTATTTGATCCCGATGTTATCCATGTTCCGATGCCAATGCTAACTCTATTTTAGCTCTTTCCTCTAATAATCCTTTTCTCGTCATGTTTTCTCTATTTTAACTCTTTCCTCTAATTGTTTGCTACTAAATCTTTTCATTGTTACGCTAAAGGTATCAAATCCTATAATGGCGGACAGCCTCCCGATCCAAAGTATACACGGGAGGATGTTGTGAATATGAACCATGAAAGCTCCTCATCAAGTGGACAATGGGAAGAACCGAGAGGATCCTCACCCCCCCCCCAGCGTCGTGAACCTAGGGGTATTAATGAGGACCCAGATTACGTGCCCTCGTAAGAGGTATCACGTGAAATGTCATTCTTTGTTTAAATATTTCAAGTTTCCCGTATTAGCATATTACCGAGCTTCAATGGTTCTTTATATGGTAGGTTCCTCGACGAAGTGTTCGTCGTGCCTTGGCCGCACAAGCGACACATTCCATGGCTTGCGAAGACACACCTCATGAGGAGCAAACGGAAAACATACCGGCCCATGAGTCCCCCGTAAAGCGCAAGCGTGGGGGTAAACGGTCCGCGAACAAGGCCGAGGGCACATATGAGGTGACAAGACTCGGACCCCGCCGACCGGGAGCCTCGTTGAACCAATGGGTGTCCATGCAAAATGGCGGAATCGTTGTGGTGTTGTTGTCGTGGAGAAATGCAAAATAACCTGGACCGAATGGAAGCCGGTTCCTCAAGAGCGTAAAGAGGAAATGTGGAATGCCGTTAGATCACACATTCTCTTCCCACCAGCGGACCTCGAGAAAGCCAAGAAGGCAACGCTGACCGCAATGTCACATATCTTTCGAGAATGGAGGTCCCGACTAAACCGCCGTTACGTGAAACGTGGCATAACACCCTTTGACGATTATGGTCAAATAAGTCCACAGGATCGGGAAGAATTTGTTCAGCAGAAGACAGCTGGGCCTGCCAAGGACCTTAGTGCAAAGATGTTAGAGCTGAACAGAAAAAATAAGTACAAGCCACACTTGGGCCCCGGCGGCTACAAGAAAAAGATTCCGGAGTGGAAGGCGATGGAAGAAAAGCTCCGTGCTCGAAGGGAAGCCCGATCCACTAGAGGGCCTCGAGCCGCGTGCCAAAAATTGGGTCCGTGCGCACTCTAAAATGGATGAACATGGGGAGATTATTCCGATGGACGCGGAATCGGCGCAAGTTATCCAGCAATTGACGGGTGACATCAAGTCGCAGACGCAGTCCGGTGTTATTCAATCCGAATATCACAGAGACCAACTCTCTCTTGCTGTGGGGACCAAAGAGCATGGCGGGCGGGTGCGAGCGAGTGTCCTCCAAGGCAACTTGGAAAGAGGGTTTCTCCTCTAGCTCTTCCGCCTCGTTGTACAAAAAACATAAATTTCACAAGAAAGATAAAGAGGAGAGGGACAAGGAAGAGTGGAGGAGACAGATGGAGATGTACCAAGCCGACTCGCGAAGTGGAAGTATCCCCGCACGACTCCTACCGTCCCAACCACTTCGCCTAGCTTTACCTCCCCGTTAGAAGGGGAAGTGATAACGCAAGAATGTCCTTGTGAGCTGCATGTTCCATTTGGTTACAAGGGAAAGACCATGAAGGTTGCAACCGGTAGAGCACTTCCAGGACGAACGCTCCACAACATGGATATTCCACCCGGTACGTCCGTGTTACCGTCGAGCAGGTCAACCAAGGATGTGAGGAGCACGAGATTGAGTGCCCCATACCCGAAGCGGGGATTATAACTCTACATGATGCTATCGGTTCGTTCATCATGTGGAAACGTCGTGAGGTTGTGCTCTCCGAACCACGAGTTTCCCCTCCCCCTTGTCCGGACACGGATCGGTTCATGAGAGTCAACAATTCACGGGGGATGAAGCCGGAGCAGGACAACCGTCTCCTTTGTCGGGTGCTCGCTTCAGCCGCTAAGGAACAAGCTGAACAAGAACATGAAGCGGTTATGAGTCCTATACTCGCGGACAGCCCGCTGCAAGAAACCGCCACAAGTACACAGCCTATGAGGACCCTCGAGCAACAAATAGTGCCTCTTGTCGAGCCGGAAGGGCAATGTATCTCCTCCGTCGAGCCGTAAGCTGAAACCCTAGCCTTGGATGAAGAGCCTCGGCTTATCGAGCCTCTTCGGAAGGAGTTTACTCCTGTAATTCCTAGGATGATTACGCCTGCGGGGGTGGATCCGTCAAAGCCGCAACCGGAACATGTCACGAAATACTTGGAGCGAATGAGGAAGGGACCCGTGCAGCCAATCACGGAACCTCGTCAATTGGTACATTACGATGATGACATATTTGAGGGTCGTGACGAGAATGAGGACTTCCCAAATTTCATCTTTGGCAAACCCCTCGTATCTAAAAACATGTTGTCAAACCTACCGTGGGAGATGCGGAAGCTGCATGACCGGTACGTAGCGGCAGCGAAAGAAGGAGTGGATATGATCACCTGTAAGCTTCCGAAGGACGTGTTCAACGATACCGGTGATTCGGTCCTTGGACTATATTTCAATGATATCCACACTATGTTTCGCCTCGGCGAGATGGACACGACCTTCGTAACCTTGTGGTGCATGTAAGTGCCTCCATCCATCTTTTTCTTGTCTCGTACTTTTTGCAGTACATGTTACACACTCCCTTTTGCTTTTAATGTAGCTTGAATTCAACATTTCAAAAGAAGAGATACGACAGACCCGATTGGAAGGTTGGGTATCTCAATCCGAGCTTGATCAATCAAAGTGCGATCAACCCCTGGATAAATGAGAAAGATAAGATATATAAGGATAAGACACCACAAGAGTTACAAGAACCGAAGGACACCATGAGGACAAAAGCTAGGGGTCGAGTTGCAGGTTATATTTACAGGTGCTTCAGGGAATGGCAGGATTGTCACGCCATTTACGCGCCTTACCACTTCGAGTAAGTTCGACCACTACCTTCCTCTTGTCGATCGTAAAGATAGATGACATACTAACGAATACGATCTTTTGTTGCAGCGGTCATTGGATTTGTTTGCTGATCATGCCAAAAATTGGATATCTATTAGTCTTGGATAGCCTTGACTACGACTCCAATCGCTACGAAGATATCGTGAGCGTTATAAATTGGTAAGTACAGACGTACAATTAAATAGCGATAATTTCATGCAATAATACCCTTTTCTCAATACTCGTAGTGCTTATTTGAACTACGTAAAGAACCCGAAGGTGGCACGTTATAGAATTCGGAAACAAATATACTTTCGTCATAAATTTCCGGTAAGACACACGTCACACACATCTAATTTTCTTTATGCTGCTATCATTGAAATAGAGTGATGTTTTTTACTTCACTCTATTTAACAAGTGCATTAAGCAAGTAAAAGGTAGTGTGCACTCGTGGATACTACGCATGTGCGTATTCGAGCTCCGCTGCATCCTACTTGAATGTCATCACCCATGAGACCACCGAGGAGGTACGCTAAGATTGCATCTGTTTAATTTACATTCTTTCTGTTTTTGTCAATCATGTACCAACTTTCATGTATTTATTGACAGCGAACAAAAAGTCTAGAAAAGGCAATGATAACGGACAAAAAGATATTGAATGAAATATCCAAGAATGGATTCCCGACGGCGCGAAAGCATCTAAGTACAAATGACATGTACTACATTGTCGCTAGGATGTGCCGTTTCTTGCTTAGGGAGGTCATCAGTCCTCGTGGTCGGTTCTTTGACGAGCAAAGCGAAGTGACGAAGGAGCATCGGGCACTTTTCGAGTGGTGCGGCTCGAAACGACCGTACGAGCCCGATGTTGTTGAAGATTCGTATAGTGTAGACTTAGTTTGAAAAAATATTGTGATGTTCACATTATTAAACTTTTGATAGATTTTGTTAATATCTGTAAATATTTTGTTAATGTGATGTAATACTTTAATATTAATGTGATGTAATTATGGTTAATGTTATGTAATTGTAATTTATTATTTCTAATACGTATTTATTTTTTTTTATTGTTAAACAAGTAAATAGCCACGGTTCACTATGCCAACCGTGGCTATAGTGGACACCACTAAAGCCACGGTTGGCATAGTGAACCGTGGCTATAGTATTCCACTATAGCCACGGTCTAAGTGTCGAGCCGTGGCTATAGTACGCCACTATAGCCACGGTGGACATAGTGAACCGTGGCTATAGTTACGTACTATAGCCACGGTTGTTCTGTTTTCCGAGGCTACGGATGGTTTTCTGTAGTCTCGGAAACATAGCCACGGTTGGGGCTGACCGTGGCTGTAGAGCCCCCCAACCGTGGCTATAGTGAGTTTTTGCTATAGTGATCACTCGAATTTGTTGAATAATATAGACATAGATGTAGAGATAATCTTTCTGTTGTGTAGAAAGGCACGTGGATCAATTGCCCTGGATTGGTAGTTCACGTTACACCCGTGAAATTCAGATTTTGTAAGATCCTGATCTTAGCAAACTGTTCCATAAAAAAGAAACTCTAAATTTATGCTATGGTGGTTCGCTTTAAGCTGAAGCAGCATGTAGAGTAAGTATGTAAAAGATATATTGATTCTCTATCGGAAATTCAAGAATACAATCTATTTGTTTGTTCACCACAGATTTATTGTATGTAGACAGATGAAGAGATGGTGTATCTGCGGTGTAGTTGAAGGCTGCACTGGCTTGATTGACGATGGTGGACTGGTCTTTGATGATGTACGTTTTGGAGCTGAAGGGATTGACTTCATCAATGGCGATAGCCTTCTCATGGGATGAAGCTTATGGTGTCGCAGGTGCCGAAGAGTTTAACTATTTCAAGTGATCCTTAGACTGATCTTTATACAACATGTACATATGTATACATGAGTATATATGAGTTAGAGATAGTGTTTATGGACATAGTTTTAGTATTTGAGATATGCACGTGAGTATATCTACCTGATCTTTAGAGAGAGAATTCCAACTGTGTTGGTGACGTACAATTGTTGGCCGTGACATTGGCAAGGTGAAGGTGAGATCCATGGTCATATGTAAATATGATATAATATCAATATTTGATTGATGATCAGATGTTTTGCTTTTCTGTGAGAATTTGTAGCCTGTTTCTCTTTTTTTCTAGGTCGTTTGGTCAAAAGTTCATATATTTTTATATTTAAATAGATGTCCTTATGATGAAATGATCTTTTCATTGTTCCCATAGGTGAAGATAGGTCAAGACACAATGAGGTTCCATATATAATTAATCGGACACAAACAAAACAAAATGTGCATCCACGTCCCTCCTATCCCCGTTCATCCGTCGTGCCTGGCCCTTTGCCTCGTCTTCTCGAGAGCGTCCAACATCACGTGGGGCAATGGCTAGTAGAGGCTTTATGGGGTTTCACTCATATCCCCATGAAAACTCCTTTCATTTGAGACACAATTTTAGATATAATTATTCCTGCCATTCCACGGTGACTATGGTTGGTTTCCCACCACTTCCAACCATTCATTTAGCCATTAATATGAGTAATAGGAATATGGAACGACTTACACAATAAATATGGAGTGAGGTTGGTGATTCTGTTCAAATATAGTGTGGAGCAATACAAGTTGGCTATATGCCACTGATGTCCTCTTTCAGCACCAATGTGAATCACAGCTCATTTGCCTATTTGGAATTGGCCTCGGGCTGGAATTCAAAAGCCATTTACATGCAACATTTTGCGAAGCATTTTGAAATTTTAGTTTTTAGATTCATATTCTAGAATACTTGGTTTTCACTAGTAGAACATTTTATTTTCTCTATGGGGACAATTTATTCATTAAGATAAAACCCTTTAAAAAC
>JAUNZO010005202.1:0-278236 GCA_031894775.1 Chloris gayana
CAGCCCTCCCCTTAAAGAAATCTCGTCCCGAGATTAGGCTCAAGTACAAAGGGGGTGGTTTATGTACCTCCGGGTTCGAGCGAAAATTTCGGGTAGTGAGTGCGAAGAAAATCTTCTGATTCCCACGTAGCCTCCCTCGCGGAGTGGTGACTCCACTGAACCTTGAAGAATTTCTCGAGTGCCATTTCGGGTAACTCTTTCCTTTGTGTCGACAATCTTGACCGGCCGCTCGTAGTATGACAAATCGGGCTGCAATGGTACCACTTCATCCAGCACTCGGTCAACGGGTGTTTTGAGACACTTCTTCAGTTGCGAGACATGGAAGACGTCATGCACACCGGCGAGCGTGTCGGGTAATTCAAGCTTGTAAGCAACGGCACCACATCCGGCACCACATCCGGATGATGACATGTGAAAAGTTTGTGGTTAAATAGCATCAATTTTTCGCCAGTAGCCCCATATATCATACCTATTATTATATACATGAAATCTGCTAGGAGACAGAAAGTGTGATATATATATGCAAACATGAGTCCCTATAAATGCAAATTAAGCTGGAAGCTAAGTTAGATCCTTACTCATACTTATTGATCTTAGGCTATCTCCAATGGGATCCCCAATTGGCTATCCATCTCTAAAATGAGTCAAAAATTACAAAAACCACTCTCCAACGAACTACCCAAATAGGCTCCCCATTCCGAGAGTGCTACAGTAACTGATGTAAATTTGAAGCATCTCGGAGCCTCCGCATCACGTCCTAATCGACTTTTCCTCCTTGCCTCGCGTCGCGTCCGGCCGCCGCCGATGGGGTCGCCCATGCCGCGCAGGACTCACGTCGTCGTCGCCATCCAGCTCCGCTCCCCATGCGCCGCTTCCTCGATCTGTTCTCCAGGCTCCGGCTCCCTCGACCGTAGCTTCCGCATCGGCGGCAGCGGCGACGGCCCCAATCGACGGCGGCGCGGACCTGCTTCAGCGTCGGCCTCTCCGTCCCCGACGACTTCGCCATCTCTTGCCGACCGGGAGGCGCACAACGCCGTGCACAACTCATCCGCAACCAGTCCCTGTCCTCTGCTCGCACAAAGTAGCCCCAATCGAAGCTCCCGGCACCGGAGCAGCCCCAATCGAAGCTCCCGGCTCCTGACCAGTTCCCCGTCCTCTGCCGGACGCCGACACCGAGCTACCGGTGGCAAGGAAGGGCCCAATCGAAGCTTCGGAGGGGCCCTCACAACACCCATTTCGGGTTTCCCGTTGGAGACCGTCGATTACGGTGAGTACCCTTTGCTCTTCAAGAGGTACTCGTTTACACTCGGTTTGAGTTTTGGGTACCCTCCATCGTTGAAGATAGCCTTAGGCTCCGAAATGCCACTCGTAGATCATGAACTACTAGCTACTAATAAAATGTTGGCACATTTAAGATGTACACTCTTTTTGTCCATTTATGGTTATTATGAACTTCCAAGTGGAAATTCAGTTTATTTAAAAAAATCACCTTGCTGCCATTGTTAATGTAGTTGCGTGAGTTTGATTCTGAGGGATGTAATTTTCTATTTCTCCGATTTAAAAATCACGCAACAATATTATAACAATTTTATGGTACATACTACCACCAAGTACCGTATCTGGTGGTACCGTTTAGGGTATTTTAGTAATTGTACAATTTTTAATTGAAATTATGTTTTCTTGCCATTCGCGATTTGTAAAATTAACTTTGAAACTCACAGATTGAACTTAAAATCACGAACTTGAAAATTAGGAAATTCAAATTCAATTTCCATGTTCAGATTTTTTTTCAAATTTGAGAAATTTCAATTCACAAAATCCAAATTTGAAATTCAACAGATTCAATTCGAATTTCGTGAAATTACAAATCTGTGAAAATTCAAATTCAGATTTGAAATCGTAAATTTTGAATTCTGATTTGAAATTCGAGAAAAAATAAGTCTGAAATTTGTGAAATTCAAATTCAAATAATCAAAATTCAAATTCGTGATATTCGAATTCTAAATTAAATTTTTTCAAATTAATGAAATTCAAATTCAAAATCATAGAATTTGAATTCAAACTTTAAATTAGGGAACTCAATTTTGAAATTTGCAAAATTTCAAATTCACAAAAGTTTAAGTTCGCATTTGAGATTTGGGAAATTTTCAAATTCACAAAAATTGAATTAAATTTCCTTCAAGTCAATTTTTTTAAAACAATTCAATCTCTTTGAAGTAATACAAATCTTTTATAATAAAAAACTGTTTTATTCTTCCGAAAATACCATCGTACCATTAGTACCACCTAATAGTACTAGCGATACTAGTGATGTGATGTAAATTAATCTAAGCCGTACCACCAAGTACTCATGGTAGTACCACCAGATACAGATCTGGTGATAGTATGTACCGTAAAGGAGCTTCAATGTTAAAGGGGAGGATTCTTCTTTTCTTTTTTTTGTCTTCTACCAATGAGTTCCGGTCAAATGAAATTCAAGGGTCCGATCGTTTTTTTCCCTTAAAAGTCCACACTTTATCTGCTGGTTCTACTGCAAATAAGACACTGGGAACTTTAAAACCTGTTCGACCGTGTTGTTATATTTTGCACCTCTACATGCTATACAATGGAGTCAAATAAAAGAATTCAAACCTGTTCGACCGTATTTTTCAAAATATGGCATCTATTTTGTCTAGCTGGTAGACATATTATCCTTTTAGAGTTTTCAAATGATCACTGCTAAAATGAAGTTTGCCATTAAACAAATCTATGTTGTCTATCTAGTAGATGGGCTTCTACTATTGTAAATAAAATAAGTATCTTGACTTCATGAGTCACACCCGCAGCAACACGTGGGCATTCACCTAGTGAACAATAATTACTCTCCTATTCAAGTGCGTTGAATTTCCCAATTACAACACCACCATAGCATACATCTGTGAGTCACCACCTGTAGTTGGTATATATATGGCATATAAAATTCCTTCAATCTCGAGCCCATGATAAAGGGATTTACTGTATGCTATAAAAATATCTCAGCATTAGGGGAGAGTAAATGCCCACTGTGTGGAATGCCTTGATATATTCTGAACTATATGTAGCACACTAGTAAAGTTGAAAATATAAGCACGGAGTATGCCAGAAAATATTTGATATTGTAAGGAGCAACCATATTGTTTTTATCTGAGGAATGCTTCTACCTAAAGTAGATGTGGACATACCTAGGATGAAAAATAATATCCACATGTGACTTATTGGCATTTGATCAAATTTTTGTAGGGACGCCTACAAATAAATGATCTGTGTGGCTTAGTCAAAAGCTTATATTCATAAAAGAAATCCACCCTTTGTGTGATAGAACTCCTCTCATACTTAAGAAAATTCACCCAGAAGGTACCTCGTGATGAGGTTGAACCCAACAATTACTACATGCATGTTATAACAATAGGAATGCAGAACAATTGAGCTGTCGTTTATGGAAATTGCAAAGTTTTACTAAAGCATTAAAAGTGGGATTAATGTGTTGACACACATGCCTCTAAGATTGCTACTGATTCTCTAAGGAGAACTTAGATTCGAATTAAAAGTCCATGGCATGAGTGCTAGAAGCACAAGAACTGGGTCAACTGAAAATGCAATTGAGGCTGAACCAAAATCACCAAATGAAATTCGTGAATGTGAAGTTCAAATATTTGGGTCATTATTGAAGTACTAAGGTGGTCAAAAGCTATGGTTCAAAAAAGGTCCAGAGAGTGACCAGTCCCCACATATGAAGAGTAAATATGCTATATATAATATGTAGCATTTGGCATGAAATAAATTATGCAGAGGATGTATTAAAAAAATCCATCATATGATCCCTGAAGGACTACATAGGCAAAAGAAAAGAAACTGCAACATGCAAAACTCATACCAATAATACTCCCTGAAGGAAGAGTATCTCCCATGGAGAAAATACCTCTATAAAGAATTTTTTTTCCTGATGTATAACATTCTTAAAGCCTGAATACACCAATAATGATACTTTCCCTAGAAGCGCAGATGCAGACCCATGTATGACCCGAGAAATAATGAATGAAGTATCAAAAGCCCGAAAGCGTGTCATATGAGCACTTATGCAATTCATGAGTATTACATTGAGTGTTTTATAGTGACTCATAGTTTATCTGCAATATTGCTTTTTTGCCTGAAGGTTTGAATTGATAATATCCTGCAACACTCAGGTATATTTTTGGTGTTTTTGGTAATTTTTCCAAATCATGCTAGACTATCAGATTTACTATATTTCACTTAATAGTGATGCTTCTATTATTGAAAAATCCTTGAATGATACACTCCATATATCAAGGACTCATGGCTAGTAACGAACCACTAAAGATAGTTGCAACTATATGAAAGTTTTTTTTCTGATACATAACATCCGGAAGATGTGTGTGGAACAACTTTATTACCCCCATGGTCCATCTAGAGAACAGTTATTTGCACTGCAAAATTATTTAATTGTGGTGTATGATAGAGACTAAGTACAGTGATCTAATTGGATTATTGTTCTTTGCAAAAGAACAATGAGAAAATGTCTTGAAGACTAATACTTCTGAGGATCCAATATTTTCACGCCTATTCATGCCCACTTATTCCTGAAGAATATTATGTCTGAATGGCAAGAAAACAAAAGAATCCATGTATCTTTGATATCCTTGTTATCAGGGGGAGATTATGCTAAAGTTGATCATTTAATAAGATTTGGAAAATCTTAAGATGCTTATTCACTTGATGATCACTATATGAACAATTCCCTGAAGGCTCTATTATTTTGATCATAAAGATCAACACCACTGATACAGGTGGGGATCATCATTCATGATTGAGCAAATCATTATTCATGATTGCTGCGCATATTTTTTTACCTTGACAATAGGCTTATGTTATATGCGATTCAATCACTCTATGCTCGTGCTTCTAGAAGAAAGTGCCATAGCTATAAATAAGGTAACATTGCTGGTTTAGTGGGAGAGTATTCATGAAAGTTAGCCCTTGTTAAAGAATCTTAGTCATTCTTGATATGATCTAAAAGATTATAATTTGTTTGAAGACATATGTTGTACTATTTTTTTCCTAAGTGAGTTTTCCTGAAGTTTCTTACATAAGGTTTTAATGAGCCAACAAGAGCAATGCATCTTACGACAACCATGTACTCTTTCTCCAATTTTGTTTCCCACATGGTTTTGTTTCGGAGTTTTAATGAGGCATGAGTTGGCCGTGGTGTACGTCCAAGGGAGAGTGTCAATAATACTAAAGGTTTGGACTTTATACCTTCACCTTCCAACCTTTAAGGGGTCACCTCTCTGTCCATATATACTTCATGTAATCACTAGACTAAGAAAGAGAATGAAAAAGAGACCAGAAGATCCACTATACCTTGTGTTCATGTGTCTCTCTTGTAGCATTGGGAAGGGGAACAGGTGCATCTAACAATCTCCCATATGTCATCAGGATAAAAACGACTTGAGGTATTTTTAGGTAACATACAAGAGAATTCTCCATTTTAGATTTGTCCTCAGCCAACCTTTTTCAACATTGGCCATCATCAGTAGAAAGAAATGTTATAAAGTTTGACACGCAAGAGTTAGATATAGATAGTTTGTTTTACAACCAATTTAATAATATCATTATTACATTGTGAATCTTCGTATATTTTTTTCTACTATCAACGATCAAAACTCAGAAAATTTAACTTTGGACAAATATAAAGCGAGCTACATTTTGGAATGAAGAGAGTAGTTTCTTTACAATTCACACAAAAAAGAGTACTTTCTTTATAATCTAGGCCAATTTTCTTACTTCCCATTGCAATATTCAATGAACCTTTATTTGCCACGGAAAAAGTGTTTATCCCTTAGATACCACTAGGTTACAAGTTCTGACCCTTATTTGTGATCTACATTACTACTCCCTTACTAAATTGTTGTCGCCGTTGACTTTTTTGTTAAGTTTGACCATTTGTCTTATTCAAATAAAGTTTAACAAATGTCATATATTTTGTTGGAATATGTTTTATCACTAAAGAAACTTGAAATGTAGCATATTACTTTTCGTATTTGAAGAATTTTTTTAATAAGACGAATGGTCAAACGTCACGTAAAAAAGTCAATGACTGACAACAATTTAGTAAAGGAGGGAGTATTGTTTTTTGAAAAATAACCAAAATATCATTGTTGTCAACCTTTGGCTATGGCGGCAGGTTGGTCCCACACAACAAGCTGTTTCATGATGGAGAGAAGAGAAGAAAGAAGAAAACCGGCGCAATTTAGTCATTTAACATATTATTAAATATGGTTTGACTTGTCGATAGTGTCATGCTAGGATAATTGTAGCCCACTGGATAAACACTCCTATGCTCGCAAATAAGGTATCCAAACAAATTATAATGGCACTAAGAATTTATCTATTCTTTATTTATATGCACATGGTACCATCACAAACGTTGCAGAAAAAAATAATCAAAATATGTGAAAATTAATTACAATAGTGTACTAGGCAACTATAGAGAAAAGTAAGACATTATCTGCGTGAGTGAAGTATAGGAAAAACCATGATTAGCCCAAAACAAGGAAGGTAGCTCTGTCAGAACTACTTTATCTGCATTAACGAAAATATACCACTATCTTTCGTAGAGAACAGCTTATACTCCTTCATGTGTGCCTGTTCCCTGGAACAAAGCTGAGCCTGAATCTGAGCCGACGGCGTCCTGTCTGCAACCTTCCCACTTTTATGACCATCGGATGATGGAGAAGCAGGCGAAGCTATTGGCAAGCTGAACTGAAACAATGAGAAGGAAACATCTGCCGCGTCCTGCGTTTTGCCATTCTCTTCTGGAAGATCCTTTTTGACCAACGCCTTCAAAATATTAGATGGATGTCTTTCATGATAATTCTTGTTTCCATGGAGATGACCAGCAATCTGATTTGATCCATTTCGACAAGGCGGTGATGGCGGCACAGCACTGAAGCTTGCTGCAGTCGTATGAATTGGCTCAGGGTGCATATGGCATTGTTGATGAGCCAGGCAAGGATTCACATTGCTGTACCGGACCCAACAATTAACATTCTGAAAATTTCGATTTGTCGGAGAAAGCCAACAGTCGTTGTGAAGCCTCATTGTCGCTGACGACTTTGGTGGCAAATGCATGCTTTGGTGATGCAACTGCTGATCCTGGAAAGGGGTGTTCAATTCAAATCTGTCAATATGAGCGGGCCTTGTAGCGTCTTCTGGTCGGTATTCTCTGAAACCATTCCTTGCACATGTCTCAAATAAAGACCGTGTAGCAGTTCTTAACGATGGGATATCCAGTTTGCTGTCAACTCTATCTGAACATTCCTCCAGCCCATCAGTCAAAAATGATTCTGGATTCTGCTCGCTCGAAATGGTCACATTGCTAGAGCTGTTTTCCTTATCTCCCTCACCCATACATGAAGACACGCTACAAGAACTGTCACATCTCGTCATCCGGTCTTCATCAAGCCAATAAACTTCATCACGTGTCGAGTAACATTCGTGATGCGTCCCATAACTAGAAGCATCTTGACCTCTTTTACCTGATTTATAGATGTTTCCGGAATTTTCCGAAGCCAAAGGCCGTGGTCCATGGCATCCTGTACGAAGTTTTTGAAATCCACTGCCATCCCAACCCAGAGGTTTCCGTTGATTGATATTGCCAACTGAACCCAAAGCACTATATGTGCTGTGTAAGCCAGTCTTCTTTTGAGCATCCAATGGTTGCCACACTTGCTTTGGAATTGTATTTTTCTGTGCACCGCCAGTGTGGCCTCCTGTTGCTACAACAAAGCTGCAACTTCTAGGACCGCGTCGTTTCCTTTCTATTGACTGCCACTGAGAATCACCAATTCTTACAGCTTCGTCTTGGGAGTCTGAATGCTCTGATGTGCAGCAACAGTCACTGCTGCTCGTTGGAGACAACTGTGTCACACCATTGCACCGGTCCACTTTGTTCCTCCGGGATGAAGGTTGGTCAATAACTCTGCCGGGAGAGCTGGAAGTATTAGTTGATTCATTGTCAGTAGGTATTGATGAGTTGATCTGAGCTTGAGATGACATATCGTCTAGTGACTTTGATTCAACTGGCTTTGCTCCCTTCTTATACTTTTCCTTTTCCTTGAGCTTTTGCTTTTGCCTGTGTTTCTTCTCTCTGTCTTTCATTTTCCTCTTCATCCGACGCTCTTGTTCTTCACGCAATTCTTTCTCCTCTTCCTCAAGAAGCTTGTTCTGTAAGAAGAGTACCCACAACAATGTTGAGAAACGGGAACGCGTAAAAGAATTGTAAATGTTATATCTTGGAGTATCGCATACCTGTTTTTCCAGTGTAATAAGTTCTTTGCATGCTACGTGAATTCGCTCTTCTAGAAGTTTAAGTGCAAGCGAGATGAACACACTCTTTGCATTTTCCTGTGCCGTACTGTCTCTGAAGGCCTTCACAACCTGCAACAAACCCATGTTTGTATCATGCTTGGAGTATGGATGTTTAAATCTGTAGTTCTGAAAAGTCACAACTGATTACGGAAATTACTAATTGAAACAGAGTATGCCCGTAAGTTAGATTACAGGAATACTATAGCGCACAATACTCAGGTGGTACCTAAAGGACGAATAAGAACGAAAAGTAATTTAACTGACGAAAACTTTCCACTGATGGATCTTAGGTAAAAAAGGAATTCTTCCAAAAAACAATATGTGTTTATCAAACAAAATAGGAGTAATAACTGAAACCATATTTTATTATACGTTTCTCTATGAACTTGCAACCAGAGGGCAATACATCTTGGTGAACTGTAGTTATGAGATTGAATGCACAGCTTGGGCATTTTAGTTTGGAAGCTGAGAAGCAGAACTTACAAAAAAGAAAGTTACATTCCCCTAATTCTTGTGCAGCGAAAATCTTTGGATTAAGCATTTTGTTTTAGTAATTTTTGTGAACTTTTGCCAATACCTGCTCTTTGAATATGACTGAGGCAGAGTCCAAAAGAAATTCTCTTGCTAGTTCAGGGGTCTTGGCATGCTTCTGCGTATGTGAGCCATCAGCATCAAGGTCATTTCCATCGCTGTTCATAGCAGCATCTTCCTGTTCATTTTTTCGATCGATCAGAATAAGAAATTTTGATGCCAGCAGTGGAACAAACTAATTAAACCTATTTAATAAAAAAATAAACCACGTTAAACCGCAAGTGACGTACATCTTCTTCCTCGACCTTCTCAGCACGCTCGAAGAAACTTTTCATGCTTTCACCGTTTGTAATTGTCACAAATCCATCATCCACCACCAGCGTGTGCTGGAGATGGACACATGATTTACCCTTCAAGACGTGTGCTTTAACACAATACTCAGTGCAGCGGTCATCAGATCTCCAAGCTCTTAGAGTTATGAAGTAGTTCTCGAACTGAACAAGATTAATTCCCGTCTTGTGTACTCGAGCATTCATTCCAACATCTTCAAAGCCAAAGATATCGGATTCTCCTTCTTGTGTTCCAACAGCCCATTCGAAGTGATGAAAAGATCCATCCGACTCTGATAAGCATTGGCTCCAGTCAACTACGATACCATCCTCAAACACCTGAAATTTCAAAAGAATTAAAATATTATATGTACGAAACAGTCACAAGACATTTTTTTGCTGGTGAAGTGGGTATTAAGATGGCAACCCTGACCTCACACTGAAAACCATTGTCAACACAAAACCAACAATTGCAGTGACGTTCCCTTCGCATGTGCTTCGGTTCTTTAAGCTCCTTGAACTCACGGATAACATTCTTTCGGCAATCTCGGCAAAATTTCTTTCTGTTAAACCTGTTCACAATTTGCTCCGAACTATTATTAAAATGCTGTATTGATCTACTGGGGAGTTGGTGCAGAATTTACAACTATATAGACCCTTATAGATAATAGAACCTTCCACAAAAGTTCTTTACTAAGCAAAACCAATAATCCATAAGTCGTAAAATAGTTGGGTTCTTTATCACCCTGCCTGTATTGAAATGTAATAATAAAAACTCGAACTGCAGGGGGTATGACGGCCCCCGAGTCATTTTATTAAGAAGAAGACATTCTAATGCAGGTCGAGAAAATTCCCGAACCCCTCTCCAATCATACACGGGGACTCAGCTGGGCGTGCAAGCTGTGGCACGAGTCTTTACCTAATGCGTTGGCTGGGGAAGGCGAGGGAATTTTTTCGCAGCCGCTGCGGGATTGGGGGATCGAACCTCCAACCGGTGGGCAGCCATCCTGGCACCTTCACCACCAAGCCTTCACCACCAAGCCACAGGCTCGTCCACATCGAAATGTAATAATAACAAGGACTATTTTCATGGTTTAGGGGAAACTATCTATACATTTACCTGTTTGTAGTTCTATTAACTTTATCATCGTAAGAACAACAAAATTGAATTGGAGGGAGTAGTTCATATCAATCTCTAATGCAACTCAGGACCGATGGATATTTAGATACTTCTAGAGTTCTTCATCTAAACATGTTCTATTTGGCAGATGCATATATACATGACATAAAGCTGAGTACTTTGCTTGGTTACATTTTTTTTACGGTAAGATGAATACTTTGTTAGAATTGCTACAATCATTCGATTAGATTTAACCATCTGGTTCAATAGGAACTGATATAGTCATGAACTTATATTAGCATTAGTCGAACATCAATTTCAATATGCTTACTCACCTGCGTGTAAGTTTTTCGATGAAATCTTCCTCTCTCATCCGCAAAAGTGATGATCTAGTTTCTTCACCCAGCGGTGACCAAAAATCCTCCAGTGTATCAGCAGAAGGCCTGACAGTGTGCAGGGCGCACATTTCTCTTGTCCCGTAGCCCCTGCCACCAGCACTACAGGCATCAGGATAACACATTTTCCGTTCCCTTTCTCTGGCTAATGCATTGTCAAATACCTGATTACATTCAGATTCATTAGGTTACTGGAGGCTGTTTCAAAATACCATTTCAGATAAATTAAGGAACTCTAGAGTATTGAAAAAATGATTGATTCTAATAATATATTTCTCGCAAAACAGAGCACGATCAAGAATTTTTGTACTTACATTCTGAAGCACCGTCAGTGACTTGGCTTCTATAAAGCAGTCAAGAAGTGTGAGGACATCATCCTTGGTTGTTGAAAGGCCTCCCCAAGGATGAACTGACGGGTCTTGTACCCCATCTTGTTCCACTTCCCAAAACCTTGCCTCAGAAGTCGCCCTCGAAAGATCAACATCTGAAGCTTCTTGCCTCAGCGACTTGCCATACATCGCAATTTGCGTGAAGCAGTCCAGAAGCAACCCGTAACATCTTGAACAATAGGAATTCTTGCGTGCGTCCTCAATTAGAGTTTGCCTGTCCAGCTTTAGGAGATCATTCCATTCTTGAGGCGCCAGGTTGTGCCAGAACTGAACAATGCAGACATAAAAACGTTCAGGTGCTTTTACAAGAAGCAAGCGTTCATGAAAAACTCCACAAGTTCAGTTGCCAACATAACTGCTCTGCTCAAATAAGATTCTAGTTTCTTTCTACTTTCGGTGGAAAGCATCTATCTTAAAGTCGCAGAATAATATCCAACAGAAAGTAACACTTCAATTGAGAAGTAGATTTACGAACTACGGCAACTGTCCAAATGAAAAGGAAGATGTATTTCACCAAAAATTTCGAATTGGAATCCAATACATTATTTGTTGATGCGAACAAACCTTGTTTCGCACACAATTATTATAGCCTACTTGAGTAGCTAAACATTCACGATGGACGTCAAACCAAAAGCACAGCTGCTACAGCATTACCAACTTACTATATCTTGCAGCAATACACAGAAGAATTAAAGCAATGAAAAGACGAAACTTATTTTTTTTTTAAAAAATATAACAAATGAAGTGTATCTATATGCTTACTATAAGATGCGGAACGCATAAATAGTCGATTCCAGTTTGCAACCACAAGAAAATTTTGCTCCGGCAGTGAAATCCCAAATGAAAGCAAGACAGTTTCTACGAGAGGCTAAGAGCTTGCGAGCAAACAACACCCACGCACACACAACGGTACCTTCTGGAGACGGTCGAACGTGATCTCGTCCCTTCGCCGCGACCAGACCCCTGATCCCGACACCGTCGCCGGAGGCATCACCTGGCATGCGCTGGAGACACGCTGCCGCCGTCGTTGTCGGAGACGGTGGTCAGGCCGAGTAGCAAGGCCGCAGCGCGCAGGGTTTCGATGGCGAAGTGGCAGCGAGCGAGGGAGATGGCGGAGCGGGAGGACGATGGAATCAATGGCCGTGCGCGTTTTTCCTTTCACCGTCGCGGTCAGCTCTCGGGATCTTAACTTATGAGTCTTGTGTAGCAGCAGCTAACGACATTGGCACGGTGGGCCAATACTGTCAACTAGCTGTACACATTTTTCGTTGCGATTCAGTTATTCCCTCCGATATTTTTTTGTCCCTTGTTCTGTATTTTATTCGGAGAAAGGGTGGCAAAAATACATAATGCTAAATTCTTCATGTACATACTTTCTTATATGTGATTATTTGAACTTGTAATTACCTTGTTTGGAAGTTGAATGGAGTATAAGATCAGAAAATGTAATTAAAGTTCCGCAAATGCATGACCGTCTTACTATTAATTATAGATTTTTTTTTAGAAAATGTATAATGCTGTATACAACATGCATAGATTCAACCATTCTGGTCTCAACGGCTGTGAACAGCGGAGAGCATGCCCATCGGAATCTCGGAAAGCCATCATGTCGTCATAGTGGCGAAAGGGGATACCAGCCGTTGTCAACCAACTAACCTTACTACCGCCAGGCCCAGGGATGAGGACATTCTTTCATTAGCCGCACCAGAGGCGCTCTCTCTCTCTGGATAATGGAGTCATGGAGGAGTGCCCAACTACGGAACAAGTAGTGTTCCAGAAACCACCAATAAGGGCATGCTTGTTTCAACTTATAATCTGCTAAGATTATATAATTTCAAAAAAAAATCTAAGGAGGTAACAAACAAGTTAGATTATAGTCTCAGATTATATAATGAAAAACACTGTTCTCCCCTCTCCCCTCGTTCTATAGCAAACAGGCGTTACTTGTGCCGTCAAGTCGAAATAAACTCATCGCCCTCTGCTGCCCGTTGCGGTTGCCTGCCCGCTCGAGCCCACTCCTGCCGCCGCCGCCCCACGCAAGCCTGCCGTGGCTGCTGGACGACGAGCTAGATCCGAATCCGACGGCGGATCTCGCTAGCGGCTGCCGGACGACGTGCTAGATCTGGATCCGGCGGTGGATCTCCCGGCGGCGGCCCTCCCACCAGTGGATCCGCTCAAGTCCGCTCCCAATGAACCCCCCCTCCACGCACCGCTGCCCCACTCAAGCCCAGATCCGGCGGCTGGTGGATTTGAAGCTGGATGTCGATGGCGGGCCTCCCACCGGTGGATCCGGATGGGGCTGTTGGTGGCCCTCCGACCGGTTAGATCCGGATGGCGCTGCCGCCCACTCAAATCTATGAGCCTGCCATGGTTGCCGCGAAGGACGACGAGCTAGATCCGAAGGACGGCGAGGTGGATCCAAAGCTGGATCCCACCCGATGTCCGGCTTCGTCCCTCCCACCGGTGGATCCGGATGGGACCGACAACACCCCTCCCACTGGTGGATCTAGGCATGGGGCATGGATCGGACCGAGCGGCCTGGGGTCGCGCCACCAGCGACATAGAGCGGCTCGCGCGACCTCCGCCACCGACCCACGCGCAATGCCCGTGCTACATGGATCTCGTACGGCTGCGCCATGGATCTCTCCGACCGTGCCCGGTGGCGGCGGATCTCGTACGGGTTGCGTGCATGGGCCGAAAATAGCAACATCAAAAAAGCATGAAACAATTTAAAAGGAACGAGTACAGTCTACACGCACACTCAAAAAGAAAAATACTAGTTCACATGCTAAAGAAAGGTTCAAATTTACCCATACGATCCTGTCAATCAAGATCAATCGAATCACTGAAAACTCCTCACCCGACACTACTATGTAGTGTTGTTGACTGTCCACAGCGACGTCCCTTGCGCAACCATGTCCCCTCCCAACTCCTTGGTCGCCCATTTTGTCCACCTTAGTTAACACACGAGACCCCTCGAATTTGCACACCTTAGTAATATCGAACTTGTCTGAGCCAACTAATGTGCCTCCTCTACTTAATGGTGCTGGTGCTGCATGGCCTCTGTGATGAGGGGCGCATTATCTACTGCATCCTCCTCCTCCTTAACTAAAATAGCAGGCAACGGTGCCTCCTCAACCAAAATCAGGGGTTGTTTCATGGGCATGGATTAGTAATGGCTCCTTCTCGTAACTTGAGCCATTAATACTATCCCTATTTGCACTCATCTCTTCTTCTCCGGTAAGGGAATGGTCTCCATCACCTGTATCATTGTTAGAATCATGTGTGTCCTCGGACTCATTAGTCTCCCCATCAACATCACTTTGGTCGTCCTCAGCCCCATACCTCCTCAGTCTGTACCTCATCAACAATTGTTGCTCCTCCTCCTCATCATCCTCTTCCTCCATCGAATCCCTAGACTGGATGATGTAATTAATCTCATCTCCTACCTCCTCAGTCCGCACCTCTGCATGTACCTAATCAACAATTTACTTCTCCTCCTCCTCCTCATCGTCCTCATGCTTCATGGAATCACTAGAGACATGCAGCGTCAGCACGACTCCCTATAATATCAGTGCCCTTGTGACATGTGTCGTGTCCTGTAGTGTGTCAGTGTGTGTGTCTCTCTCCCTCTCCCTCTCTCTATGTGTGTGTGTGTGCAGATCTTGGGAAATCTCTCCGAGCAGGAGAGGTGCTGCCGAACATTTCAATTAACATTATTTTGTTCATTCTTTTGCAGGAAAGGCGGTTGTCACGGCCCTGACGTCCCGCCCTTCACTGCAGCGTGTGTCCATCGTCGAGCCCTAGGTGAGCGGATCAGAAACATCCGTCTGTATGTCTCCTGTTTGTAGGTCATGTAACCTTGTTAGGCATCTCCAGTTCAAAATATATATGGTTGGACATATGCCGATCTTTACATATCTATCACAATATCTGTTTCGAACTGTCCACGTGTTTTTGGATAGCCCGAGGATGCGTAGTTAGAGTTAGTTTCTATGATATACTATGATCCGTGGCACAAAAAGGTGGGACTTTTGCCATGTCTCATGGTCTCTGGCACACAGCAAACACAACCGGCTTTGCCGTGTGCCTGCCGTTAGGCACACGTCAAAGCGCGGTGATGGTTCCTTTGTTTTTGTTGCCTACGGCTGCACCTGACAAATGGCAAAGTCTTTGTCGTGTGCCAGACATATGACACATAGCAAAACTGGCTTTATTGAGAACCAGGGGCGAAGCTATGCCCAGCTGTAGGGGTCCGCCGACGCCGATGGATTTTGGGTAAGTCAATGTAAAATTGATGCTAAGCACTGTTTAGACCCCATCGGCTAAGTATGCCGACCCTGGCGAGATGATGTGCTGGCTTCGCCCCTGTCGAGAACTGTTTTGCCGTGTAGGCTTTCCTATTGGCGACACCAACATACATTTTGTCGTGAGTCTTTGTTTCCCGTAGTGAGATGCTGAAATCTTAGATGTTGTAGACACATGTCAAGAAAATTACCGATTTCAGATATATATATCTTTGGATAATAGAACCCACAAGATTAACATAATTAAATCCTATTTCCTTGTAACCATATTGAGTGACATCAACTTAATCGTTTACTACCTTTAAAATAGCATCCTATCCACGCATCTCCATGTCCCAATCAATGCATCAGCTGTGGTTTCTTTCCTTTACACCAAAACTCCTAAATAAAATGCTGTACAACAGCCCTATTTTAATTTTGCGCGCCAATGTCACTTCACTTCATCTCCCTCTGTCGATGCATGCATGCACCACATTGAAATTTTATTTTACATTAAAGTATAGCATTTACCAATCATCCTTACTCCATTGCAGCTACAGTTTACTCGCATCACTACATTTCAATCCAGTTATTATAGCTATGTTTCACTAGTCTTAGTAACTGAGATGTGGTACGACACTAATCCTCTGGGCTCTGGCAGGCGCACACTGGTATCAGTCATGGTCCTACAATAGCTGTTTTCTGTTGAGGTTCTGCTGCCTACCCACGCCATACAAAGCTTATATATTATTGTTTGTTTGTCGTTATTACCATTAATCTACTCCTTTGGTTTTACCCTAGTCACTCGAGTCACTCTATTTCTCCAATTTCTAGCTTATTCATTTTTCTATGCACTCAATCTATTCATGTTTCTACCTTTTCCCTTCTTTCTTCTCATTCAAATTGATAACAATAGAACCAACTCTTGTAGAAAGACATGTTGGATCCTTACAGGGTATTTTAAAACTAGCAGCATGAATTTCATGACATGTAACAGCTACATCAGAAAAGCATGAAATAATTTAAAAGGAACTAGTACGGTCTAAACACACACACAAAAAAAAACTAGTTGATATGCTACAGAATGGTTCAAATTTCCCCATACCATCCCGTCAGTCAAGATCAATCGGGTCACTGAAAACTCCTCACCTGGCACTAGAAAATGCAATTATTGGGCGTTGCTAATCTCTTACCGTGACCTGGATTATGCCGTAGGTAACTTGGAACTCTATTTGTGTACGTGCATCCAGCAATCCAGTCAACAATGCAGATACGTTGCCCAATTGCAACTTGGTTCGAAGTTGCAAGATCCTAAACACCATCTGTTTGTTTACTGCAGCAGTAACCCTTAGCATCCTCCAAAACATAGCACGTCATCCTTGCGACGACACACACCCCACTGCTCTTGTCTCTCCTCATATATCACAGTCACATTATTTTTTTCATTTTTTGTCAACATCAGCATTAATTTGCTTGTTAGCTGTAGTGCTTGATCTCTCTTGCCATGCTCTACGTAGGTGAAAGTCCAACTATACCAGAACGTATACTGTCTGTAAAGAATAATCTTCATCATATAGATCACCGAATCCGTTTCCCATTCCCAACCCAAAAAAAAAGAGTCGTGAGGCTGGCTTTGTCACTGGCATATGAGGCCAAGATGACATAACTGAGTTTTAGTTTAAGCCGGTTATATATATATATATAGGGCAATTCCATTCTACTCCCGGGTGTAGTTACTCCCACGTTCGAAAAATCACTTTGGGTATGTGTACATACCCATTTATCATTTTGAGTATGTATACATACCTAAAATAAGAATTTTCAAAATGATAACCATAAAATTGTTTTTGTGGAATCTTATTTTTATGCACCTTGGTATATATTGCATTTCCTACATATAGAAAGGAGTATGTACATATACTTGATTTATTCTCTTTTGAAAAAGGAGTATGCTGACATACCACTTTTGAAATTCAAGTATGTGTACATACTTTATTTAGAAACCTCAAGTATGAAAAGATACCCTCTAATTTGTGAGATACACACATGGGAGTAATTACACCTGGGAGTAGAAAAAACATAGAGAGAGAGAGAGAGAGTGCATACTCATTGTGTTGCAAATTAATTAAGAAGTGGCATAATTATGAGTTTTGCTATAGGTCCAACTCGAGCATGCCACTCGTGTACAATTCAAGTCATCCTAGGAATGAGACGTCATCATTTGGAAACTTTAAATACCTAACCACCATAGATTCATCGAGTCAGAATTAAGTTGAACGTCACTGTAGATTCATCGAGTCAGAACAAAGTTGAACGATATGGTTGGATCTATAACAATTTATCATAATTATATAGCACATATATACTTGTGCAATTTATAACACCTACTTCCTCAGTGTATCTCTTGACTTTTGAACTTCATGTTTGACTGTTTGTCTTATTCAACTTTTATATACTCATGTTAAAATAAATGTCATGATTAAAGTATCTCTAATAATAAAATAAGTTATGAAAAAATAAATAATATTAAGCTGAATGGTCAAATGTGGAATAATGGTCTGGCCCACACGTCAAGGTCTAGTCAAGTGGGCCACGAAGTTAAATGGGCTTGAAAATAACTGGTGGCACCCGTCCTCCAGGTCTAGGATCCCCCCTAAGAAACGGTAAAGCGTCCCGTAGGTGTGAAAGGTGGGGTATCTTCTACTCATGGGTCGAGACAACTCTCCAAAACCCATCAACACTATCTCTACACCATGGCAGGCCAACCAGGTCCTCCGCTAAAATCATGATCTAGCACAACCGCTCATATGGGGACATGTGGTGTGTGGACCAAGAGCGGGCAACCCAAGAACCGATCCTCAAGCTACCGGGCTGAGTCACCAGTAACCATTTCATATGCATGAGTTCATATTATGCAATTGCTAATATAGGAGTAAGAGTGATCTAGGATTGCGGCTTGCCTTAAAAACGGGTCTAAGAATAGACCAGGTGTCCTCGCGAGGCTTCGATAGGTACTCCACGAGCTTCGACCATCCGATCCCACTCGTCATCCAAATTACAGGTAGAACGGATAAGTGACACACAAATCGAGAAAACGACAAGAATTATGAGGAATATTGGGAAACGAATCGCAAGAACAGATTTTATTGATTCTAGAATGTAAACACTAACGTGTAGAGCTCGACGAGACGGATCTTACACAACTGATCGCGTAAATTTCTAAGGTCCAGAAAAAGATATGAATTTCCAAAGATTTAAAGTATTTTGGAAATTTTGGAAAAAAATGAAAAAGAAAAGGAAAAGAATATTCTGCTAGATATTTACAAGAGACGTGGGGCCCATGTAGCATGGACATCTGCGTCAATGGTTCACGCTAGACCAGGTCCATCTAGGAAGGAGACAAAGGGCTCATGGACCACGTGCCACATCAGCGCCACGCATCTGCCACATGGACAGATTTTCTTCCACGTCAACTTCGGTCGGGACAACAGCCAGCGACCGGCGGCGCTGCTCTAAGCGTGCAGCAGAGGTTGACAGAAATAAGACGGTCACGCGCCTACGCTCGCCGCTGACCAAACGGAGGGCACCAACATGCTCCTCACACCGGCGCGCGCTCGTGCGCAGCAACCCAAAGGACGGGCGCGATGCGGAGGCACGAGCTCGCCGGAGACCTCAGCGGCGGCGGCAGACAAGGGGAAAGCCCCAAGGGTCGACAAAGCTACAAATTGAAGGCACCATTGCACGGCCCGTGCTACGGCGAGCACGATGGGCCTAGTCCCGACAACCAGAGGTGGCCGGAACCTCGCTAGTGGCAAGATCCGCGGCGGCGGAAGGGGAGAAACACGGAAATCAAGGGATTTATGCTCCAAATGCAACAGTGACGCGCACGAGCAAGAGGGAGACTCCGCAAACCTCACCAGCCTAAATGGGACCAAGCACGAGCTTCCGAGGCGCGACCTCACAATCGGCCATGGCGACGGAGATAGAGCTTCTACGCTAACACGCCGGACGCGAGGGAATTATGGGAGAAAGGAGGGGTTTGGCACGGGAGCTCACCGCGAACCCGATGCGCAGCTCGATGCAGACATGGAGCCGGAGATGAGGACGAGCAGGTCGAGTGCTTCCATGGTGGAGCACGGTGACCGGGCGGGGCCGGCTCAAGTTCACGCTCGATCCGTTCAAAGGCTGCAGAGGCGAATTACCAACAAAAACAAAGGGGAAAGGGAGGGCGGACGACGGCCAGCAAGGAACGGAGAGCAACGAGGCAAACGACTCACGAGAGAAGATGAGCAGCGGTGAGGAAGATGGCGACCAAAATCTTCACTTGCCCTGCTGTTCAACCACCTTGCACGAACAACCACGGGATTAGCATTGATGAACCAGGAAGAAAGGAGGACATGCTGACGCAGCTTGAGTACGCAGACGATAACCTTTTCTTCTGCGGCCATGGTGCGGTGGAGAGATGGCGGCTAGGTTTTCCAGGCTCGGGAGCTTGGTGACGACGACTCGGATACTTGTCGGGGCGAACGGCTAGGGTTCGGGAGGGGCGAGATGGTCTTCTTGGCGTCCGTGCCACGGTGCCACCTCAGTTCACCTAGAGGGAAGAAAAATCGGACGGGGTTGCTTAATGTTGCGAGAGAGGGGAAAGGTCCGGATGTCTGCCGCGTTGCTGCCTTGGGACCACGGTGGGGCACGCGGTGGTTGCGAAGCTCCTTTGACCGGTTCCGAGCGTGGGTGGCAAGCCAGGTGCGGTGCGATGCTTCGCTCGAGGAGCTTTTTGCTATTTTGCCCACGAGTTAGGTGGGCTTCGCCGAACGCCCATCGCTCGTGGGGCTTCTCTAAAACGCCCACCAAGTACGTATGTTTCACCGCCCAAATGTCCATACCTGTTAGATATATTTATTTTCTTTTCTTTTCCACTTTAACACATCAGAAAATGACCAAATTATCCTTACTCTTCAAAACGTTATTTCCCAGCAAGCATATCAGATTGGCGCCATCGGTTTTGAAAAAAAAAAAACAAATTGCGCCTGAACTACTGTAGCATCAAAAAAAATGCCCAGACTGCACGTTTGCTCTTTTGCATCATTTTTTTTTCAAAACCGATGGCGCCAATCTGATATAGCTGGGAAATAATGTTTTAGAGAGCGAGGGGTACTTTGGTCATTTCCTGATGTGTTAAAGTGGAAAAGAAAAGAAAATAAATATATCTAACAGGTATGGGTATTTTGGACGGTCAAGTGGGCGTTTTAGAGAAGCCCCACGAACGGTGGACGTTCCGACGAAGCCCATCAAACTCGTGGGCAAAATAGCAAAAAGCTCTCGCTCGAGGCCAGCACCGGTGGCGTCATGCGCGTACGGCTCAAGGAGGAAGGCAACGACCTGTTGCTGTCGGGCTTAGCTGGGCCGGCTTCACTGCTGGGCCCGGCTACGAGAAGGAAGGAGAAAGGGCCCATGCTGCCCGATAGAAAGAAAAGGTTTTTGGTTTTTATTTGGTCCAGTTTGGTTTGAATTGGGTTTGCTTTGAATTCAAACACGGATTTGAATTTTGAGGTAGTTGAGGCTGTTACACTTGGACTGCAAGAAAACTTCTTTATGCGAGCAATGATATAAAAACGGAATAAACTAGTAGGTGAGTAGGAGTATATAATGTCGTTGTTACACGGGTCCGTCGACATAGCTAGGGTTCGTCGGTAGGAAAATGTACACGTGGTATTTCTCATCACCACGGCTTATTATTTGATGATCGATTGATAATTCTTTGGAGGACCAAAAGTTTTGCTGACCATTTAGCCAAATCGTTATTTATTCAGTTTACTGCTACCCTTGTGTTCCTTCCAAGAAATGACACATATCGTCATTGCTGTCAAAATTTTAGAACCGAGAAGATCAAACCTCAAAATGTTTCGAACAAGTAATTGGCGCCAAATGGAACCAATAACAGCATGCTCGATAACGTGCGGCTAGTAACAAGTTCGTGTGTTATGACTAATGTGAAAGCTTCCGTATGAATACATACACGTATGCAGCTAAGTTCTGAGTAATATTATTGTCAGATCAGATGCACTACGGGAGAAGCCAAGTTTGCCGTGTGCTCAGGACACACGGCAAAGGCTCCTTTTGCCCACGACAAAATTATTGCCGTAGGCCACACACGGCGAAACCCGCACGGCAAAGTGTGCGTCGGCAAAGCCACCTTTGCCGTGTGCTATTTGTCGCACACACGGCAAAGATTTTATCGAGTGCAAAACCAGCACGCGGTAAACGATTTTTGAAAAAATAAAAATATCACCGCTGCTGCTACTGCCGTCGTCCCACCTGCCGCGCCGCCGGCCTACCCTAGCCACCTAGATCCGCACCCGCCGGGGTCGCGGTCGTCGTGCCGCTGCCTCCACCACATCCCAGAGAGAGAGAGGAGAGAGAGAGAGACCTGGTGAAGCGACTGCGTCGCCTCAGATCCGCGCCGCCGCCGCTGCTCCTCGCCTCGAGGGCTGCCGCCGCGCCTCCTCACCCCACGGTGCTGCTCCACACCTCGAGGGCCGCCGCCGCACCTCCTCACCCCGCGTTGCTGCTCCTCGCCTCGAGGGCCGCCGCCGTGCCTCCTCACCTGCGCTACTGCTCCTCGCCTCGAGGGCCGCCACCGCGCATCCTCACCCCGTGCTGCGGCTCCTCGCCCCAAAGGCCACCGCCGCGCCTCACCCCGCCGCCGCTCCTCGCCATAGGAAGTGAGGGGCGAGCGGAGGGGGAGGAGAGGGGAGGCCGGGGAGGGAGAGAGCTTCGAGCTCCGTCCGAGGAGGGGAGAGGAGGGATGAAGACAGGAGTTGGATTCGATTGGGAGGAGGGAGGAAGAGAGAGCGGAGGGCAGCCAGGAGAAAAGTGGGATTCGGGAGAGGATAAGGATGCTGCGGAAGTGGAGAGTTGAAGATATTTTCACGCCTGACCAACTCGACTTCTTTGCCGTGTGGTAACTAGATGGCACACGGCAAACATGATCTTTGCCGTGTGCCTGTCATTGGTTTGTCGTGTGCCTATTCCGTGACACACGACAAAGTATTAGTTTGCCGTGTGTTTTTTCTTTGCCGTGTATTACTAAAAAGACACACGACATATTTTTTCTTGGCCGTGTGTCCGCATAGAAAACACACGGCAAACTTGCTCTTTCCTGTAGTGATGTCAGACAGGCAAACTCAACATGCCTCCGCTAGAAGAAGCAACTTGCAGATTCTATATATGTAATAGGAATGTACAAAGAAGCTGACTTTGTTTATGTGACGTCCCTTAGGAACTGCAGCTTACGCAGCAAAACCAACCATTTCTACATTATATAGCACACAATATGCCGCGTTGAATTCACCTCATGATAATCAATCTTCTCTCCGAAATCATGGCAGGATTTCATGCTTATTGTTAGGTTTAGTGAATAGCAACAGATCATGAGTGGAGCCTGTGCGTATACTCCTCAAGGTCCTGTTTGTTTATATTAGCACTACATATGTCTAAATTGTTAGAGAAAGTTTTGTGGTTTTTAGATAGTATAAAAAAAGAGGGTGTAACGATCCTGTGCTCAACTAGCCCCAGTCTTCCATTTTTCATTATGCGTTGCCGTTGAAAATATCACATTCTCGCATACAAGCAATCATCTTCTTTCTAGCAGATCCTATTGACCAACCCGCGGAACATCATTTTTTATTTTATTATATTTGCAAACAAACACGCAAACACTCACATAACACGCAATTGTACTCAACTCTATGAAGACACGCACTCATAACCTACCCCTATGAGGCCTTCATTATACCTCTGTCTAAATCGCTCATCCACTATCGTTACAAAGAACATTAAAACATCGGTGCACTCATAACCTACCCCTATATGTTGACTAAAATGTTGTTTGAATGTTAGACCTTGACAATCGATCATTTAATTTGGTAGCCACGACAAATAAAAACTATGCTTTGCAAGGGCTAAGGCGACATGTATGGAACCAAGTATATCCAAAACTGATGATCAAGAGAGACGCAGTGGAAGAGAAGGCACCCCGACTGTAGAAACCGTGCAATTAGCCGAGGATTACCCAACTTGTTGTTATTTTGTAACAGACAAGAGGTTGCTTCAGCTTATCCCTCCCCAAACCCCAATACGCTCTATAAAAGCATAAGAACATCCTACTACAACTACAAGCCACCACCAGCCTTCTAAGCATTGCTACTACTGCTAGCGGTGACTTGTCCTCGTTTGTAGATACACATTGACATGGTGAAAATGCACATCACGATGAAGCCCTCCACCATGGCCCTGACCTGCCTCCTCGCCGTCGCTTATTACGCAGCCATTACTGCCTCCGCCGCCACGTGCACCTTCGACATCGTGGTGAAGACAGGGGAGAGGCTAGGCGCGGGCACGGACTCCCGCGTGACGCTGCAGCTGAGCGGCGCCCGCGGCCGGACGCTTGTGATCAGCAGCCTGAAATCGTGGGGACAGATGGACGCCGGCCACGACTACTTCGAGCGCGGCAACCTGGACCGGTTCAGGGGCACGGGGACCTGCTTCCGCGGCGGGCCGTGCAAGATGCTGCTGTCCACCAACGGCAAGGGCGAGAGGCCCGGCTGGTACGTCAGCTTCGTCCGGGTCACCCAGCTGGGGGTGGACACCATCTCGTCCAAGACGCACACGTGGACGGTGGACCAGTGGCTGGCCATCGACGAGCCGCCCTTCAAGCTCTCCGCCCTCCGGAACGACTGTGGCTCTTCTGCCGCGGCTCTGCCTCGACCATCGTCGTCATCGTCTGATGAGGTGGAAGCGGATCGATCCTCTTAAATGAATAAATCACCGTGGGCTTGAGCTGTTATTATGTAATATTAATTGTTCAATAATCGTCTTAAATGGTAACTTGTTGAATCAATATTTGTGCTGCAATTGTATGCTTGTATTTATTGATGTATAGCCATCTACGTCACGAACCCCAGTGTATTGTTCGCTAATGTAGAGGAAACATTATAATGTCTGATAATAATATTTGCATGTTTTCGTAGACGTTCCTATATGTTTTCCTTCGTTGTATAATAAGGCAGTGTGGGGCCAGCAAGGATTTCAAACTGGATTACTCGGAGGGTAGAGAAGTGAACCGAATGTAGTATATAGACTATAATCAGTTAGGTTATGTGAGGTGTGGAACCTGCTCATTCGAATTAGATTCTTTATTATGATGATGGAAGCTATCGGTTACATTCTTTTTATTGTCGAACCAGTACCTGTATTCCAATGGAAAGTGACATGACAGTCGTTAGGGAGGTTCTCTATATATATTCGTGGCTTTGTCAACTTTAGTATATATAAACCCTCTGGTATATGTACATAGATGATGGCATGAACCTGAGGACCTCAACATAGTAAAAGTAACAATTAATTTAAATGAATAGATGAGTGTATCAATTTTGTCACCCACATGGACATTTATAAACATGTTGGATATGCATATGGATATAATTTATAATCGATAAATCCAAGATGCACTAACTTGATGCGTATTAGATAAGAGAGTAAATTAGATAATTTAGAGTATCTTTAATTTGATAGTTTAGATGCATCTTAAAATCACCTTGAATTATATTACTTTGGATGCAACACAAGTTCTGGAGCTAGGTATGAAATATAATGCAGTTTCAGTAATCTAGATTCTAACTAGTACAATCTAGTAGATGAGCCACTGTATGTATAAAAAAACACAAGCTGTTGACTTCTTGAGCTGTAGCAGAAGAGATATCCATGTCCCGGATGCAGGTCCTCTGAATTGATGGTATCAATTCAGAGGGGTGTAGCAATCCGTATAATGTTTTGTGAGGGAAGCTGCAGTACCCTGAATTAACATTTTAGCAAAGTACTACTATTTGTAGGTCTTGTTTTGACTATTCGTACTGTTCATCCTTTACTGTAGCATTGAATCTCATCCATCAATCCCATATCCAAAGGCTAAAAATTGGACTAATTCCCAGCTACGGTAGCTCTCTGAATTGAACACATCAATTCAGAGGACCCCATCGGTTCCCCTATGTACTATAGCACTGTGGCGGTTCATGGTATGTTGTGTGCCGTAGATCTGTACTTAGATATTTTTTTCAAGAGTGAGGGCCACACGTACTAAATAACGAATATTGGACCGATGTACTTAGATTTTTTTTTTGCATACTCACCCATGATTTCATTACTGATTCACCAAGGAATATCTTTGATGAAAATCAGATTTACATAGGAAATCTTCTGGCTAGTCAACTGAATTTTAATTCCTGAAGAAAGAGTGTAATGTGCCAATTGATGGTCATGCATCACGATATGTTAAGCTGCCAGCCTGCCACACAGGCGGAAAGGAACGTAGTTAAGCATGGGCCTCGTTCTCGGTCCTTACTAATATGTGTAACTATGACAGCCCAATAACAAAGCAACCAACCTCTTGAATGGTTGTTTTTTGAAAGAACTTCTCTTTGCCTCCTCTAACTTTTACCGTAGTTCGGTTTTAGTTTCTCAATTAACAAACCCGGTGTAGGATGACTCCCTCAACTTTTAATATTGTTCGTTTTTTCTCCTTCCTAAGCGGCGTGGATAGTGATATTGGCTGATGTGGCTTATGTGGGGCCCACCTATCAGTATGCCATGTCATACTTCTTTTATATTTTCTCCCTAGTTTTTCCTTCCAAATACTTAGCTTATAAAACTTACAAAATTATAAACATTTTTGTACCTGAAGTACATAAGTTACGGAACAATTATTATTTTTACAACTTTTCCAAATTCAAAATAAATTTTGAATTAGAACTGTCCAATTTTCAATAACAGAGCGGCATTCCAAAATTTTGAATTTAAAATTTAATTCAAATTTGGAAAATTTTCAAAAATAAATGTTCCATAGTTCTATGGGCACAAAAATTAATAATTTTTTAAACTCTTAAAGCTAGTGCTTGGAAGAAAAAAAACCATCATGAAAGGAGAAAATAGAAAAATAATAACATGACACATTGACAAGTAGGTCCCATAGTGCCACGTCAATCAATCCCGCTATCAAAACCTTCCGGGGAGGAAAAGCGAATAATATTTAAAGTTGAGGGAGGCATCCTACCTGGTTTTGTAATTGAGAGACCAAAATCGAACTACCGCAATAGTTACAGGAGATAAATATGACTTCTTCCTTGTTTTTTCTGCTCTATCAAATGGACTCTATTGGTCTGCGCCTACAACATGATTCAAGAAAATTGTGATGTTTCCTTCTCCAATATCTCGAATTGCTTTATCAATTCCAATTAATGATGGCCATTATTTTTGCATATAGATATAAATGATTACTCTCACGCAATCCTCCAAATCTTATATTGATTTAAGTAAATTGAATTTATTAGACTAAGTCATGACACACATGTCAGACATGACTTTTCACTGACCTAAGAATGTTTAAACAACTTTGACAACTAGCTTTGTATTCCCCTTTTCTAAATAAAATGAGCTCTCATTCTGCAAGCTTTGGGAAGTCCTAGTGACTTCACCTTTGAGGGCTTGGGTGCACCCAAGGACCTAGGTGCATGGGTGGAGCCAGGAGTAGCCTAGATTTGGGCTCATGTTTGCTTAGGTGTTGTTCGCAACCTAAAACTTATATTTACTAATTGGAGTCTCCTTTTGAGGCATCCACATTAATCGGAAGAAAATACGAGAAATTCTTAAAAAAAGCAAAACATGTGACCATTGAATTGTATGTTTGATAAATCATAGCCATCAGATACAACTTAATCAAAAATTACCCAGCTTTTCCACAAAAGAAATAAATCTAACATACTTCTAATACCCATTCACATATCCCTCCAGGACACATCCGGTGGAAACCTAATTCAACTATATGGCGTACGTTCAGCCAACAGCGTATAATGGCCAGCAGTGTATAGGTTCCAATGGTGTTTCCTAAAAAATATAGGATAGAACCAGGAAGAAGAAATACGAGTATAGAGAAAAAAATGACGTTGGTAATAACATGAGGGCTAAGTTCATAGTGGATCAGACAATTCTCTATTTATTTGCAAACCGAAGACACTTAACATTGTACTAGACAACATTGTGAATATGCCTATAAAAATGCCAATTCACACTTTCATTATTAATTAGTATAAATTCATTTAAGCAATGCTAGAAATAAATCTGATAGTTGGGTTTGAAGAATTGAATAGATATTATTACAGGAAACTCAATGATGTCTCATTGGTGGCCTGAGATCGAGGATGAAACATAGAGTTGTAGATAAAAAAATAACGAAGCGATTTGTAAATAGTAGTTATTATCCAAGGCAGTGGCAAATCGGAAAACATCAAAAGGAAATGATGGTGGAGAGAGAGAGAGAGAGAGAGAGAGAGAGAGAGTTGTCAATTAGTTTTTTGACATCAAAAGATTCAAGATTACATTTTAGAAGTTATAAAATACATTTTAATTTGTATAAGTATATAGCATTTGTTTAGAAAGAAATGTTTTCTACTGTCCAAATAGAATTTGAAAATTTTAGACATGCTATACTACAATATACTTAACCAACTTTATATATCATATAAAATTTAGAAGTTTTTCAAATTCTAGCCTGTGCATGTGCACGGATTAATTAGCTGGTAAAACATAATCAATTATCTGGTAGCAGATCAATCAATAGTTACGTGTGGTTGTTGTTCTGTCGTTCCTCATCCCTAGCGGCAGCCCGATAATTAACTCATCTCTGCCTCTCACCGGAAAATCTCATATCGATCCAAAAATATACTTACAAGCCTAAAATCTTGACTGGGACTACGTACACAGTATTCCGGGCTCCCCACTGGTTGGGTGCCGCATGGCAGAAGCACCCCGCGTGCTGCGCACATGAATTGATTGCAGCCGTACTTAAGTCTTGACCGTCCACACATGACGAATGCCGCTCCTGAAGACCGGGCCACGCGTCAGATAAATAGTGTAAAAGATTCGTATACGCGCATGCACGCGGCAGCTCGACCTGATTATTAGTCAAACATCACATGCACGTACTTATCCTTCTAACACACTCCATTGCGTGGCGCTAGAAATCAGTCTTGTCGCTTAATCACGATCTTAACGAACCCACAATTCCGCATTCATCAGTAGCAGACAGAGCGACAGAGGGGTGACTAATAAACGGACCCTTGCATGTTTCTTTTTGATGCGGATATTTTGACATGGTTGCACTTCAAGCAACCTAACAAGCAACCTAAACGGTGAAATGCAATTTTTTTCTACGGGTAAGTACTATAGTTTATTTGGAAGATGTACAATCATGTTGCTCATCATGCACGATTTCTATCTGAACGACTGATTCTTTGAAAGACCGAAACTTTTGCTGACCATTTAGCAAAATTGTCGCCTCCATCAATTAATTCCTTCTCTTGGGTGCATTCCCAAGAAATGACACATATCGTCATTGCTGTCGAAAGGGAAGAGCTGAACGGATCTAACATTCGCATATTTGAACTAAAATGTTTCCAAAAAGTAAGTAATCGATGCTACTAAATGGCACCAATAACAAAGTAGTTGGAACTCGGAAGAAACAGTCGCACGCGTACAGCATTTCCAAATAACAAAATGCTGGATAACATGCAACGTATATGCAGCTAGCTCAGATTGATATTAGTGTCACATACATATACACGTACGTACTTCCCTACACATATATAAGTATGTAGTCAAATGCCTTCACGAGAAGCAATGCAACTTGGTTCTATATAACTAGGGCACCGTACAAAAATGTTGACTTGCTTGTGTCAACGTCCCTCGGGAACTACATCTTGCGCTGCAAAAACCAGACCATTTCTACCTTTGTATAACACGCATACGCCACGTCGAGTTGACCTCTTGGTAATCAACCTTATCCCATAATTAGGCTGAAATCATGGCACGATTCGACACTCTTACTATTACGACGGGCAATACTAATTAATCTACCGATTACTTTGCTGTTCGGTCAAGAAAAGATTGCTCCCTAGATTCGTAAAAACTACAATTTCCTTTTTTGTGTGTGTGTGTGTGTGTGAATGAACACAATGTTGATATGTAGACACTTACACACACACGACTTACTTGTTGCAATCTTCTACGGGCACCTTTGAAAGACTGAGCCTGCTTCATCTTAAGATTCACAAAGTCACTCCATGTATCTTGTTGTCTATAAAGATACCATCTTCTATAAAATAATAATTCATCATGAATGAATTCGATAGAGATAAGCTCGGTTTGCAACTTCCATACATGTTGATTTGAAAAAGAAAATTAAGAAAAATTACAGGCAACGATTCTTTTGGCAATGTGATGATCATAAGAAAAAGTATAGACTCACTAAGTGGAGCATTGTGTGTAGGCCAAAGGATTTTGGAGGGCTAGGCATCCATAATTTGGAAATACAAAACACTTGTCTTCTTAGCAAATGGCTTCATAAGCTAATAAACGAAGAGGGTAAATGGCAAGACCTTCTACGAAGGAAATATTTGACCAACAAAACTCTCACACAAGTGAAAAAGAAACCCGGCGACTCACACTTTTGGTCGGGTTTAATGAACATAAAGGACCAATTTCTAGAGTGTGGCCAATTCCGGATACAAAGTGGCACCGAAATAAGATTTTGGGAAGATACTTGGCTTGGAAACAAACCTTTGAGAACTACATACCCCTCTCTTTTTAACATTGTTAGAAAGAAAGATGTGACGGTTGCACGTGTACTTAGTACAAGGCCACTTAACATTTCTTTCAGACGTGCACTTGTTGGAAATAATCTCCAACTATGGTATGACCTTGTCTCCAAAATAGTAGGTGTCTCTCTTAATGGGAACAAAGACATTTTATTTGGAACCTAAGTGGTAGTGGTATGTTCTCAGTTAAGTCCATGTATAGAAAGATTCTACAAAGCGGTATCATACCTCTAAATTGTCCAATCTGGAAAATTAAAGTACCACTCAAGATTAAAATTTTTCTTTGGTACCTAATTAGGGAGTCACTTTGACAAAGGATAACCTAGCAAAAAGAAATTGGCATGGAAATCTTACTTGCTGCTACTGTAGCTCTTTAGAGACAATCCAACACCTTTTCTTTGAGTGCCGGTTTGCTCATTATGTTTGGCTTACTTTGTATTATACTTATAACATCCAACCACCTATGTCCATTGATGACCTTTTTAATGAGTGGATTGCTCGTTTTCACAAGGTTGATAAGGACCAAGTGCTTGTGGGTGTATCAGCTCTTTTATGGAGTTTGTGGTTGAATAGAAATGATATGGTTTTTAACAAGACCAAACCAAACACTATTTTGCAGGTTATTTTCAGGTTGACACACTGGAGCCGCACATGGTCTATGTTGCATAAGGAAGAGGAAGCGCAAAAGATAAAGTTTGGATGCCAAAAACTTGAGATTGTTATCATGGAGGTCTTTGCGAAATTTGGATGGAAATTTTCTAATCGAATCGAAGCTTAGCCCCTTCAGTTGGGATGATTATGTCTTTAATTTGTTGATCACTTCATCCTTTTCCTGCGTGTTAAGGTGAAGTTTGGTGTGTGAACCTTGTGTGAGTCTAAGTACTCGTTTTGTAAACCTTTGCTGTGTACACCCTTTGGGGTGTAGAGGCAGGAACTTTGTTCCGTTATCTAAAAAAAGTAATCCATCTACTTTACTGTTTGGTCAAGAAATGACTGCTCTCTAGATCCATAAAAACTACAATTTCTATTTTTTTTTATTTTGCGAATGGACACAATATTGATGTAGACACACACACACACACACACAACTTGTAGCACACTTCTGTGAGCACCTTCGAAAGACTGGGCTCGCTTGATCTTAAGATTCACAAAGTCATTACTTGGTCTTGTTGTTAATAAAGATGCAACCTCCACTAAAATAATAATCTACCATGAATTCGATGGAGATACACTTAGTTTGCAACTAACAAACATGTTGGTTTGAAAAGAAAATTAAAGGAATTTTACCATTATCCTACACAAACACATTAAGCAAAAATACCTAGTACCGCTTTCTATACTTCTTCCACCACTACAGTAAGGAAAATATTAACACGCCAACCCGAAATTGATAATTGGTTTGCCAATATTTAGTATATTCGTGAAGAATATGTTGTCTGAATGTTAGATCTGTATCAAACTGCCATTAATTTCGTAGGGGCAGTGGCTTTATGTTGGGCCATCTGGCGTTATCATAATGGTATTTTTTTTTGACAATGCCCGTTATATGTCTTTTATGCAGGTTTTTTTTTCAGGGGAGCTTATTGACTGCGGTACTGGGCGTTGCTTCAACATGAGGAGGACCGCGCGAACATCCGACCTATGAGCACGACGCTGGGGGTCGAAGCCCTCAACCTTTTCGCGAGCTTTGGACGGAAGTTTAATTATAGGCTTAGGCCTCCTTAGTTTTTCCCCCTCTTTTGATTCAGTCGGTGGACTGCTTATTGTAATAAAAAAACAAAAACAAACAGGCTATATGTTGCAAAACAGAGACCAGAAACTTTAAAGTTTCCTTTGTCGAAAAATAATTTCATAGCAACAACAAATACAAACTTTGGCTTTAATAAGAGAAAGGTGAGAGTAACCAAAAAATGCGAGAAAGAGAGAAGGTTAGTAATGGACACGAGGATATGTGCATCGAGACACTAGCCGTGCAATTAGAGTGTTACCCTGCAAGTTGTTCTATTAATTATAGTGAGGCTGCTTCAGGTAGCTAGCCCTCCAATGCCCTATAAAAGCAGCAGCACACCCAAACGTACAAACCACCAGCCTCAACTAAGTATTCACAGCTACAGACACACACTTGGAGAGAGCTCTAGCCCCAGAGTGATGATGAAGTCCTTGATCGCCCTGTCCTGTCTCCTCCTTGCCCTCGCCTATGCAGCCACTAGTGCCTCCGCTGCCACCTGCACATTCGACATCCTCGTGAAGACCGGGGACAGGAAGAACGCGGGCACGGATTCCCGCATCTCACTGCAGGTGAGCGGTGCCAAGGGGCCAACGCTGTCGATCACCAGCCTCAAGGCATGGGGCGGCGCGATGGGCAAGAGCCACGACTACTTCGAGCGTGGCAACCTGGACAGGTTCCGGGGCACGGGCCCCTGCCTGACCAGCACGCCGTGCAAGATGCTGCTCACCTCCAACGGCGCCGGCAACAAGCCCGGGTGGTACGTGAACTACGTGCAGGTCACCCAGGTCGGGCAGGGCAACAGCAAGACCCGGAGGTGGGATGTGGAGCAGTGGCTGGCCGTCACCTCGCCGCCGCGCCAGCTCTCCGTCACCCGCAACGATTGTTAGCTTTCGGATGATTCTATATATCTTACAGTGGAAGCAGATCCATCGTCGTCTTATGGCCTGGCTCTGGAAGTTTCATTTTATTTTGTGTGTTCAGGGTGACTTTGCTGAACAATAAACTTGAGCGCACGGTTAATTGTGTGTTGTCGTGAACTAGCGTATGGTTCGCTAGTAGTGTTTTGTGTATGGTTCACACTAGTGAGCCAGTGTAATAATAAAATGGTTCATAATAATGAACCCCAGTGAAATATATATTGTTACGATACTGTTGTGTGCCTATATATTGCCGGAGTATTTCATTTTTTTCTTTGTTTTGTTTTCAGAATCATCATCAAACGCGAGCAGCATGCCTGAATGCATGGATCAGGATTGGCTGCCTTCGGCTGCCCAAGGTAAGGGGTTAATCACTAATCAGAATATGGTTGGTTTTTGTATGGCATGTATGTACAACCTTACGTCCTTACATGTGGCATGAGGTTTTTCCAAGTCGGAAAGCTCATTGTTGAGTGGTACAGCATGATAATCATGGGACATCAACAACAAATTAGCCGCATTACATAGAACATAAGGTTACGGCAGAACTAATAAAATGGCTAGAACATCTCTGGCAGGCCTAAACAAGCCCCCTACACTATTTCTCATAGTAAAAAAAGTTGAACTCTCTCCGGCAGGGCCTCTATCCAGCTCCTTTTTTCTTTTAGGTATCTGCATGTAATCGTTGAAAGCGCATAGGATTCCGGATCCGTCCACATTTCTGGTTGGCGTGTGGCAGCCGCCCGCGCCGGCCACGTCGCCACCTCCCCGCCTCCTAGGCTGACACGGGGAGGAAGGGATAGCCTGACACGGGCCGTAAAATCCCTTCATCGTTGTGGATCTAGCCCGGTCGATCTTGGCCTCACCGGATCCCACGATGCCACCGATGAGGGGGAGGGAAAGGGGGTGGTGGTGTAGCAGCTGAAGAGAGAGCGGAGGTGGCACGAGGAGGGAATGAGAGCCGCCGCCACGTGGTGGAGTCACCGCCGCCAACGCCGCACGATGTGGGGGTGGCGCGAAGGCTGAGTGGGCAGGGTGGGGGGGGGGGTGCATGCTTAAGTAGTGGGCTGGGCCAATTTTGATGTGATTTTACTATTCCAAGTAATTTGTTTCCAATATTTGACTAGTTTCACCAATGTCGGGGCCAATTCATTTGTTCATAGCATTTTGATCTGATTTCTTTTTAGGCTTCATTACAAAAACCACCCCATATCTCACCTTGAGTTTGAGATTCGCACCCATAACTCTTTTTGCTGCAAATCCACACCCACCCACCATCTTTTGTTGCAAAAACCATCCCAATTTGCATATGCTTAATCAATTTCATATGTTTTGGATGGTATCAATCAAAATAAATATATAACTTAACTAAGTTTAACACTTTTTAAGTTTTTAATCATTGTTTTATTAAAATTTATTTCAAAACATTTATAATCATCTTATTTTCATTAATAAATGTTTTTAGATCTCATAGGAACACCGACTAACCTCTAATTTATTTCGTTTTTTCAAATTCTATCATAATATGATAATATTATATTTTAAAAATATTATAAGATTGATACAGACACCATCAACCATTTTAAATGAGTGAAACTCGTTGTATTAATTAAACATATGTGAATTGGGGTTGTTTTTGCAACAAAATCTAGTGGGTGCGTGGGTGTTTACAACAAAATAGCTTATGGGTGGGAATCTCAAACTCTGAATGACTTATGGGGTGATTTTTGCAATTATCCCTTCTTTTTACAACTAAAAAAATATTTTCAGTTATCATCTACTACTCTACAATAACACCAATTCTTTTTTTTTCCTACCTGCAGAAAAATAATGGGTGCAGGGAAGTGCACCAATCTTCCTAGTGTTTCGTGACCATGGCTACTTCTAGTTCAGGCCCCAAAACCATGAGACAAGAAAATGTGCTTCTTCTCCTTCAACATCGATCTCGAATACCTTGACGAACTCCAATTCGTGATAGCCCATAATTACAAATAGTTATAAATGCATACATTCTCATGCAGTCCTCAAAATCTCATAGTTGAACTTCAAATAAATTTAGTGTCAAATACATTTTATTAAACTAAGTTATCCCACATATTTATTGACGTGTCTTTTTCACTAATCTATAATATGATTCAAACTTTGAGTGTGCCTTTGTAATTCACACCTTCTAAATAAATGGCCACATATAATTCTACCAAGCCTAGGAAGAAAACCCTGCTGGTCACTCCATATGCTCCATCATTTAGGGCTTGGGAACCGGATGGCACAGGTGCCCTCTTGCGTGTTGTGCACAGAAGCTTCGTGGCCTCATTAAGAACACGTGCATCTTTATCTCATGGATGGATCGTTTGCGTCGCCGCCGTACTTGACCCTTGACAGGACTGGATCGGCACAAGTGATTAGTCAGCTAGTGGTTGAGCTGCGACCCTGATGACCGGGCCGCCACACATCACGACAAGTAATGCATATGTCAAAGATTCAGGTTCGCGCGGCTGGTCGCTCTGATAGTCACACTTCACATGCATGTATTTATCCCTCTTACATCATCTATACCAAGGTTAACAAACCCGCTAGAGTACTGTTTTTTTTTTCTTGAAAAACCGAATGGTAAATTGAGAAATAAAACCAAATAAGAACTGTTTTTTGCTACTCTCTCCATTCCACAATGTAAGCATTTGAAGCATTCAAATGTTTGTCCACAATGTAAGTATTTATAGGGATAAGACAAAATTTTGTTGGTTGGTGGATGGGTCAGGAGAGATGAGGTAGTATAAAATGAGGGGTATATATGACCTTTTTTCACCTTGACTATTTTTATCTCAGGGTTCTAAGAATACTTATATTGGGGAACGGAGGAAGTACAATAATTAGGTTTGGATTTTAGTGAACATCAGATGTCAGCTAAAACTGAGCTAACGCAGTTTCACCGGTTACAAAAAAACCGACGGTTTGTCAATCCTGATCATCTCTATACTCCATAAACGAAAGTGCTATGTTGATTTGCTTGCACTGCAAATGTAGCTAGTGGTGCCACTCTATTGCACCCGTATAGATGCTACGTCGAGCTGACCTGAAGCTAATCAATCTTATCCCATACTACACGGCCCACATGCTTCCACATGCAGAGTGTGAGAGAGGTGTATGGTAAATGGTGGGCGTCACATGTCCCTTTTAATGCGGAGATGTATCCAACTCAAACATCGTAACAAGACACTGTACAATGTTTAGAGACTGATATGAATACATATATATGGCAATGCTTTTAGTATGACAACAATGTTTCCTTGGAGCGGTACGGTGCCTGTACTAGCAAACGAAAGATACTAAATCCAAATCATTTAGTTAGATAATAAGTATAATAATATTGTAGTAGGACAGGAAAACTGTCATATGGCAGCAAGGATGATGTCGAGACAGAATAAAGTGACTCTTTCCATTTTTTCAGGCTGTGGTGCATTATGAGCATATTTTGACACGTTTTTAACATGTGTATATAAAATTTGACCTGTTGTGGAAAAGGAAATTAATTGAATGAAAAACATCTTTCGAAATTTTATATATATTGAAGAGTGTGATTTTCATGAAAGCCAGTTTAATTGTAAAGATGGGGCAATGATTCCACACAACTGTGGCACCAACCAATATTGGTGAGGATAGCAGTTGATGCGATTAGAATGCAACAAACACTGGTCTAATTGTTTTGCTGTTGTTTCCATTTTAGTTTTTTTATGCATTACCGATAAACAAAAGCATTTGCTTTTACATATTATTTTGTAAAATAAATAGATGTCCTGTCTTACAAGATTTGAAGTGTTGTATTGTAGTCTCTATCTATGCCTATGGATATGTGGCCTATTACAAGGGCCCGTCACATTTGGGGATTTATATTTGTGAAGGACCAGACTGATTCTTTGGAGGACCAAAACCTTTACTAACCATTAAATCAAATGTTTGCTTATCCATCCACAGCTTGTCTTGCAATCCTTTCTACGCAATGACATATGCCATTTCCTGTCAAAATAGAAGAACTGAATGGATCGAACCAAAAACATCTGAAATATTTCCAACAAATAATTGATCGGTGCTACAAAAGACACCGATAACAGCATGCTGGATAACCTACGGTAACATAGAACCGTGCCACGACCAATGTGAAAGCTTTCCATATGAACAAATGCATGCATGTACAACTAACTCAGATTATATCATATATAATACATATATATAAGTCAAACAACTTTGCAAGAAAGCAATTTGGCTCTATGTAGTTGGAGTGTACGTACAAAAATATTGACTTGCCCGTGTGAACATTGCTTCAGAACTATAGCTTGCACTGCAAACCAGACCATTCCTACATTAGTATAACACACATACGCCACGTCCTTCTGACCTCATTGTAATCAATCTTATCCCATAATTAATAAGCCACAATCGTGGAACGGTTTCATACCTAGCTATCACTAGGACCTGGAACGGTAATATATGTACTACTTTAGTCTCTCGATCAAGGAAGATGGAATCTCCAAGTTTGCTCTCAAGGCCTGTAATATGATGTTGATTAGAAAGAAAACCTAGTTACCATTACGCACATGTTCAAAAATTTCCATTACTGTCATCTCTTATGCTAATTAAAATTAGCCAAGAATACCCTTATTCTTTCTTTGTGAATTGCCTGCCACTATCATTATGAAAATATTAACAGCAGTGCTAAAGTTGATGCCAATACTTAGTCTTTTGTTTTGCGAACAATATTTAGTCTCAATGTGAGATGGGTAGAAAAATATTCAGTTAATTTAGTTGCCACAACAAATACAAGCTTACTATGGGTTATCTTGCAAGTTGTTCGAGTTTGTTTCAGATAGCTTGCCCTCCGACGCCCTATAAAAGCACCAACACATCCAGCGTTACAAACCACCAGCCTCAGCTAAGTAGTATACCTTCTTAGAGAGATAACAAATTAACCAGCATGATGAAATACTTGTTCGTCCTGACCTGCCTCCTGGCCCTCGCTTATGCAGCCACTCCATCCTCCGCGGCAACCTGCACTTACGAAATCCTAGTGAAGACAGGAGACAGAAAGAACGCAGGCACTGATTCCCGTATCTCGCTCCAGGTGAGCGGCAAGAGGGGCCGACGCTGTCCATCAGCAGCCTCAAGGCATGGGGCGGCCAATCGGGCCGCAACTACTTCGAGCGCGGAAACCTTGACAGGTTCAGGGGCACCGGCGCTTGCCTGTCCGGCACGCCCTGCAAGATCGTGCTCACGTCCAGCGGCACCGGCAACAAACCCGGGTGGTATGTGAGCTACGTGCAGGTCAACCAGGTGCGGGAACTGGCGCCGGACTTGGGGCGCAGATGGGTTCTGGAGCAGTGGCTGTCGCCGCCGCGCCAGCTCTCTGCCACCCGCAACGACTGTAGCTTCCCGTGACCATCCTCTGTCGTCCTCGAAGCATATCGATCATCGTCTTACCACTATGGCCTAGCTGGAAGTTTAATTTTTGTGCGTACAGGATAATTAACGTGTTGAACAATAAATGTGAGCGTGCAGTTAATTGTATGTTCAATGTTGTCGTGAATTGTAGCGTATATGCATGGTTGGCTAGTGTTGTGTGAATGGTTCACTATAGTGAACTTAATGTAATAAAATAAAATTGTGTATAATAGTGAACCAGTGAAATATATATGTGTTTTTACTGTTATGTACCTGTCACCGGCTTTTTTGTGTTTTCCTTTTCTTGGTTTGTTTTTGGAATATTAGAGAATTATGTATCTTGTGTTACTTTATTTTGGCATTCAAAATTTGTAACTCTACAAGACATGCAAGTAATAGTTACCAATGTTCGCAGCAAAAAGAATAACTTTATTTCATTTAGGGGTAAAACGGTCTTTTTACACTCCCAGGTCAAAAGTGACGGAAGGGTCATATAAGTAATCAAAAGTTGAAACATGGCCTCATAGGGAAATTCGAATTGGAGAGGGTCATAAAAGGAAGATGAGTCAAAAGTTGATACCTGGCCTTCATAGGGAAATTCGAATTGGAGAGGGTCATAAAAGGAAGCCTCATCTTTTTTAGGCCATAGAGGGAATTTTCTCTTTGTATGGCATTGGCATGTAAGTAGAAACAACCTTAGGTGCTTGGAGTTCCATTCTGAGTTTGATATAGGGTATGATTTTTGTTTCTAAGTCCTTAGCAAATTGTTGATTGGCAGGACACGTTGACACAATAAATCAATAAGACATAAACAACAAATTAATGACATTACATACAAACTGAGGACAAGGCATAACTTAAATAATGGCCAGAGCATCTTCATTAGTGCCACCCTACACCATTTTCACATAGTGAGGGAAAAAAGATCTCTCTCCAGTAGGACTAACACTCTTGCTTTAGGCCTCCAAACCATGAGGTCATAAAATATTTTATCCGACGTCTACAATACTATCGCCAACTTAAGTTAATGATAACCAACAATTATGCATAGCTATATAAATAAATATTCTCATGTCATTCTCAAAATCTCATATTTGAACTTCAAATCAATTGAATGCCAGTGAGTTTTTTTTTATTAAACTAAGTTATAACACATCTCATCATGGTTTTTCACGAATCTATAGCATGATTCGGCTTTGACTACATTTCTAATTCACACATTCTAAATAAATGATCTCGCATTCGGCCGCCCAGCCCTTGAAAGCCCCGCTGAAACCATACTCCATCTTCGAGGGCAGCTCTAACAGGACTGGATCAACACAACTGATTAGTCTGCGCGCGTATATATGCCCATGGAGCGAACAGGCCTTTACCGTAGTGGTAAGGTGCCTCAGTAGCACCTCCTAGGTCCCGGGTTCGATTCCCAGTGGGAGCGAATTTTCGGACTAGGTTAAAAAATTCTCTCGTCTCTCCCTAAGCCAAAGCTTGTGTAAGACCCTGCCTGGAGCCAGTCGGTGCGGGCGTTGCTCCCGATTTAAAGGCCGGTGCACTATGAAAGCTCTCACATAGGCTAAAAAGGGGTCACCATGTCGGGGGAGGGGGTTCAGGAATTTTCTAGACCTGTGTGAGAAGGTCCTTCTTCTTAATACAATGCCGTTGGGGCGGTCTTACCCCGACAGGTAGTTTTTGTATATATGCCCATGGATTGTTTGCATCTCGGCCGTACTAGACCCCGGACTAGATCAGCACAAGTACTCAGCAAGCAGTTGACCTGAGCTCCTGAAGACCGGGCCACGCGTCAGGACAAATAATGTGAAAGAGTCAGGTTCGTAGGTTCACGAGGCTGCTCGCCCTGATTATTATTATCACACATCACATGCACTTACGTACGTATCCCTCTTACATACTCCATCAGCAGAATGAAAGTCCTTCGTCAATCAACTGGCTCATGCGTTGGGATGACATAAATAGATGTCCCGACTTAACTGATTCTACGGGTTCATGCGTGTGAAGATGTGTACAAAGTCAGGTTGTTCGTCATGGGCAATTTATGTTTATGAAGGACTGATTCTCTCGAGGACCATAACCTTCAGAGACCATTTAGTAAAATCGTTGCTTATTCATTCACTGCTTGTGCTTCTCTTGTATTCCTCTTGATGCAATGACATATGTTATTTGCTGTCAAAATAGAAGAACTTAGGATAGAACCTGAAAAGAATTAAAAAAAATTCCAACAATTATATGCCCTAAATGGCACCAATAACAACATGCTGGATAGCTTGCTTGTGACAGGCCGGGAACCACATCATGACAAATGTGAAAGCTTCCATATACGCATACACGTACACGTAAGTACCTCCCTACTATATGCATATACATCTATATAGTCAAAAGCATTCACAAGAAGCAACTTGGTTCTATATATATAGAAGTGTACAAATTAAAAGGGTTGACATGTTTGTTTGAACGCCCCTCGGAACCAATCTTATCCCATTTCTTCATTTGTATAACACACATGACAGTATGGCACGTCCCAGTTGACATCATGATAATCAATCCTATAGGCGGGCCAAAATTAATTGTTTGCACGATTTCATGCCCACTATTAAAACCTAGGAATATTTTAGTATTCGGTCAAGAACTCATATAGAATCTACCGTCTGCTCTCAAGGTCTATAAACTTCCATGCTGATTCAAAAAAAATTTAATATATTAATCTTTACGCATGTTCATAATTACCGGTACATATACTGTCTAAAATGCATTATCAAGAGAAATGCAAGGAAAGAGAGAAGGTAAGTAATGGGTACGACCATATGGACATCGACTGACCGTGTAATTAAGTACTACTAGGGGTTACTCTGCAAGTTGTTCTATAATAGTGATCGACTTTGCTTCAGGTAGCAGCTAGCCCTCCGACAACGCCCTATAAAAGCACCAGCACACATCCAACGTACAAACCAACAGCCTCAGCCTAGTAATACTAGTTAGCCACTTGCTTAGAGAGAGCTAGAAAGCCCCAGCTTGAGAATGAAGTCCTTCATCGCCCTGATCTGTCTCCTCGCCCTGGCCTATGCAGCCACTACTGCCTCCGCCGACACGTGCACCTTCGAAATCCTAGTGAAGACAGGGGACAGAAAGAACGCGGGCACCGATTCCCGCATCTCGCTGCAGGTGAGGGGCAAAACAGGGCCGACGCTGTCGATCCCCAGCCTCAAGGCATGGGGCGGCAAGGAGGGCCGCAACTACTTCGAGCGTGGAAACCTGGACAAGTTCACAGGCACCGGGCCCTGCCTGTCCGCCGACCCCTGTAGGATGGTGCTCACGTCTTCCGGAACTGGCAACAAGCCCGGGTGGTACGTGAGCTACGTGGAGGTCACCCAGTTTCAACTGGCTCCCTTCTTGACGCGGAGGTGGAAGGTGGAGCAGTGGCTGTCGCCGCCGAACCAGCTCTCTGCCATCCGCCATGACTGTAGCTTCCCGTGACCATCGTCTAGGAAGGTGGAAGCATATATATATGGACCATCTACAGATATGAATATAGTCGTGAAGTAGTATATGGTTCGTTAGTGTTATGTGTTAATTTGGTTAATAATACGGAACTAATGTATCAATAAAATGGTTCATAATAATGAACAAGCTGTTTTCAAATCATAAATATAATGTTACTATTGCATGCCCTATCGGCGGCCTTTTTTCTTTGTTTTCGCAACGATGACCACCGGATGCCAGCAGCCTTCTCGTGCATGAGTGGATCAGGATGATCAGTAGCATTTGTTCCCGAAGGATCACAGTCAATACGGTTGCTTACTGTATGGCGTGTGTAGAAACCTTACGTGTATTTGAAGCTCCATCCTGAGTTCGACAGGGTATGATATTTTTCTGTCTGAAAGATCGTTGTTGCCTGGTATAGCAAAACAATTACACGACATCACAACAACAAATATAATTCCCAACGTTTCTTCAGGGCCCGAACACCTTTTCACATGCGAATGCTAAGGCAAAAAAAAACTCACTCTTATGGGACCCCTATCCACCTCCTAATTTTATTAGGTAGGTATGTATTCATGGGGTTCCCTCTTGCTAGTAGAGGAGGGAAATGGACCTTGTTTCACAATCTCTTGTCCCAACCAAGCTCATGCCCTCTTCCGCCCACCGCCACCATTACCCGCGTTATCTGACACCAAGAGGATACTCCACTGAGGGATACAACAGAACTAACCAGGGATGCAAGTAGGCATGCCCATGCATATAGTACAAACATTTCGGGTTCGTGAGCAAGCCCACTTTAATCCCTACTAGAAGTAGCTTTGGCATCCCATGGCAAGTGACGAGCTCACCATCCGGCGACGTGGTAGAGAGCCATGTCTCGAGTTATGAACGAGCGGGCATGCCCTGCACCGTACTTGTCCTAGCCTCCTCACACATTGTAGTCGTGTGTTGGCGTTGAATGCCTCCAAACCCAAGTTCCCGGAGCCCCAGATGTGTTGCCCCTATTTCTTTTTGGCATGTCTTCTATGAGCCCTAGTGCCTGTCTCCATGACTTACCATACCTTAAGTGTAGCCTAGCTATTTGAAATTTTGGATATCTGGGGTTTACAAGGATATGTCATATTATACAAGGTTTCATGCGTGAGAAGATGTGAAAAAATCGTGCTGTCATAGGTGATTTATACTTGCAAACGACGTATTCTTAGGAGGACCCAAACCTCTGTTGACCCTTTAGCCAAATCTTTGCAAGAAGCAACTTGGTTCTATATAACTAAGGGCGTACAAAAACATTGACTTTATTGTGTGAAAGCCCCATGGGAACGCTCTGGAAACCACACCATTTCTACATTAGCATAATTAACATACATATGCCCGCATCTAGTTGACCTCATGGTAATGAATCTTATCCAAAAAGCAACCCAAAATCATCTCACCATTTAATACGTTTCATGTGTGGAAACGCCAACAAATCGGTGGGTGGTTTCTTAGTACACATTTTATATGCCTAAAACCACCAACTTCGTACTATATTCTCATCATAATCATGTGTTTTATCTCTAATGTTGATGAATTCCACATGTAGTGTCGTTTTAGTGCTATGTTGCAGATCAGGTGACAAGACGACAAAAAGGCTCAAAGATGAGAAGGATCGACATGAAGCTCAACTCACCATGCAAGGAGGGCTCCCCACTACCCCATGAATCCTACAAGGCACTCCTACACGTCCATGAAGCCTAATGTGCAAGTCCAAGGTTGTGGCCCAATACTTAAGGATTTCTAGAAGTTTTATCCGGAAGGAAAGTTTAATTCACGAAGCCTAGAAACAACACTGTAATAAGACACGACTTCGGAACCCAAGATGAGATCAATTGATAAATCTCAGAATATCAAAGTTGTAAAATCGTTATGAGATTTCCAAAACTATAATATTTTTGCTAATTGGATTTTGGACCTATGAGATATGTGCCCCATAAGGAGCCTTTGTAGAGGAGTCCGAATCCGGACAGATATTATGGCATCACAATTCTAGGAATATAAACGGCCGAATATGAAGATCAAAATAATACCAAAGATATAGATAATTTTTAAGGGCTACGTGATAGAGTTCAAGTTTGCCTCATTAGGACATCGGATTCTTGTAAGTCGATGCTATTTATAGAAGGTACGAAACCAACTTGGATTCAATCTCTAAGAGCTAAACTTGATGGCCAAGCAAGGGAGGATGTGTACAGAGGCTATATAACCCCCATATGCTGGAGTTCTTGAGCCTCCCTTGATTTTCATCAAGGTATGTAATTGATGGTGATAATCATGTGACTTGTGAGAATTCCTTGTCTTTAATCGTATTGCTTTGGTCTATGCGATTGTGCTTACTTTAGTTCTAGACAATCTTAGTAAGAATAGACTCGTGGCAAAGGTTTGTTCTTATGGATGTATCATATAGTGCAAGAACCCAGTGGGGAGCTAATAGCCCCTTGCATGTGACAGATGGGGTGAACGAAACCATCATATCTTATAGAATACCCTAGTAATATGTGTAAGCTAAGACCTTGCTTTGACGTGATTTTGACTTATGGCTAGAACTACTAGACTCATATAAGTTAAACTCTTGGACTGGATCTTGGTGAATATCAACTTATCATGTTACCACTCGCTACTGTCGATCGGTACGGCCTTCGCGCCGATCGGCACCAACCTTATCTTCTTCACAACTCGGTGTGTGCAATAGTACTTCATGCTAAAATTAATCTATTAGACGAAATAGTAAACCATAATCATGTTATCTTGTTGATCCTTGTGTAGTCGATATAAACCTTGGAATACTCTATGGGAAAAAGCTACAATATACACCGTCCTCTTGCGGTATACTCCCTCCCTTACTAAATTGTTGTCGTCATTGACTTTTTCGTAGCGTTTGACCATTCGTCTTATTCAAAAAGTTTAAGAAATATCATATATTTTGTTGGAATATGATTTATCACTAAAGAAACTTGAAATATAGCATATAACTTTTTGTATGTGAAGAAATTTTTTAAATAAGACGAATGGTCAAACGTTACGAAAAAGTCAACGGCGACAACAATTTAGTAAGGGAGTAGTATAAGTGATCGTGTAGAAACAACCAATAATGGCATGGGGCGCGCCACCTACCCTACCCTATTGTCGGAGACGCGGTGTTAATGCCCCATCTCGTGTTTCCCGTTCGACACTACGCACTTATGGCCCATCACGTGTCTCCCGAAAGGCCGCACGTAGTCGCTCCCCGACCCGGGTCGCGTGACACGTTGGTTTGCGGGGGGGGTCATGAGCCGACAAGGTGTGAACGTGGCCCATTTAAACATCATGGTCTTTGAGGGCGAATACGGCCCAAGGTGGTTATAGGAACCCTAGTTCCCTATACATCGAGAGGAAACCCCGGTTGTATTCGCTTTTGAGGGAACCGAGTTAGCCATTGGCATCATTCGTCGATGACTCGATTTGTTTTCATTATGTCACCCTTGTTGGAAGTCAACACATCAGCTACTTTGCTCGGTCTTCACAGTTTATGACAGGCTTGTCCGCTAGTCTACTAAGGCACATCATTTGTGTGTGTTCGACATAAGAGGGAGTGGGGGATCCTGCAATGCGACCCCTCACATCTCTCTCACAATTAGCGCTTTGTCTTCTTTCCTTCACCAATGCCAATTCGGCCTCCAATCTGCATGCCCTTTCTTCCCATCGTCTTTGCTCATTGCCTCCAATCACCGTAGGAGCTTCGCTAGATCTCGGGATGCTTGAGGCATGTGGTTCCATCTCGATATTTTAGGCATCACGGTTCTCTACATTGCATCTCACCTCCAGGGGTCTATGCCCCCTCCTTCCTTTGTCTTCCTTCTTTACCGAGGAATTCTTGGGCCGCATGCGTCTACTTTGCTGCTCGGGACACATAGGGCCCCGAATATATGCCGGATTGCATCGGCTTCTTGGGAGGTCACACTACGAGAGAGGGATGACTAAATCTCACTTTCATGATGTCATCACGGCTAGCCTAATTCCGCCATTCTCGGACTTCTTTATATTGTGCTCCTACTGGGTGAGGATAGTGCCATCACTCTTCTTCTTGTTTGCATTTGTGTGAGGCTTTCGTGGGTGATCCCTTCCATTCCTATCTTCCGGTGGTTCTCCAAAAATGTCAAAGACCGGTAGGGACGACCTGGTGGGATGTGTGCGGTTCAAGTATCCACAGCGGGGAGGGCTACATCTTCCAGAATCTATAGAGCTAAGTCGATGAGTGGAAGTGATAGTAGATGTATAAGGACTATGACTCCAAAAGTAGAAGAGAAAATTCTTTATGTATCATTGAGAAAAATTTTGGTTCCCTAGTATACCATCAAAAAACTTATGATCCCTTGTGTACGATTGAATCAAATTTCACATGTCTTGTGTACCATTGTTGTCAAATGGAGCCTAAGTGGCTGGAAACGGAGAGGTAAAAAGAACCTTTACCACCTAATAACCAACCATGTTCGTCTTTCTTCGTTGTACACATGACAAAGAGTGGAGAGCAACCTAGATGAACATTGGTTGGTGATGGCGCCGTATTCCGACAGTGCTGCGTGTGTGTGTGCCGCCTTGCTTGGCGTCGGGATGCTGAGCTCCTCGCTGTGGAACCGCTTTCAACACCGAGTTCGTGGTTGTCTCATGCGCGTGCCGTGCTGCCGGTTTGTCACGGAGCTTGCCGTTAGCCTGCCAAGGTCATTGCCATTAAACGACCTTAAAGGTCGGGCTCGTCACAACCGCTTGCCACCGTGCACCACATGAAGGGATGCCGCGAGCTATGCTGCCAAGATGCAGGATGTTTGCCATCTAGCCCTAACCGTCCCTCTCCCAAGCTCGTCAGCTTTGGTACTGCTCACGGTCCCTCTAGAGCTCGCTCGCCTACCACATGCGCTCGTGCTCGCGGACCCAAGCTTGCCCGACGTGCTCGCGCCCAAACCCACCTTCTCAATGGTGGAGCTAGTGGAAAATGTTGTGCGGTGCAGCTCTTTAAAGAAATTGGATCTCATAATTGATTTTATGGTGAAACTTTAATTTCACAAGAGTAAAAAATCAGCCAGGTGCGGCCGCACCCAGTAGCAACAATATAGCTCGCCACTGCACCTGCTGTTGCATCGATTGGGAGGAGAAGAGATGAATGTGGCAGCTAGTGTTGCTTGCGTGTCGTTTGGATCCATCCACCGTGAGAGTTGAGTGGCTACGAATGAGAGATCTGGTGGTGGCTCCTGGATTCGAAGCTCGAGTGGCGGCTACTATTGTCGCCCATGGGCAAGCTCCTTCGAGCTACAAGGCAAGCAACGAAGATGAGAGTTTTTTTTTCTACGAAGAGAAAAGGAGAGAAATTAAACAATTTTTAATTCGCACGCAACTTCCTGCTTCCGACTTCCGGCTGCTTGCGAGACCCGGAAACAAACTAAAGAATAAGAAGAATGCAACATGGCAGCGATGGTTATTTTAGAAAAAACCGACGGGTGGTTAGAAAAAACCGACGGGTGGGCCATCTTCTTTTGACGGCCTAGACAAAATAAAGTGACGGTAGTTGTATGCAAGGCCAAAGAAAATTTAAACAATGGTATATAAGGAAGTAAAATATTTCTACAATGGTACATAAGGAAGTGAAACATTTCTGACGGTATAAAAGCCATTGTAACTTTTTGGATGGTATAGAGGGAACTTTCTCGAAGTAGAAGTCTTCGCTTACCCATGAGGTCTTTGTGTCGGTTCAAAAAACTTTGGAGCACGTTTCCCCGATCGACAAGTGTCTAGACCCGCTGTTCCGTCTTATCTTACCTTGCAAGCTTCTTGTGTCGGATTTGTGTCCACAAGTCCTCACGAGAGCCCTGATTACACCACTTTATCAATCGGATTACACCACTTTGCAACGGCTTATCTTGCATCCACAGGAGACTCCGACCTACAGCTCTACGACGAGCCCGAACATGGAGGATTACAAAGGACAAATCAGGCTGTCACCACCTATCGTATACCTCTACATACCATGGGTCATGCATCCGCCCGAAGATTTCCCCGCGGGGGACGGGGCTCCGTGGAGCCCCGCCCCGCTGAAGCGGGGATGGGGGACAGATTTGCCCCGCGGGGCTAATGGGGCGGGGATCCGATAAGAAACGGGGCGGGGATGGGGATCCAATTTACCCCGCGGGGATCCGATGGGGACCCGAAATGATATAGCTCATATACACAATTGTAGCCTAAGCCCATGCTATATAAAATCGGAGTGAATCGATGAAACCCTAGCCCCCAACCCCGGCCGCACCCCAACCCGCAACCCTAGTCCTCAACCCACCCTCTCACCTCTTGGTCCGCCTCCCCCCCCCCAATCCCCATCTCGGGACGCGCCGCCCGCCGCCGGCAGCCCAACACCGCCTCCCCTTCCCCTCTCGGCGCGCGCCGCCACCGCCGGCAGCCCAGCACCGCCTCCCCTCTCGGCGTGCGCCGCGTCCCTCGCTCGGCGGTCGGCGCGCGTCCCCTCCCCTCTCCACTCGGCGCGCGTCGTCGCCAGCACCGCCTCCCGCCCTCCCCATCTCGGCGCAAGCCGCCGCCGGCACCGCCTCCTCCTGCTCGGCACGCGTCCCCTCCCGTGCTAGCGCGCCCACCTCCTCTACTCGGCGCGCGCCACCGCTAGCAGGCGCCGACGGGACCAGCGGGAGCTGCGGCGGGTGCCGGGAGCTGCATGATCCCCGCGAGGCCCCGATGGGGAATGGGGATCCGGCGGGGATGGGGATGGGGACTGATTTTCCCCGATAGCATAACGGGGCGGGGAACGGGGATCCGACGAAGCTCAACGGGGCGGGAATGAGGGTCTTTCCCCCGTGGGGATTATCCCCATCTTCGGGCGGAGTCATGCAGCAAACAAAGGCAACCTACGGCCTAGACAACATTACATCTATGCTTTCGATTGCAACCTAAGTCCGACGTCAAAAAGACTTAGATACATTATGTACATAAAGCGATGAACTCGTAAGCAATCAAAGACTAGAACTTACTTAGAAAAGGAACTCAAACGCATAAGAAAATCGTGAAGGCTTACAATTAAATGCAAGCATCCGTCAAGGTACAAGCGTGGAGAGGAGACAATATTTCGCCTTGTGTTGTGTGTGTATTATGTCTAGTGTGTGTTCTCCTGGCGGGGATAGGCCTCCTTTTATAGGTCAAAAATAGACCCTAGGGATCCTATAGGAAGCCCCGGAGTTGGTGGCACGCAAGGGGCAAAAATCCTAGGCCGAGGTCATAGGTCGGCCGGTCATTGATCCAAGTCGGTTGGCAACCGACTTGGTCCGAAAGGCGTGGATTTGCAGCCCCCCCCCACCCGCGCCCAAAGGCAATTCTTCAAGCTGATTGGCCTAGTCGTATTTTTGGTCGGTTGGCTGAGCTAGCGGGCTCGGTTAGCGAGTCGTTTTGTTTGGCAAGGCAGCCTGGTAGGCCGGCCAGGCTAGGCACTTTCTAAGTTGGTCATCCGATGCACCGACTTAGCCTCCAGGTGCTCGGATTTGATACAACTTAGGGTTTGGACGGACCTAACCCCGATGGAGCCTTGTTCCAACTTTAATCTTGGTCTTTAGTGAATTTTCTTCAAGTTTCCACGAGCAGATCAACGTGGGCCTTACGTTGGAGAAGTGTAGGAGGCTTTATCGGAGAAGTACCTGGTCTAAACCAGAATTTGATAGGTCGGGCAGCCACCTAGGACGGCCGGATTGAGAACCTTCCCATGGCCTAGCCGTGAACTTGGCGAGCATCGGATTGGGCGGCAGCCTAGGCCGACCGGCTTGGGGAACTTGCATGGAACCTTATCGGGCGGCCATCATGGCCGGTCGGCCGGGCAACTACATGGGTAGGGACCCGGTTGGCCTTGGAACTTGCCGATAGCCTTGCCGGGCGGCCGGCCGTGCAACTACCTAGTTATGGATCCGGGTGGCCTCGGGACATGCCAAAAGCCTTGTCGGGCGATGATTCTAGCCGGCTGGCCGGCCGAGCAACTACTAGGGTAAGTACCGGGTAAGTATTTGGGCGGCCTTGGAGCTTGCTAGGAGGTCTTGACGAGCGATCGTCTTGGCCGGCCGGCGGGTAGCTTCCCAAGTAAGGAATCGGGCGGCCTTCCTAACTTCCATAATGAGGGTTGGGCCGCAACCCTTACTAGCTAGCTCATATTTTCCCATTTTCTCCTCATTTTGGGCTCTATTCACCTCCAAGACATATTTCACCAAAACTAGTGGAACTTGTTAGTAATAAGCTCCTGCTACTATTTTTGACACTGAATTCAGCTTTTTTATGCTGGCAATTGGCAGCAAAAACGATACTTAACGACCGTCAACAGCCCGCATGGGTCCGGTTGGGTGTTGGAGTTGGAGGTCGCTAACCCCCCATTGCCCCCGGATGGTGGAGCCCGATCCCGAGAGTGCTTTTGCACTGCAGAACAGGAAGGGGAAAGACCCGGCACCGCCTTCACCCCCTTTGTCGAGTTGTCAAGCCTATCTAGGTGCGTCGTCCTCGAGAAGGTTCACGAATCAAGAACTCCAGGAGGTCGTTGATCATTGAAGCCGAGATTGTTGCCGGTCCTCTTGTAGCCACGGGCCTAAGTGCTACTTTCATGGGGTCCAGCCCCACGTCGGGGGAGTTGTGGTGGAGGTGCCGGAAGTCCCTTCATGTCACTAGAAGGTTTTCCTTTTATGATTTTGTCAAAGTCTTTTTTCTTTCTTTCTTCGGTAGGAGTACTCGGCCTTCCAAGGAGGTGCATCTTTAGAGCATTTCCAGCTGCAGCATGCAAACAAGGACCCTACTTTTTTATTTAGGGGCTTGGATGCATCTCGGGCATGAAAAACTTTCATGTCAAATCCAGCAACAACACGAAAAATCAGGACCCTATTTTCAACCCGACAAGCGTCAAGATTCCCTCACCGGCGAAGCACCCCAAGAACTCCAAGGAGAAGCCCGCGCCCGCAAAGAAGAAGCGCGACAAGCCGGAGCTCGAAGCGGGGACCAAGCGTAAGAAGCAGCAGTTGTCCGGCGATGCGAGGACGCCCAAGAAGAAGTGAAAGAAGCATGACGAATCGGAAACCATACCACACAAGGAAGCCACATCCCCAAAGAAGCGATAGGCATCCGCCAAATCAGCGAATCCCGCGCCTACGCCAACGAAGAAGCAGCAGCAACCCGGCAAATTGGTGACTCCCACGAAGAAGCGGGAGCAACCCGGCAAGGCGAGAGAAGCCCGCAGCGGCCGCGACCATGCCCAAGAAGCAGCAGCGAGGAGGAGACGAAGGGCGAGAAGCAACAAGTGCCCGGTAGAATAGGGAAGAGCACGCCCACCAAGAAGAAGCACGGCAATGCCGATGTGGAGCCCTAAAAGGAGGTCCGGAGCCCCAAGATGGTGGCCGGTGAAGGGGAGGTGCGTGCACCGACGCCTATGAAGAAGAAGAAGGACATAAAGGTGGCTATGGCGGACATCGGTGTAACGTCCCGCCACTCGGGCCGGGCCCGTTTACACTGGCAGCTTAATAGGCCCTCAAGACTTCCCTCACGGATCAACACTAGTCCTTTCTGCGCACTTTTGTCCTCATCGGTGCACACCCGGAAACTTCCCGGTCGGTCACCCATCCCTAAATTGCTCCAAGCCAAGCACGCTTAACTTCGGAGTTCTTTATAGATGAGCTTCCGGAAAAGACCTACTTGTTGACATGAGTATTCTATCAATCCTACTAAGCCCTAGGCCAGGATGTTACACACTCACCCTCTTAGAAGACCGACGTCCTCATCGGTCAACCCCGAGCCAGGAACTTCCTCTCTTGGCTACGTCCATGTGTCGATCGTCGGCGCATGTGCCATGCTGTGTGACCACTCCGGGCCCACACCAGCCATGCACACCATGCCCGCACACATGTGCAACACATGCGTCCGTGAAACCGTGAGAGTCGGCTCCGATACCATCCGTAACGTCCCGCCACTCCGGACCGGGCCCGCTTACTCTGGCAGCTTAATAGGCCCTCAAGACTTCCCTCACGGATCAACACTAGTCTTTTCTGCGCACTTTTGTCCTTATCGGTGCACACCCGGAAACTTCCGGCCGGTCACCCATCCCTAAATTGCTCCAAGCCAAGCACGCTTAACTTCGGAGTTCTTTATAGATGAGCTTCCGGAAAAGAAGTTGCAACTTGTCGACATGAGTATTCTATCAATCCTATTAAGCCCTAGGCCAGGATGTTACAATTGGCACCTGCAGCTTCCTCATGGCACGGGTACGGCAGCTTCACCATGGTGCAGGTGTAGGGTCGCGGCTGGCCGGGAGGAGGCGAGAGGAGGACAGGGCTAGGCCAGGCCGATGGGGCGAAGGAGGAGGGGGCCGGTGCGGCGCGGCATGTTCGGCCTCGGAAGAGGAGACCGCGGCGTGGCACGGCCGGGCACCGGGAGGAGGCGGCGACGAGATCCATGAGGATGCGGAAGAGAGAAGAGAGAGGAGAAAAAGAAAAAAAGAAAAAAAATAGGTGGGACCCACAAACAAGAGCCTGGATTGAAAAACCCTAGGAATGGGGGCTTGGAGATGGGGTTTGAGAGGGCATGAAAAAATAGGGTCTAACTAGGGTCTCTACCGAAGTTAGTTTTTTTTTTTTTGTCAAAGACCCTAAATATTGAAGTAGGGGCCCAAGTAAGGGCCTTGCTGCAGATGCTCTTAGGCCATCTCTCGATGCCATCGGTAGGGTCATGAGTGTATCTCGTGGCAAAGCGGTGCCTACCGGTGTAGCAAGATCCTATCAATGCCCGCGGAGCAGAGGACGGGTTCTACAGGTAGGTGACGAGGTCGCTAGATTGCAGATGAGCACTCAGCCGCTGGAGGTGGGCTAGCTTCGGTTGCAACGCAACTCTTGAGCCTCGCACATCCGGTCGCGCCGTCGGAGACCGAGAAAACCGTCGTCAGCCCCGTCGATTAGCAGGGCCATGGTCGTCGACCGCACAGGGTCACCCAAAACTTGCCCCCCCCCCCCATTCTTAATCATGTTTAGAGTAAACTAGTAATAAAGCCAACAGCGCACAAGGTTAATACGTGAGACCTCTAGTCCAAGTGAGTAACACATTATTAGTCTTCTACCGCAAGCCATGCAACATTTCTTCTTCGTCTAACCCTACCATTAGCGATCACCAGGTGAACATCTTGACGACTCTGCCCAGGACCACTCTTCGGCAGTTCCATGTCCTTTCGTTTTTATTTTTTATCCTGCCATGCTATAAGAACTTAAGCTCCAAGCTATGACTCTTTGTTTATCAAACAAGTCTCAGTTCCAATCAATAGTTATGTCTTCTAGAAATAGTAAATATGAGGTTTGGGAAAGCGTAAGAAGAAACAAAGTAAAAAAGCATTAGCTCCATCTCTTCTTGACAGATTTGTTGTGAATACAAAATTCTTGGAGATAATCAAAGTACAAAATTCTCAGAGATAATTAAAGTACAAAATTCATGGGGATGGCCTCATTTTGTGTATTTTGGACCATGAATTTTCAAATTTTGGAGCCCTATTGTATATTTCGCCCCAGGGCCTCAAATTCTTAGAGGGCCCTGCCGTCGTGGACTGGTCGATGCCGCCGTAGTCAAAAACGAGGGACGGCAGGGCAGGCTGTATGTTGGCGACGCCATGTCTCTAGAGTAGGATTTGTTGGTTTCTTCTTGTGTGCGGTTTGCATCTCTGAGGAGCAGCGTCTTTGGCTAGATATAGGTGGCGATATAGGAGCAAATGTCGCTCGCCCATTTTCTGCTATTGTTGAAAACTATATACCTTGTTTAAAATAATAGCCACAGTTTCGTTTCTGTAAAACACGAAACGCCATTCTACATTACGAAAATATTTGAACCCAGCCTAAGAACTATTCTACTTGCCGGGAAAAAAAACTTTTCTACTAGTTCTGTACGTCACAAACAAAACTGTACGGACAAAATGCTGTATACAAGCTTCTTATTTTACTCTCTGACGTGTCGTCTCACTTCTGCGATGGATTAGAACAGAAGCAACAAGAATGTGCCTGGTAAAACTTAAAATTGATTTTAGGCGAAGTATGTCTGCTGTCAGCTGCATGAAAAGGCAGACGTGTCACGGAGAGTTCGAATCAACAAAATAATATAAAAAATAAAGGGTGAGAACCTACCTAATTTTGACTTTTTGAGTATATATGGACAAGTCCACGCATGACTAGTCCTTAGCACCACCTATAGCCTTCAGCTTCTGCACATGCACAAGTAAAAGCGTGAGAATGACAAAATGGATTTCAGTAGTATGTGTACCCACTTTTTTTATTCTACATGGGATGACTTTACAGAAAAGGAAAACAGGAAATTTTAAGACAAAACAGCATTTTACCGAAATAAATTGTGGAGGATCATCGATGCTAGAAGATCCCAAAACGATCTCACGCTTCATCTTCATTGTAAGCTTGTGCGCCGTGCGCAACTGATCCATTCAAGTGTGAATTGATGAATAAACATATATTTCCAAAAGGAGTGGAAATTAATTCTTTTATAAAGATAAATATACAACGTACTTCAGATCTAGTGGCTCCACCAATCATGAAGACAAAAATTCGGTTGCCTAGCCTCTTGAAGTCACCTGATGCGTGTCTAAGGACTGAAGAATCACTGCAAAGCCAATATATCTTGGTAAGAAAACAGCTTAAAAGAATATAAGCTGACTAAAGTAGGAGTTCTGCCTGGCAAATATAAATAGCACAAATGGTTATAGTAGAACACTAGTTTTGATCACTACCTTGATTGGGAATCATCGGAGTGTCTAGATTTAGCCCATGTTGGCGTCCGCCGCGATCGCATCGACATTGGCTGTGAATTTTGGCCTGGTCGTGCCGTTGATGAAGGTTGTGTGGCACCTTGTGCAGTAGAACCTTTTGACGGTAAAGCTTGACTAGTAGAACTTGGTTCACCCATTGATGGGTATTCATTTAGAGCTAATTCACCTTTGCTCAGTTTCTCAATCAATTCCTGTAGACAAAATAAGACATTCCAATAGTTATGTACTACTTCACGAACATTGTCCCATAAAAATGCATCCATATTCATTTTTCAAATCAGTTATGTGATGTTAACCATGATACTTCAACATGCAAGAAAATTTGCAAAGAAGAGATTTCGAGGAGAATGTAACAACGCACACATGTCCCTGTAAAAAATCTGTGTACTTGCAGTTTTAATTTGTATTGGGTAAAAATTGAATAGGTGATGCATAAGAAATGCAAAAACACTTATATTTGTATCTGTGAAGTCAAAACTGTCCCATGATCCACATAGAAGTTGCAAAACGTCTGTGCTGTACCGGACAAAAAAATCTCGATTTGTTGCAAAACGTCAACAAAAGAATAAGGACAACATATTTAAGTTTGTTACATTCATATTTATTTTATTTTATTTTAGTTTGGCAGAGGGTAGTTAAAATGGTGCATGATCTTGAACATAAGAAGAATAGTGAATAAAGATGCTAAGGAGATACTCATTGAATGCAAGGAAGGCTCAACACTCAAGTTCATGCCTCAATAAGTGGGAAAAAACGTGATAATGCCCAAGTTTCCTCCCCATCGTGACGTTCTGTCCTGGCAGCATTTTTCTTCTGGTATATATAATTATTAATTACAAGCACGTTAGTACTATGGAAGATTGTAGAAGTATTATTTGCTATTGCAAAACATTGAGTTTACCTTTTGGTTATCAAATTTGAGAGAGAAAGCACCAGTCCGTGATGTCTTTTTTGTATCTGAACCGCCCAAGTATTTTAAATTGTTTATGACACTCATATTATCGTATGGAAGTTTAGCTAGCTGCAAGTCAATAAATTAGTTCCCTGTGTCATATATCTATTACATCAAATAAAAAAAGTTGGGCGTAATGTTTTTCATTAGTCCTGACAGATTTATTGATATTGTGAAATGAACAATTTCGTAATGTAAATCAGCATAATTAAGGAATAAAGAAGCTAAGAAGGGTCTGTATTATTGATGTAATCATTATATCCCTTGTAAGCAATGAAAAAAAAATACCTGCAACAATTTTTCCCCTTTGTCACCCTCAAACTTCTCTGGGTACACAATTGCATATATAATCAGCAACCTAAGTTTGTTTTCAGGGCTCATTTCCTTGTCCTTGATGACAAAATAGGCATGTCAAGCAAACAACACAATTGAACTGCCAGGGAGTTAACAAAAAGCTAAAGTTTCATTTCTATCATTCAAAACGGACCTGCTTTGATCTGAGAATGCTGATCACCTCCTTTGCTCCAGCATCTCCAAAAACCAAATCCTGCTCCAATTGCCCAATATCACGAAGCCCGTATTCCCTGATAAACTTGTTAATTTTTCCAGCAATCTGAACAAGACACCATCAAAAGTGTTAGAATTTTCAATTTTGAATTATAGGAAAAAAGAATTATCGAATAATGTGTCTAAAAGTACAGTACCAAGACATAACAAAATATGAATATTACTCTGGTCAAAACACGTTGCATTGAAAAAAGCATGTATTACTCTGGTCAAAACACATGCCATTGAACAATGCATGTAAAAATTAAAAATGTGCAATGATTAGAAAATATTTTATACATTTTCAACTGATATATTTAGGAATAATCCCTTGTGGGCCATTGCAGGAGACTGCAATGTATGTACCTACTGGAGGCTGCAATATATTCCATTGCTGGCATTTGTCTTCTGATCCATGAATAATCTTTTTGTACCCATTTATAAATTATATATCATACATTTTAGATATATCATAATTTTTTCTTATTGCATTTGTATGACTTTCCTACAATCCTATAAATAAGAGGAAATACTAGTAATTTACAGCTTGTAAAGATAATAAATAAGTAAATATAATAATGATATAAATAATGCAGCGTAGATATTCTATGATAGAAGCAATCTACCTCTATATGGAGTGTCAATTTCTCAACTTGATCACTATATTGTGGCAAAGCTTGAACAATTTTCTGCAGATCCCTTGTTGAAATTTCACCACCATCTCTAGTTGAAAAAGGCAACATCGCAAGCATTTATTAGGAAAGAATATAGTGCACTATTCTGTGGTCTTAAATAACCTGAAAACACTAAAATGAATAATTCCTACTTTATGAAATACAAAGTAAGATACAGTTTCATTCAGGCTACAATTACTTCACTATGACTTGCCTCATAGACTTGCAATTCAAATCCTAATGAAAGAATATGTTTAGAAAAGAAAGAGGTATACTAGTAAGATACATTGCAAATCAAGCCCGATGGGGATTTAAGAGGTGAGACAGAATAAGATTATGACTGCTCTCAGAAGCTAGACAGTAAAGTAGCACCAATAGTCAATGGTAGATGAGTAATTCTTCTGCAAACTGTGTTGTACAGAGCACTAAACATTTCATTTGCATGTCAAAATCTAGAAAGATGGTCCACCTTGAATGTAGTTGCGCTGCTTTATTCTTCGAAACAAAATTGTTCATCTTTTCATACAACCTCTCACTAGCCTAGAATTTTAATATTGTTAGAAAGAATAGACAAAAATATTGTAGAAAAAAACAAAACACCATTACACAGAACTCACATCAGCAATGTGAGCATGGCGAAGCTCAAGCCAAATTGGATCATGATCCTCCAGCAAAGCCTCCTTCTTTTCTGGTTCTGAATCCGCTTTGGACACCTTCCAACATAAAGTAATTCTAAGAAAAGGAAATGGAGAGAAAGTGCACATTAATAGCACGAGTTTACCATTACCTCGTATATGTACTTGTTTCCATCCATTTCTAGTAGATCATGGACCATTGCATCATAGGTCCATTCGTGAATAACAGGTGCTATCTTCAGAGTTATATGAAAATGTTGTAAGTTTGTTGCATTACAAAACAAACCATAAGTCCTTTTTAGCATTCAGGTTGTGTATTGGCACCTGATCTATAGGTCTGTCAACAATTAGCAGTTCACATGTCTCCTTCTGAGGAAATTCAGGAATTGTTGTTTTATATTTTGTCACAATATCCCAAACAGCAGTAGCAAGCCATTTTGGAACAAGATCAAATTTGGGTGTTGTGGATGGATCTCCACCTTTTGGGGCCCGATACCGCACACATGGGAATTCCTGCACAGTAATCAACAATTCACCATTTTGTTCCAACAACAGACGGGAGTACAAAGGCTATACATTTTGAATCGATATTAAGGTTATAATTCACTTGTAGCATAAGGAAAAAAGGTTAAATGTGAAGCTGCACTGTTTCTAGCTGACTTAGAATCATTTTTTTACGCTCATTTCGAAGCTTCTTAGATCTATTGGTTGTTGATTAATTTTATTTATTTACGCTTTTCAGCCATTGATATTATTTTTGTAACGTATATTTTATAGCCTGCAAGATGAGGCTTGATGATATTGTCAACACCTATTCTACACAGTTGCTATTAATAAATCACATTTGGCTTACTGACTTATTTCTTTGAGGAATGTTTTGATCAACTCTAATGAGTATAACTCTTTCATGGCTGTGTATTGCTTGTGAAAGACACATTTTGACTTTGTATGTGTGAACTAACTACATGGAGGTTTTGGGTTGGCTGTAATTTTCTAACACCAAAGGTGATCCACCAATGTGTAATGCAAAAACTGACAAGCAAAATTGTCATACAATAAACTTTTTCTCTGAATCACAAAGAAATGAGCATATATAAAAATGGAAGTATCCAACAAGGTTATGCATACTCGTGCATAGATTCCATGGACTGGTAGGACGTGCTTTTAGTTAAGTGCTACAATATATTAACCTTGTAGAATAAGATCTTCGAACCCTTTCTTTAAATTAGCAGTGGGCATGTATAGATGATAGAAAATGAAGCTCAATAATATACATACCTTCAACGAAGCAAACGTGGTCGCAATGCGAGTAGCCATCGTGGTTATAGTATCATTGAACTTTTTGGAATTATTTTGTCCATCTACACCATATAGGTCATTCAACGCCGTATCATGGTCAGTCACAAAACCCTGCATATATATATGGCACATAAAAGCTACCGGTCACTGTAAGATCATGTACTTAGATTTCTGAAACCAAATTAAAAGTAGACACCAAGCATATACAAGTGGATTAAGCATTCCTTGAAGAACCTATGTTCTATGCTTTCAGTTTCAAGGAATCATGAATATTCCACTGCAGTAAGAACATTTTAGCTCAAACATGGACCATGTAACAATGCAGAAGCCCGAAAATGTCTTAACAAAATTTCAGACAACACTAGTTCACAATATTAGCCCTTCACTGTCTCTTTAGATTGTCACACACCTATACTGCAATATTTTGTTGACATTCATGCATGAAACAGGCAAAAGAAAAAAGAAATAATAAAATCGGCACATGTTAAGAGGCAGAAACAAAGAAAGAGGAATATTAGTATCATAATGCAGTAAAATAAAACTGAATACCTGCATATCAATAGTGAAGAATTCCAAATTCATCTGCAATTAACAGAATCACATCATTAAAAAAGCTACTGTTAAATCTCAAAGCAAGGAAAGGTACGTTGTGAGATAAAAGACCTCTCTTAGTGCACCAATTCGTGGTATTACACTGCTGTCATTCTTTATATAAGAGACAAGCTCTTTAGGAATTGGTGAACTGAAGAAGATGTATGCCCTAGTGTAGGAAATGAATTCTTCAATGTCTTAATCACAATGTATTAAAATAGAATATCAAAAGCTTCAGTAAATGAAATTACAACTGTACAATGAAAAATAACATACTTCCTGTACAGTGGACACCTCCCAGACATGTCAGACAGAAGCATGATGACACTGCAGAGAGAGAAATCAAATGCATCACCAAGGAAATAGATGATGTTTTGGAGGATTATTTTCACTACATTGGTTTTACAATTTATGAACCAGCAGAAGCCAATGTTTCAAAAAAGCATGTACTGTTTTAGATTGAGATGTATAAAAGTTGCAAAGTCAGTATCACTTAGGAAAAGGAAACACTACAGTCCCAAAGAAAAAAGACAGTCAATGTTTACTGAAAATTACTTTTCTTTCAGTGGCTGCAGAAAGTAAATTGCATCCATTGATGGCATTGGTTCCCTTCTCTTGAACAAATCTTCAACCACTGCATTATACAACAATAGGCTCGCTGAACTATCTTTATCAAAATAGGTTAAAAAAATGACCACTTTTTCTTTAAGTGTTATTGGCAAAAAAGTTGAGCCTTCTGATCCAAAGAATGAAATAACTGATAACCACAAACATATTTGTTTAGCTGAATGATCACAACTTTAGGTTTGGGCGACTTACATGAGATTCCTGCATCGGTAATTTCTGCCATCTTGCAAGCAAAACCCATGATCCTCACTGTAAATTTGTCCATTATAAGAACCTGCATAAGAGAGGAAAAAATCAAATAATTACTCCCCTTTTCACTCATAATATCCCCTATGCACAACTAATTAGATAAAAAAACTGAGCTAATGGATGTCCATCCATCACAACAACATACATCAATAGCATTAGCATAGTGGGGAATGCATCATACACAAATATTCAGCAGATATGTCAAACGAATACTGCAAATTATCCTGTTGTAAACAAAATCATACATTCTGCAAAGCAGGCTCAACTGTGCAAATCTGAACATTTTTCATTCCTTTTTTATGAAAAACCATGAACCTGAACTGATTAATTAAGGAATAAGCAGAGTGACACATGCTATTCAAATCATCGAGGATACCTTCCATGCGCTTTTGGTCTCCTTATCCTTGTCAGGCTTCAGCATGTCCTTCAGTATCCCTGCATAAATCCGGAGACAAATTCAGGCAGTAATTAGCCATTGAAGGATCACGATAAGGTCAACAATGGAACTGATTCAAAAGGGCGTGAGTGCGTACGGTCGCGGCAGACATTGCGGAAAACCTTGGGGTCATCCGCCGGGGCGCCGAAATCCATCGACATTTTGTCGCCGCCGCTGCCACCGATTCGATGCGATCGGCGATCCTCACAACAGGCACAACACCTCTTCCTCCTCCTCGACTTCTCGTTGGCTCACTAGTCTATATCCTGATTTAGCCGGTCGGGGATGGTGACGAGCGCAATGAGTGCCTGCGTGCGTGCATGCCCGCGTTCGCGGAGGTGAGGAGAGAGGCCATGGACACGACGTGGGGAGCAGGAACGGACGAGCGTGGCCGCGGCTTGTGTCTCGGAAAGTATATTTAGATGCATGCGCCCGATGCTTGTACTAGTTCAGATTCGTGTCGACTAACCCACGCTTTACAATACCAAACATTTTTTTCTGGAATACATGACTGTTGTATCGAATACGATGTACACTGGAGACCCACACGGAGGAAAAAGTTGTGGCTGTTTCTGGAGCTAGCTCTGTGCAAATCCGTGACTCTCTTTCTCTCTCTCCAGCAGCTTCCATGGGAGATCCAGCAGCCGCCATGACCAGAGTTGTTAGAATAACCAACTAAAATGGCTCATATATTTAAATATAATGATTGTTATGGCCCGTAGCCAGGTAAACTAATAAAAATATCAACCACAATACTTCGGCCAGTTTTAATGGGAGTGTCATGAGCATTAAATTTGCTGACTTGACATGAGAGAGAAGAGGGGAGTATCATGGGATGAAAGATAGGTGTCATCACCATGACCCTCCACTGGCACGGTTCTTAAAAAATTCTTTTTGTTAACTGTGTGATGACACTCTCCACTCGAGACTGGCCTTCTAAGGGCCTATTTAATAAGATTCGTCTTGTGAGAATTTATATATGTGAACGTCTTGAATGAACTCTTGAAATTGGTTATAGGCTTCAATGTTGAGTGGCAGGTGAAAGAGGTTCCGAAGATCCATGCTATTAACTTGGCTGAGTAAGAGCAAGTATAATGGGTCCTTGACAGCCAGCGAAATGCAAGTCCATGTTGAGGTGGAGGAGTGAGAAGAAGAGAGAGAATGGAGCAAGTGATTTGTTCCTCGCCAGCTGGAGCGCAAGACCCAAGGGCGAAACGCCTGCACGCAGGCTCTATATGAGCGCAAGAATGGGCGCTTTATTTCTTAGGCAATGAATAACGTGTACTTGGAAGCATATAATATTTAAATCTTAAATAAGGCAAACTAAATCGTCATGTGGAACAGCCAGCCCGCTATATGAATCGGCTTTCACGAAAGCTCAAGATGAGCTGGTTGTTGCATTTCGCCGAGAGCTGGCTAAACCATTAGCCTTGCTCTAACAAGGCATTATTTGTACAAAGGAGAAGAGCTTTGGATATTTCAATTTTAGAGGTAGACCTATAAAAGTGTCTTCCCAAAGAGAAACTATTTGTCCTGAACCAACTTGTAGAGTTTCTATACCTTTATAAGCATTCGAAGCTTGCATATGTCTCTCCACCAGAAGGAGCCTTTTCTGCATTACAAGTAACTTGCCATTATTATAGTGACTATTCTAAATTAGCTTTACCTATGGTATGTTTTCTTTGTTAAAGAATTTCTAGAGATGCTTCATGATTAGGGCATCATTTTGGGTAGTGAGTTTTAGAACTCCCAAGCCTTCTTCCTTTGTCGGCCTTGTTACTAATTTCCATGATGTCGGTGGTGATTTCTTTACATTAATATCTGACCCCCCACCTCCCCCTCCACCTCCAGATTAAGTGCCTTTTGTATTTTTCCACTTGGTTGATGATAGTAAATGGGACCTGGTCAAAATGCTCAAGTAAAAGGTTGGCATTGAGGAGAGAACTCTTGTTGACATTTCAAGTTTTCCAGCCTGTGTGAGGAATTGTGCAGAACCAACTAGTCTTCTTTCAATTCTCTACATTATGGGCATATAATTTGTAACTCGAAGACCGAGTTGTTCCCATAGGTAGTCCCAAGTAAGGCAAATGCATTGTGCCTATCTCACAGTTGAAAGTTCCTTCCAGTACCTCAATTTTTTCTGCATCAACATTAATTGGTAACATTATTGATTTTCCATAATTTACCTTTAGACCAGATTGATGAAGAAAAGTGTTCGAGAGGACTTTCGGAATCACTAATTGCCTAGGGCAGGCCTGCATGACTAGAAGAGTGTGTAAGCTTCATGACCATTGACATGGCATGAATGTTTGTTTTGGTGATTGAAGACAACATGAAAATGGGATATAATGGCTACATGAGTGTTGTGTTTGCAGGATAACTACCTATCTAATTGAACATGGTCTTATTGCTTGGTTGTCTCAAGTGGTGATGGCTCTATGGGAAAGGAGGTCCAAGGATCTTGATGGAGGTCATGGTGGAGGAGATGGAACAAGACAAAGGACTGCTAGGTCCAATTGTGTGTACTCACTTGGCTAGAGTGGATAGGGCTTGAGTCCATAGGAAAAAGTGGACTATCAAGATTGTTTGAGCCATTCTCTTAGGTCACCCTAGTAGAGAGGAGTGTGGATGTTCTAGGATATCTCTTGAAGGCTAGTGGGACAGTTGAGAAGAGGAGAACCCAAGTTGATGGAGTATGAAGCAAGAGTGGCTTCAACAGAGGTCATCATAAGGTACGATGATAGGCATCAAGGGAGGACTTAGAGAAGGATGACTGAAACCTACGATCGGGAGGCCACCGTATGATCCGGGATGATATGTGTAAGGTACGGTGACGGTGGGTCGGAGAGGTTCGGAAGAAGGATCAAGTATGGAGTCAAGAAGCATGAGGTCTTCGTAAGATGCTACGGTGTCACCGTAAGATGTGGTGAAGAGGAGATGAGTCTAGGAGTGAAGTGCGAGAGGGTGGACGAGAAAGAGGTCGGGCGTCGTAAGGCCACCGTAAGATACGGCGGGGTCATCATAGGGTACGATGTTCCGGACTAAAGTTGGATGAGAGTTGAGCCAAGTCTAGGACTGGTGGCCATCGTGAGGTATGATGGGGTCATCGTAGTGTACGGAGTTCGAGAATGGAATTGGATGAGTGTTGATCCAAGTACGGGACTTGGTGGTCATTGTAAGGTACGATGGGGTCACCATAGGATATAGTGTCCAAAATGAGAAGGATACCATAGACCTGGAACTCTCTGTGGCCTAGCCATTCCAACATCTAAAAGTTTGAGTCTTCCTAGTCATTGTATCATATAGTGTATGGGTGACATATCTTACAACGTGATAAAGTTTCAAAGGGAAGGAAACTTTATCCAACTGCTAGTTGGGGTAGGTGAACCTATATATAGTCATTGTGCAGCTGATGAATATCTCTCTTGGCCATTTTCAGAAGTGGGGAAGACTAGAGAGAGCCAAGAGGAGCTAGAGGAGACACTAAGGGCAGATTGGGAGATCTAAGCTAGTGCTTGAGAGAGTAACTTGAGCATCCACAAGCCTCTAGATAAGGGAGATCATATAGGGTGGATTATATTGTTACTCTTGATCTATGGCTAGGCCTAGACCAGCTAGAAGTCGGTGTTGAGCACTCTATGAAGGTTGTTGGAAAGGTTGTGGAGACCTTCACAACTTTGTGAGAGGTGGTTCGGGATCAGCTCGAGAGAAGGAACACCAATAGTGAGCACCTATGTTCGGACTCGAAAGAGCACATTGTCGGGGGCCATCTCGATGAGTAGAATAGGTCCTTAAGGAGGGCGAGTCGGGCTCCCGGACAAGGACTCCATGTAACATCCTGGCCCGGGACTTAATAGGATTGATAGAATACTCATTTCAACCAGTTGCAACTTCTTTTTCGAAAGCTCATTTCTAAAGAACTCGAGGTTAAGCATGTTTGGCTTGGAGCAATTTAGGGACGGGTAACCGGCCGGGAAGTTTACCGGGTGTGCATCGGTGAGAATAAAAGTGCACGGAAAAGACTAGTGTTGCTCGTGAGGAAAGTCTTGAGGGCCTATTAAGCTGCTCGGTGTAAGCGGGCTCGGCCCGGAGAGGCGGGACGTTACAATTGGTATCGAGCCGACTCTCTCGGTTTCATGGGCGCATGTGTCACATGTGTGCAGGCATGGTGTGCATGATTGGTGTGGGCCCGGAGTGGCCACATAGCATGGCACATGTGCTGGCGAGTGGACACATGGACGACGTGGCTAAGAGAGGAAGTTCCTGGCTTGGGGTTGACCGACAAGGACTTCGGTCTTCTAAGGGAGTGAGTATGTAACATCCTGGCCCGGGCCTTAATAGGATTGATAGAATACTCGTGTCGACAAGTTGCAACTTCTTTTCTCGGAAGCTCATCTCTAAAGAACTCGAGGTTAAGCGTGCTTGGTTTGGAGCAATTTAGGGATGGGTGACCGACCGGGATGTTTTCCGGATGTGCATCGGTGAGGACAAAAGTGCGCAGAAAAGACTAGTGTTGATCTCGTGAGGAAAGTCTTAAGTGTGAATTGTTTTTCCGGACACTCCATTAAGGAGAATTGAAGAGGTACCACTGGTAAAGATCATTTTTATCCATTGTATCCATTTGTTGCAAAAGCCTTTTAGCAATCAGAATATCTATTATTGATTGGTGCTCCACTTTACCAAATGCTTTCTCAATTCCAGTTTCCAAAGGATAGTCTTTTTTATTTCTGACAGAGATGCAAATATTCAAAAGACAAAGCTAAGCAGTCCTTGATGCTCCTAGATTTGAGGAAGCCATATTGATTTTGGTGCACTAAATTTAGCATAACCACTTTTAGTCAATTGGCAAGAATCTTTGTGAGGAGTTTGACTATTGAGTTCAGAAGGAAAATTGGCCTAAAATCATTGGCAGTCTCTGGGTGGTTATTCTTAGGGACCAGAGTGATGTGTGAGCTAGTTATGCTCTACAAGTAGCTATTTCCATGGTAGAAATCTTCAAACATTTTGTAAAAATCCTAAGCATTGATGGGCCAACATTTCCTTATGAAGTCCCCATTAAATCCATCCGGCCTAAGGGATTTGTTGTGAGGCAACTCTGCAATGGCCTTATCATTTTCCTCTTTTGTGAAGGGAGAGTCTAACCCCTCAAGATTGTGCTCCCTTGTGAGTACCCTGCAGGTAAAATTCCATTGTGGGTGTTTCAGTAGTTTCTAGTTTGTCCTTGTAAGCCTCCCACGGATGATGAGCTTTCTGTGCATGTTTAGTGTGGATCTAACCATTGGATTCAGTTATGCTAGTAACGGCATTCCATCTATGTTGTGTTGATGCTCTTGCATGAAAAACTTTGGTGGGAGCATCCTCCAAATTTTGCCCATTTTATATCACCTTTTTGTTTGCAGTAGTTGCTCTACCGGTGGAGAAGGGTTTGGCTGTGCTCATTAACTATCTTCCTAAAATTTCATTCCTCCAAGGTTAGGTCCCTAAATTCTTAAATTGTGTCCAAAAGCTGAGAGATTAATTTTTTGTTGGCTATTGTAGCATTAGGACCTGATAGCTTGGAGGCCTAGGTCTTTAGCATTTTCCTCATACTGTTGAATTTTGTTGTTATTCTTCTAGCAATGTCATTATGTTACACAGGGATGCTCTAGCCCCCCTACACTTTTGTATTAATTCCTCTTGCTCCATCCAACAGTTTTCGAACCTAAAGATCTTTGATCTTGGTATGGAGGTGTTTATTGTGATCAAGCAAAGGACATGATCAGAAGTGTTTCTAGTCAATGTTATTACTTTTGTTCCTGGGAAGTCCAACATCTAATTATCAGAAGTGAAGAACCAATGAAGCTTTACAAGTAGTGGGTTCTACTGCATATTGTTCCATGTATATTTTCTACCTTTTAGAGGTATCTCAGTAATCCAACACTAATTGCTACCTACATGGAAGGCTAGTATTTCATGGTGTTTCCTCCTGGTTTATTCTTGTTTTCTAGTGACCTTACAACTAAAATCTCTTGTGATTAACCAGTTGCGGTCATCTGTCATTTCTATATTTTAAAACTAGTCAAGGAATGGTTGCCTGAGTTCTGGTTTATAGGGGCCATAAATATTTGTGAGAATCCATTCAATGCAAGAATGAGTTGACTACAATTTAATAGTCATCCCATATTCATTCATGAACTCCATGTGCCCCTAGAAAAGGCAGCTCTTCCAAATTGTTATGCTTTCCAACATATTGTGTGAGAATTTGGAAGGCAGCTCTTCACAAATATGTTGGAGTTCATGTGTGAGAATATGTGTACAAGTCAGGTTGTTCGTCATGGCTAGTTTATATTTGTGAAGGACTGATTCTTTGAAGGACCAAACCGCTTGCTGACCATTTAGTAAAATCTTTTCTTATCCATTCAGTGCTTCTCTTTTATTCGTTTTGATGCAATGAGAGATGTCATTTAGCTGTCGCAATATATAGAGGAACATAATGGATAGAACATGAAAAGACTGAAATGTTCCCAAGTAGTATTTACGTACTCTAAATGGCATCAATAACAACATGCTGGATAACCTACTGGTGACATAGAACCACAACATGGCAAATGTGAGAGCTTCCATATATGGACACATGGACGTATATGCAGCTCGCTCAGATTATTATTATTGTCACACAGGCACATGACATGCACGGACACGTACGTACTTCTCCTATTACACACGTATACAAAACGTAGACATAATAGTCAAATGCCTTCCCGAGAAGCAACTTGGTGTTATATGTACAGGAGCGTAGTACAATTGGGTTTACTTGTTTATCTGAACGCGCATCCGAACCAATCTTATCACATTTCTGCATTCGTACAAGACACATACGCCACGTCCAGTTGACATCATAGTAATCAATCTTATCTCATATTAAGCAGGCTGAAATTAATTGTTGCACGATTCCGTGCCAATTACTAGGACCTAAGAATATTTTAGTATTCGGTCAAGAATGTGGAATCATAAACGTTTGATCTCAAAGGTCTATAAACTAGCTTGCCCCTCCAGTTTTCTTCAAAAAAAAAGTTCTATAAACTAGAAAATTGCTATAGTCCAACCGTGTTGTCGAGACCCAGATGAATCTACTTTATAAAATATCATGCTGATTAAAAAGAAGAGAGTGACTTTTGTGAGTATAGAAATATCAAACTCTAACAAATTGAAGTGTATTTGGTAGAATTTTATAGTTCTATGTACTTCAAATTATGATTTGACACGTTAATAAGACATATCTACAGCTAATTTGACATGTTTAACAGTATAATTAGAGATTTGATATTTATATTGAACCATAATTAATAATTGAACTAGGATGGGCATACGCCCGTGTGCTTATTGAAGTATTTCCCTAAAAAGAAAACCTAATTACCATTACGCATGTTGAAAAAATTATGTTATATACTGTCATATTATGCCAAACATTGAATAGTGCTCCTATAATACCCTTACCCGTCCCATCTTTGTAAATCGTTCACCACTATCAGTACAAAAATATAACATAAGTTCCTAATACAATGACATTTTTTTCAAATATTTAGTCTTTTTCACTACTAAAAAAGAGCTAGCAATATCAGGGGTTATTTTCCAGCAATAACAGGCATCCCAAAAGACTCTGTTGGAGTGCCACATTGAATACGTCATCAGGCGCAAGTAGCGGTCGCTGTAATATCGGGAGTTGATGACATCATTAATGCCCGATATTAAAAATAGACTAATAGTATCGGGCTCACATGATGTCATCACAGGCCGAAATTTCAAATCATACAACAATATCGGGTCCAATAACGTCATCTCATGCCCGATACTGTTATCCTCGTGGCCAATTTTGTATCCAGCCCAGTTCACAACCTCTCTCTCTCTCTCTCTCTCTCTCTCTCTCTCTGCCAAGCAACCCCGGTCAACCCCATCCCCGGCTCATCAACCGACCACATTCCTGGCTCCCCCTTCTGCTCACCGGTCGGCCGCCTTCCACCTTCCCCACCATCGGATCCGACAAAGAGGTGGATGGATCTAGCAAGCAGGGCCTCCCCATAGGCGGATCCGCTAGGAGGCGCTGGATCCAGCAGCTGCGGGCCGGATCCGGCATCTCCATCGCGCCGCCGCTAAACCTCGCACACCGCCCCTCCCCGGCCTACCTCCCTCCTCACAGTTGGATCCGCAGCTGGCGGCCGGGTCTAGGAGCAGCGACTGGGTCAGCACCCTAAGGCGGGTCGGGCTGAGCCCAGCCTCCCTATTTTCTTTTTATTATTATTTTTCCCTGAACTACAGTAGTATCGGGTGTTTTTTCTGATATTGTTGATACTCTATTTCTAATAACGTTCATGTAGTGTCGGTCGAGATGTCCGATATTCCATTTTACCCGTTATTGAAGGCCATGATTCTAGTAGTGTTTTCTGCAAAGATAATTAGTATGTATGTTAGATTTGTATCATAGTTCCATTTAATTTCGTAGCCAACAAAAAAAACTGTAGAGGCTTTCATAAGAGATAAGGAGATGATAAACCAATCACTACGGGAAACAGGTTGTGTGCCTGTGTGCTAGGGGCAATGACATGCTAGCCGTGTAATTAAGTACTAGGGGTTACCCTGCAAGTTGTTCTATAATAGTGATGACTGATGACTCTGCTTCCCTAAACCCTCCGACGACTCCAGCCTATAAAAGCACCAGCACATCCAGCGAACAACTCACTAGCCTCAGCTAAGTTACACTAGCTATAGCTAGCTAAGGACTACATAGAGAGAGCTAGAGCCCAAGTATATGACGATGAAGTCCTTCATCGCCCTGACTTGTCTCCTCGCTCTGGCCTATGCAACCACTCGAGCCTCCGCTGAAACGTGCAGCTTCGAAATCCTAGTGAAAACAGGAGACAGAAAGAACGCGGGCACTGATGCCCGCATCTCGCTGCAGGTGAGGGGCAAAACAGGGCCGGCAAGGCGAGCCACAACTACTTCGAGCGTGGAAACCTTGACAGGTTCCGGGGCACCGGCCCCTGCCTGTCCGCAACGCCGTGCAGGATGGTGCTCACGTCCTCCGGAACTGGCAACAAGCCCGGGTGGTACGTGAGCTACGTGGAGGTCACCCAGTTTCAGCTGGCTCCCTTCTTGACGCGGAGGTGGAAGGTGGAGCAGTGGCTGTCGCCGCCGAACCAGCTCTCTGCCATCCGCCACGACTGTAGCTACCCGTGACCATCATCTGGGGTGGAAGAAGATCGTTCGACATATAATCAGTACCACCGTTGGCTTCAAAGTGTTTGTCTGTTCATGGTTTGGTGATAATAAATTTGAGCATTGAATCGTATGCTAGTGTCCGATCGACCAGGTTCTGCTCGTAGTCTTGTGTGCGTCCCGTGGTTCATAGTGATGAACCCGTGTGTAATAAATAATCTGTACTACTCTGTTCTTTCTTTGTCGTCACTGGTAGCTCAATTTTAAGCTAACTGATGATAACCAAATCGGAATGGAGGGAATATGTGTTGTTAACCTTATGAATGTCGGCAGTTTTATCCTTTTTATCCTCCAAATTCATAGACTGAAGATGTCATATGTACCATGTTTTCGTGCAAGTCTTCCACACTACCCGTGCCAGCAGTATCTATAGGTGGTATCAACAATACGACAGCAATGCAGAAAAGAAATTGATCCCAGTCCCAGCGCAACTGCGGTGCTTCAATCCTGCATTGTGTCAATCATAGTGGTGAATGTGCGCTACCACAAGCAGTCGTGTCTGTTAGCCTACCGTGCACCAACCAGTTGCATCCAAAAACCTAAACTAATAGAGAAAGGTGATTAATTCACTTATGGTTCAAAAACTCTCCCGGGCCTCACATGCAGTTCTCCTGGGAAAATGATTGTGGTACCTTGACAAGTAGATGTATATACACTTAGAGATATATGATGAATCGACACCGTCATGAAACCGTCAATATCATCACATACGTAGTGTCACATAACTTCCAACATGGCCATTGTGGTAGACAAAGTAAGTTTATGAATATATATGATCCTCAAAACTACTGTATATAAACAGTCATATAAAGTACTAAAAGACCTCCAGAGAAAAGAGGCTGGAATTGGAAGTGAGGCAACTTTATTTCCATTATTGAAAATCTGAATTTATTTTCCTGCCCTGTTATGAAGGATATGCACGAGATGGAGGAAATTCACCGGAGCTAGCTTAAGGGCATCTTTGTTTGGCCTTTTAGAGATAGAGAATTTGGAAGAGCTGATTGTTAGCATTTTCCTGTTTGCTTTTGGTCAGCTTTTGTAATAAAATTTTAACTTCCTTGTGCACTCCAATATCCAAGAAAAATAGTTGTGGGTGTGAATTTAAGTTTTTGGTTCATTTCTTGGAAATTCGTTTCTCTGGCGTTCCAAAAACCACATCAGAATGTTAGATGATTTGTTTGAACTTCTAGCTTTTCAAGCTAAAACATAGACCAAAAGCTCAAATAAACAAATATGCTCAACTTAAGGGTATCTATGTTTGGCCATTTCCCTTTAGGAGAGTAACTTTTGTAGATACAGGGGCATATGCCCACCCTAGTTAATTATGGTTTAATATAAATATTGAATCTTTGATTATACTATTAAACATGTCAAATTAGTTGTAGATATGTCTTATTAATGTGTTAAAACATAATTTGAAGTACAGATCTGTCAAGTTCATCCATCATATGTAAAATTCAATCAATTTCATCAATCACATGTCAAATTTGATATTTCTATACTTCAAATTATGATTTGACACATATATAAGACATATCTACAACTGTTTTAATATTTTTAATGATATGATTGGAGATTCGGTATTTATATTGAACCATAATTAATAATTAAATTAGGGTGGTCATACACCTATGTGCTCATTGAAGTATTTCCCTTTAGAGATAGGGCATCTGGAAGAGCTGATTGTTGGCATTTTCATGTTTGCTTTTGGTCAGCTTTTGTAATATATTTTTAATTTCTCTTTGCACTTTACAATCCAAGAAAAATAGTTGTGCGTGTGATTTTATGTTTTTAGCTCATTTCTTCTAAATCAGTTTCTTTGACGTTCCAAAAGCAACATCAGAATGTTGGATGCTTGATTTGTTTTAGCTTTTGGCTTTTCAAGCTGAAACATAGACCAAAAGAGCTCAAACAAACAAACCTTAAGTCATATAGTCTTGGATAGGCACTGAGAAATGACCTTAGATTCTTATATTATCAGTGTTGCATGGGTCTGATATGTTACACATAAGAACACGGAGAGAGAACGTTCACGCATAATCATCCAGGGGAAAGGATGATTGTGCCTTTGGCTTGGCACAGTCATATGAAGATCGATGGATCCCGGAGAAACAAGATCGACATGCATATACACCATTGTGACTCGGATGAGTTCATATATGCTCGTGGTAACTTTTTCTAGAGAGTGAAGATGCATGCAAGGTTATGGAAATGAACCCAAAGGGTCTACCTCAACATGTTTGGAATTAAAAGTTTAATTGTTGTTGAAGATGTATGCAACAAGCTGTATTGGCATTTCCAATTGATATAGTTGACAATAAATTTGGACTCGCACTTGAACTATTCCATGATGCCCGCGTGTGCCTTGTGGCAGAAGCACCGCGTGTTACGTACGCGCAGGCATTCTTATTGCCTCATCCCTCATTAGTTGGGCCTTATCCTCATGGAATCGTTGCCTCGCCGCCGTAATTAACTGATGAAGGATAGGATCGTCGACGCCCAGCGCCGGCGGCACAAAAAGATTACTCAGCTAGCGGTTGACCTGCGCTCCTTAAGACCAGCCCAAGCATGAGGACAAATATTGTAACACTCCCAGATTATAATTGCCCCACATCACGTGCACGTACTTATCCCCTCTTACGTACTCTATCTCATTGCTGCACAAATCATCCGTATCGCATAATCAATCATATTCAACAATCTGCATTCACTGATGCCATCTATCTATTATATGTATTTGACCAAAAAGAAATAGGTCATCATGTTAACCTTTGAAGAACTAGAAAATATGTAACATTCCGCCACTCCAGGCCAGGCCCGCTTATACCTGGCAGCTTAATAGGCCCTCAAGACTTCCCTCACAGATCAGAGCACTAGTCTTTTCTACACACTTTTGTTCTTTAGAGATGAGCTTCCGGAAAAGAAGTTGCAACTTGTTGACATGAGTATTCTATCAATCATATTAAGTCCTGGGTCAGGATGTTACAAAATATATGCCACATCAATTAGAGAGAAAAAAGAATTTACCTGTAATTCTTAAGATGAAAGAGTTAGACCAAAACACCACCAGTTGTGCTTTTTAAAATTACCCACCAATGCCATTATGAAAAAATAATTGAAATACCTTACATGTTTCTTTCAATTACTCATCATTATAATTAAAAGGTATTCAATTTCTATATATAAGTTTAAGTTAAAGAAACAATACTAATTATGATAAAATAAATATATTTTTATTACATTTTCAAATATAATTATTTAACAATTTGATTAACACAAGGAGTATTATAAAAAATAAAAATATCAAAATTAATTTCTACAACTAAATATCAAAGCTAGCGACGGCAAGTTCAAGAGGAGACAGAATGCAGATTTTGACATGTTTCACTTCAGACGTCCTATGTAATTTATTTGGAAGGTATACAAGTGGTGTAGCTCATCGAGAACAAGTGTCTTTCTGAAGGACTTATTCTTCGGAGGACCGAACCTTTTGCTGACCATTTAGCCAAATCCCTGTCTATCCATTCACTGATTCTCTTGGATTCACTTGCAAGAAATGGCACATATCTGTCAAAAGGGAAGGATTGAATGCATCGAGCCTGAAACGACTGAAATGTTTCCGAGGAATAATAATTGATGGTAAATGGCACCACTGACAAAATTCTGGATAACCTGCTGGTAGTAACCAGTTCGTGCGCGTCATGCTAAATGTGAAAGTTTCCATATCATGTCTGAACACATGCACGTATATGCAGCTACTGCCTGTGATTAGTATAGCTATTGTCACACATACGCGTACGTACTTTCGGGTACAAAACAGTTGACTTTGTTTGAGGGAACCTTCCTCAGGAAATAACTATAGTTTGCGCTGCAAATCATCAGACCATTTCTGCATTAGTATAATAACACACATACGACACGTTCAAGTTGACCTCAATGTAATCAATCTTATCACACAATCAAGCCGAAATCATAGCACGATTTCTTGCTTATTGTTAGGATCAGGAAACAGTAATCTTATAGTGAGACGGCTGCATCATCGATCAGCAAAACGCTCCCTTGTGCCCTACTCTTTCGAAGCGGACCAACTGAATAAGTACATACAAGGAAGTAGTAGCAAAGTTGACTGCCACCTTGCCGAGCCTAGTGACTTACTGACTTCTATACATTTACATATAGCACCCCAATGCGCCACGTCACATTGACCTCACATGGCAATCAATCTTATCATTTATCACATAACATGGCCCAAATCATCGCACTACTTCCCATGCTTAGGACCAGGGACTACTGGACTAGTAAACCTCGTCTTGTGCCTATAAAAGAATCAAGACTCATCCGAGGTAAAATGAACCAACCAACCAGCCTCAGCTAGCTTGTGCTTGTTGTTAGTAGACACGCATCGAGAGAAGCCAGCATGATGAAGCATCGTTCATCACCGGCTGCCTCCTTATCGCTCTCGCTTACAATGCAGACACTGCTGCTGCTCAGTGCACCTTCGACATCCAAATCAAGACAGGAGACAGAAAGAACGCGGGCACGGATGCCCGCGTCTCGCTGGCAGTGACCGGCTTCAGAGGCGGCGCCGTGGTGATCCCGAGCCTGAAGCCGTTGGGCATCATGGGCGCCGGCCACAACTACTTCGAGAGAGGCAACCTCGACAGGTTCAGGGGCACCGGCCCGTGCCTGGCAACCAAGCCGTGCCAGATGCTGCTCGCCTCCAACGGCGGAGGCAACAAGCCCGGCTGGTACGTGAGCTACGTGCAGGTCACCCAACGGCTGGGATCATCCGTGGCCACGCACAAGTGGAAGGTGGACCAGTGGCTGGCAGATAAGAAGCTCTCTGCCCTGCGGGACGACTGTGTCTTCAACGCGTGAGAAAGCCAAGGAGGAACCAGATCCACACTTGCATGCATCGCTTGTGACCTGGATTCGTTATTGATGTGTGTTCAAGGCAACTTATTATAAATATAAAATAAATAAAATCGGGGGCGCCAAGATGGATGTAAGCTAGCTCTATATAGTCATGAACATTATCATCGACCAATGTATGTTCCGCTGATGTAATCGTAATAATGAAACTACTGTAACATCCTGGTAATAAATATGTTGCCACAGTCTTTGTGTGCTTGTAGTCGCAAAAAAAAAACTGAATTAAGATAAGACTTTTCTTTTTCGTGTCATTTCATCGGCTGAAGAATTGTCACATTATATACTCTAGGGATACCGTTGGTTTCAACGTAATCCCACACTTCATTGCAGCGTCGCAGTAAATCTGAATTTTCTTGTTTTATTTCTTCCATGCACAGAGAAACCTCCGGACAGGGATGAAACTTTCTTTTTGGAAAGTTTCGCATCTCGCAAACTTTCCAAAAATGAAAAGTGTTCTCCAAACTTTTTAGAAAACTTTAAAATCAGGCAAAGTTTCATACAAAGTTAGATCGAAAAAAGTTTCATAGAAAAGTTTCATTAAAACTCAACTGAAAAGTTTCATAAAAAAGTTTCGTCAATGGGCAGGTTAAGCGGTGGCCGTGCTGCATTCACTTCCTCCTTGCATTCACTTCTTTGATAAACTAGATGGAGGAAACCGGTGAGGCAGTCTAAATCCAATGGGCAGATGAAACGAAGAGTTTGGAAGGAGGATGTATTCGCTTGCAAAGGCGGCAGTTTAATTAGGAGCTATATACATTGTTTCCCATGACTGCCTAGGAGTACTTGATGTTGTAGCTTCCATAGCTCATGTAAGCTTATGATGACTTTGTCTGCTACTTGCTTGGCATATTGTATTCTGGAAGAATATCGGTGTTTGCAATGTATACTGGACAGACTATCGTGATGTATAATGAGACAATACATATTCTCTATTTAGTTTTTTATTTTTCAATTTATCATCATGACACATTTTGTCAAAATGAGTTCTCGATGACTCCAACAGTGGTGACGTGTTTCAGTAAGACATGTCACTAATTTAAAGTCAGTTGTGACATGTAAAATCCGTCAATAACTTTACATTAGTAACGCAAATTTAGTGACATGGGTAAAATGGGTAACCAATATCACTTGGGACTTGTCACTAAATGCGTTCTCTTAAATAGTGCCCCTATGGTCCATATATGATGCAAGCAAATATGCGGTGGTGGTTATTCGGTTACCAGTGAGTTATTCACGTTGCAATCGTTGCGATTAGATTCTATGAACAGTCAATTCTTTACATTTATTTATTCAAAGGCTGCCTCGCGTTGATTCCACGCAAACTGTAACCCTAAGGGTATTAAACCATAAATAATTCTCAGCGTGTAAGAGCATCTACAACAATTCCAATGCTCGTTTGTTAAAGTTGTTAAATTTTGGAAATACACTAGATTTATTTATCCAAAAGTTCGTAATAGAAATCCATGAATTTCCAAATCCAAAAAAAAACTGATCTCCATTGCCATATTTGGCCCAAGTTAATTTAGGGACTCACAATCATGAACTCTTTCCATATTGCCACACTAGGGCTTGCGTAACAAGTTGAGATAGATTTCAAAATATTTGGAAAATTCTTTGTTTACTTCCCATATATATTTTTTGAAATTGGATTCGAGTCATCGAAAGATGCACATTTTAGAAATTTAGCACCAAAGTTTCAAAGTACACTTTAATACCAGCGGTAGATCTACCGATTAGAAATCTACCACTGTGTTGAAGTTTAGCATTTTCTCTATAATTTTGTACCTTATTGCCCCTATCCTCTTTGTCTATCTGCTTAGTTTCTCCCTTCCATGGATTAGAAACAGGAGTGCAGGTCTTTCCTCCCTCTCGCTCTCTCGGAAGGGCAACCGAGTTCATCTAGGTCCACGAACTCTCAAAGCGACCATCTGGATTGTTAAACTATGTCCGGATAGTCATATAGGTTTATAAAGTTTATATTGATCATCTTAGGTCCATGATCTATTTATATCGTATTAACCAGGTCCACATCGTCGCACATTTCCACTCTCCATATGCGTCGCCGCCACAAACGCTCTCCATGTGAAGGCAATCGAGCATATTCGATGATGCTGGCTAGCAATAGGTGTGCTCTGCCCGTCGTAGCCTCACCCTCCCATGCAGCCTTGCCCTTCCTATCATGGCCTCGTCTTTCTGTGCTTGTTACTCATTATCCAGTTCGACGGCGTGTACTGTTACCCAACATCCTACCCTCTATGTGCTGCGACTTTTGCATGTGATCTGACACTGTCATAGCGGACAGTGGGCATAGGTCGCACCGCGTATGGGGAGGCAAGGGTGGATGGTAGGGCAAGGCTACGATGGACAGAGTACACCAGTTGCTATTTAGCTCATTAGGTAAGCTCAGCGGCACTCACATGGAGATCAGTTATGCGGTGGCGTTGTGCATTGAGAGTGGCTGAACGGAGGTATTGTGTATCTAATTACTATAAAGTTTGTGGATCTAGATGACTATCCGAGAATAGTTTAGGGACTCAGATGGTCACTTTGAGAGTTTGTGTAGCTAAATAACCGTTGTCAAATAGTTTAAGGACCTGGGACGCGTTTCACTCTTTCTAAAACGTTCATCTTTCGATGTCGAGAATCCAATTTTCCCAAATAACTATTGGAAATGCTCTAAGGGGTCTATATGCCTATTGGATTGCACAATAAATGATGCTTCCTTGCCTTATATATCCACCCTCCATATGGGAGACAATACCAATACGTGCAAAGAGACTGATCTTCTTCTTCCTCAAAAGGGAGTCCATTTGTAATTGGTATGCCTTACTCTTCACCCTTAAATTTATTTCCTCCAGTAGAATATATATTTCTCTCAGATCCTTCGGTATGTGATGTTCTATGATTTTTCTTTTATAATACTGCATTCAAGGATTTGTGAGTTAATATTTCACTATATATAACTAACGGTAATAACTGCACGTCAATTGACTTAATTTTTGGATCAGGTCCTATCACAATGAATTTGTGTTAATCACCTCATAATAAGCATGTCTAAAATCAAGCTACGTTTGGAAAGACCTCTGTAAAATTTGATTCAAGCACACGTGAATCATGTAAGTGGTGCAAATAGGATCGTGTAGTTTGCCCACCAATATGAGAGCCATAGAAGAACCCTCTGGCTCCTCCGTGTTTTTGTGTTTCATCTTCATTTTGCAGTGATCAGCAACTGCGAGCAGGTGAGCAAGTAGAACAACCGGCCGATGGGTTATGGGTGTGTTGTAGCATTCTGGACTGCATGCATGAGGTTCTTTCGCTGATCTGCAGTCCATACTGTCATATGTCCATGCGATCTAGAGACATGACCTCCTGAGAGGGATTTTACTTGGTAACAGTTTCTTGCGCAAGCCTTCAGGCTGCAATAATGGCAGTCCGCATATATATGAAAGGCATGGAACAGAGAATTCTGTTTGCCTATAGCAAAACGATTCTTTAATATGCATGCTCAAATTCCTGTCCATTTCGAGTTCACCCCCTTGCTAGTTCTCGAACATCAAGGATGTCGCTGCTGAATCCAAAGAGTCATGTGTCGGTTAATCAAATCACCTAATCGGCTGCACCAATTTGCCCTTATTGTTGCCCTGCCACGGTCGATAAAGAACGAGGAAGATTAGATTTATTTGATACAGAGCCAAGGCAGCTCCCAGAAAAGAAGAAAAAATAGGCCTGGAAATTTTCTTTTTTGAAAATTATTAACTGCCACGTGGCAAGATGCTACGAACACTGCCACATAAGTTCTATGACAGAAAAACTTTCCTAGATAAGGCCATTCTCAATGGGAGTTTCATAAGCATTAAATAAGGTGTCACATCAGCTAAAGTGATGACATGGCAAGATAATTAATATGAAAGAGATGAAATGAGTTTCATGAGGATGAAACTCATTTGGTACTGTTTCATACGTATGAAACTCCCATTGAGAACAAACAGTTTCATCATAACATATTTTGACCAATCCCATTGTAATAAATACATGTTAATTTAATGCTACAACTTGTCTATGAAATAGAGATGAAACTGTGCATTGAGAGTGACTATTTCATCCACCAAATCATATCTCCAAATCTGATGTGGCACTCTTCATAAATGTGAGATGAAACTATGCATTGAGACTGGCCTAAAGGTTCCCATTAAAGCCGTCTCAATCGGATCTGCTTTGATAGGAGTTTATTAATGAAGAAAACCAACTTTAGATTTAAGAAAGCTAGCGAGAGGGTGCTTGTTATTTTGAATCATTGAAGGTTTCCCAAGCATTAAAAGGTGCGAGAAAAAGTGAACCAAGCAAAGATGCTTACGTTGAAGATATCGAAGTAATTCACATGTGTGATTCATGGCGTGTCTCCACTCTGGCCCTCCCTTACAAGCATTTTCTTATTCAGATGGAGATGCCCTAATCTTAAGGACTAGAGTAATAGTTTGTACACACACCATAGGCCTGCCCAGAAGTATGTTTGTCCACAAAATTAGTTGTAGGGGTAGGGCGTGTTCGAGCTTAGAGCAAATTGAAAGCAGGTCATATAAGCAAGGGAATGGAAGCAACGATATAGAGAAAGGAGGAGTTATTTTGTGCCTACAAGGCTCCTATTAGGTGTTTACTCTGAAGGATTTTTTCTGTTAAAAGGTTGTTCAACATGATGTCATCATACAGTATACTGAACTTGTGAGTATTGTGAACAAATAATTTTTTATTAGCTGCCCAAGACTATCAGCCCTCAGTCCCTAGAATCTGGAATGAATCCGCTTAAGGCCTTGTTCGTTTTTATGGGAATGGATCCCACATGGATCTGTCTCCAGACACGGATTGAGTGGTTCCGGCTCTTTCACTTCATCCAGGCCTGTTACGTTCCATGGGTTAGAGTCATGGATTGGTGCTAGGTCTTTAAGGCATGAAATGAACATGGAATGGGTTGGAATCGGGTTGGTTCCCATACCAATCCATACGTAACCGAACGACCATTTTGAGTTGGGCTGGAACAGTTCCATATTTTTCTGTTCCATGTGGTTTGGGCTGCGATCCATGTTGTTCCATGGCAAAACGAACAAGGCCTAAAAATGTTTTGAGGATCCCTAGTCCTGGAGTTTATATGGAACCTAAGTTACACTGACAATTATTTATGGGCTCCCGGTGGTATTTTGCTACCGAAAAAAGAAACTTCAACAATTAACTCTTCCTTCTGTCCCTGGTTGCTACAACTCAACAAATTCTACGGTAATAAGTTACACATTCTGAGGGTGTCCTTAGTGGCCCGTAACTGTATTATATTTGTTGATGGACTAGGTTATCTATAAACTGAATCAAAATCCTTGCCTGGCGTGAAGAGATGACAGACAAGAACGACCTGATTGAGAATATGAGCGATGATTCAGTGGAGGAAGAGTATTCATGGAAATGGGGAGGGATCTCATATGGATACAGACCTCCACCACTACCACCACCACCAAGGCCACCATTTCCATATGCATCATACTCGGTGCAGCCTTATTGTTATCCGCACCCTACTGTACAGGAGCACGGTGGAAGCTACGGAGGAAGATACTACCCGCAGCCGCAAGCAGTGTTGCATGGATCCACTCAGTCTAGTACGGATGGTTATAATTTCACCAACTTTGGTTCGTCGTCACACAAGGGTACAATATTAAAATTTTTGCTATGATTATATGCTCAGCCATGTGAATTCATTGCAAGAAAATATGTATTCAGTCATGTGAATGTGGACCCAACGCTAACGGACTATTCCATGCTATTATTGTTAACCATAGGTGGTCCCTCAGGCCACGGTTATGGAGACTACAAGGGCTTCACATCGGCGGGTGAAGGCTACCATGAGATACCGTGGGAGCGGTGGACTTCACCCTGGCAGAATACCGCCAGAAAGAAAGCCCTCAAAAGGTGGGAAAAGTAAATCATACGTGGAAGGTAGGAATACTTGCAAAGCCTACGCGTATTGAATAAAATTCGTATTGTGAAGGAATCATCGTGAAAATAAGCTCTGGGCTTTGTGAAGCTGCCAAGTGACACTATTTGGCAGAAGGGTTATATATTGTAATGCAATAATACCACTCTAGCTAGTACTAGCACTTTGTGTCTGAATAACGAGTACAATATGATTTTTCTGATAAGCAAGAAACATACAACAATACAGATTCGATGATGCATGATCTGTAAGCTAGGTAGTGCGCATTATGGCGCCTTAATTCTGAGCATAGAAGGTCACAGCTGTGTAGACGGTCTGCATGACAGTGGAGATAAGCAACACGAAGGCAGCGAGCAGGGAGATGAACACCCATGGGGTAGCGAAGTATCTGTGTGCAAAGTTGGCCAGCAACTTGTTACACAGCTTACGGGAGTGGGCAGTGACCTGGCTGTGCACGTCATGGAGCTTGCTGTACCGGCTAATGACCGCTTCCTTGGATAAGGTATCGTTGAACAAGCTGGCCGCATCCTCGTTGCTGCCAAGGAAGTTTTCGATGACCCCCTGAGAGCACAGCAGCGCTACATCCTCGGCCGAGTTGATGAGGTTGTCCATGAAGAAAACGTACTCAGTAATGACGTTACCGGCCCTTGGGTGCAGCCTCTCGAACGCCATCATGTTGAGGAATTCGCGTTCGGTGCTGTCGTAGATGGAGAGCACGGGCATGCTGAGGACGCCGCGTTCGAAGTGGATGCCTTGGAGGTTCTCGTTCTGGGTCGCTTTGAATTGGATCCCTGCCTCGTACAGCTCCACAGCCGAGGGCATGTGGTGATGAATCTCCAAACTTGTGTTGTCCTGATCCTTACCACAGAAGTTTCTCTGATAAACGTCGAGGGGGTGAAGATCCATCTCCTCGAGGTTATTGGCTGTAGCTTCTGTGAGGGGATGTTGGCCCGGACACAGAAAGTCAAGCACCAGTGTGGTGATCTCTTGAGGGTTCTGCATCAAAGTATATGTTAGCACTACACATAAAAATCTAGCTAGAACACTATACGAAATCTTGACGTTTCGGACAGCCTAAATGAACTGATGAACAAGAACGGCAAGGTGCTGTCCGAACATCAACATTTTCCAAACGGAGGGAGTATATAAGTAAGAACACACACACACACACACACACACATACATGAGCGATGAGAAGGTAATCCTTAAAAATAAGATCTTATAAATTATAAACCATACCGGAGATGTGCCGCACAGAATAGTTTGGAGCGTATAGAGAAGGAACAGAGGCAACTGGTTATCCACCACCAGCATATCGCCCTTGAGAATGTCCCACAAATACATGTAGCTCTGGGCGTTGAAGAAGGGGTCGTCAGGATCGTAACCCGCCTCATGGACCTCACCATCCTCCCGGAACAGCGCATTCATCCTCAACAACTCCAGAAAGAAACAACCGTCGGTGACCATCAGTTCAACGAAGCGCTCGCCGTTCCACTCATCCCCAAGGTCCTCGTACGCGTTCCTCAGCTGCTCCGCCACCTCCCGGATGGCCGCCGCAACCTCCATCAGCGGCTTCCCGCTCTGCTTGACCACATGAGCCAGCGCCCGGCGCTTATGCGCCTCCATGCGCATCAGATTGGTGGAGCCGTGGTGGAAGGGCCCCAGCGAAACTAGCTGCGGGCGGTAGGCACCGTTGCTCGGTTGCAGATTCTTGATCCACGCCGGCACGCGGTAGATGCAGCGCCTCCTCCATTGCTCTATCTTCTCCAGTGGCCAGCTGGTGTCTGCGATGATCTTTTCCATTTCCACCACCCAGCTGCCTGCAGATCTCGGCGCCCCATCGATCCCAATACTAAGGTGACGCATGGCGTCCATTTCGTAAACAAAACAGCAGCAGCAAAATGTGGCAAATTCTGCGACAGGGTCTGCGCATTCCAGCGACCATGCAGATGGATATATATCTATCTCTCTCTCTCTCTCTAACATTCCACTCTCCTTTTACTTTGTCTTCTTCTTTTCTCTTTTTGACCAACTTTTTTGTTTAGGGAAGCCATCCGACAACTTTATTTATTGTATATTATTGTTACATCATTTGCCACATTTGCTAGAATAAAACTAGGAGGCTCATCAACCTGGTTACAATCATAATGAGACGAGAGAGTTTCTAGCGTGGACATGAGCCACCTTGTTTTCCTCCCTATCACAATGCTCAATAGAAATCACATCAAAACTATTCCATTCCATATAAGCCAACATTCATCAAAGATTGCTGCCACCTGAGAACCCACCATCATTCATTGCTTCCACAACCTGCATGCAATCAGTCATGTACAATAATACGATTGCACCCCGATTGTTGTGCAAGCTGTAAGCTATCCCTGTCTTTTTGACCGACTTTGTTTCATTCTTTTCCTTTTCTTCTTTAGCGTCACGGAGCATATCTTCCCAGCCTATTATATAAACAAAAGCATAATATCCTCCCTGTGTGTATATATATAATATTTATTTTCCGTCTTTTGAGATTAGATAGATAATACAAAAGCCGAATAAACGTTTGGAAGGTGCCTTCGTTTTTTTCCCAATCGTGAGGGACATGTGTAGCTCTCTTATTGCGCAAATTTAAAAAGGAAAAGCATCTCCAACCGTCTTAGACAACACCTACCGCTCTAGCATTATATCAAAAAAAGAAAAAAAGAAGAAGAAACAATTACTCTCCAATTCTCCATGCTGGACGCACTAGATAAGAAGGCAGAAACCAACAACTTATAAGAGATAGCGAGATAAACTTTAAACACTATTTGAAGGAGAGCACCGAAAACAATACATCTTTAGATCAGACCAAGAAGATGGTATTATAGTAGGTTGACACCTAGTTGAAGAACTACATGACTAATTATTATAAAAAAACTACTCGACCTACCCGCGCATTTGCGCGGCTAGTCTTGACATATACTATATCAAATTATTAAATCGCAACATTTCATAATGATAAGACGAATGAATTTTGAAATATTTATACAGACATATAGTCCAATAAATATTTGAATATGGTTCATACAGATTTATTTGTAAAGCTAAGTGCTGACATTCATATGGTGCTTGAACTCAATTGCCACACGACTAAGCAACTCTCTGTCTCCCATAGAGTATCTTTCCCTTCTACAGCATCAAACTTGCTTTGTCCTTAGCTACATTGAAATAATCATCTCCAAGTCAAAATAGATTAGTATGTTTTGCATAGGTTTTATGCTTTAACACTAATGTTCTTTCCTATTTTACGTTACTAAGGTGGTAACACGTAGGCTTTAAAAGCAAGCGTAGTTGCTTCATTTTTTTGTTTTAGCAAAATACATCTATATAATAGATATAAGTCATCCGTAATATCTTGCTCAACATTGATATTGTGAAGTGAATTACACATTTCAAAATTAATAATTACTGTTATAATAATTGAATCAAAATAACATAGAATATATTCTGTGATAAGAGTAAAAAATTACACTGGAACAACCACATATTTCATATATCTCTGTGCATTGTATAGGATCTCAAAAAAAAACAGCAAACATTCTACAGACAAAACACAAATTGGCTCATCTAGAAAAAAACGGACACTTTCAAAGCATGTTTCAGTAAAGGGCTTTCTGACCAACACTTTGCAAAGCAACTTCTGGCTACCTCTGTCGCTTAAAAGCTTTAGCACAACTCACTGTTTTACAAGCCCAATTGGAACAATTTCAGTTATCTGATCTTCAGCATGACACTTGGAATTATTGATGGGGATCAAGCTCTTTCTCTAGCAAGAAGGCCTATCTGCAGCTCATTGATACTTTGGAAGCTTCACCATGGTTCAGCTGGTTGTGGAAATCAAGTTGCAGAGGAAAACATAAATTCTTTTTTTGGCTCTTAATCAAGGATAGGCTCAACACCAGGGATATTATCAGAAGGAAGAACATGCACCTCGATTCATATTCTTGTGTTCCATGTGCAAGGCCTCATGATGAAACTCTCCTGCACCTCTTTTTTTATTGCAGCTTCAGTGCAGACTGTTGGAACCTGCTACACACATCTACGTGCTAAATTGACATTTAGAAGGAATTTTTTCAAAGAAGTCCTCATCACATCTGCATGGAGTATCCGGTGTCATAGAAACAACATTGTTTTCAATCAAGCCTCAACTTGCATTAATAGATGGAAAGTGGCCTTCAAACAAGAATTAGAGTTAGTGATACTGAGAGTAAGCCCTCGGTAAGAGTTCCCTTAGAAGAATGGTTGTATAATTTAAACCTATAACTTTTTAGTAGGGTTTTCTTTTGGGCCTACGGCCTTGTAACTTGTACATATTAACCAAAATTAATACAAAAATAGGTAGGGGCTCCCTGCCGTTCGTTTCAAAAAACCGGACAATTTACCGTTGAAGAGAAACATGATAGATGACTACATATACTTTTCCTTCCACTTTTGCTTGTTTGAAGACTACTGTTGGACATCTATATTGCTCAATGCTGCCAACATGCAAGACAGCTCAATCGAGCACACTGCTAGGGCAAAGTCCGGTGTTGAGCCGATCGACGCAGTGATGCCGACGGCACGCTGCGTAATATGAAAGCTAGCAACTTCAGAGACTTGATTAGCTGAGTAAGCTTATGTGAGTAACCAGATATCTACTAGTTGTACCCAAATCGCCTCACCTTGCTCTCGGATGCTAGGAACCCTAACTCTAGGTGCAGCGCCACCCTTTTTGGAACCCATAGCCAAATCCCGATAGGGTCAGTCCATGAGTGCTCGTATATATCGTCAATACATATCCCGAACTCATGGGTCGGTTTTTGTTGGATCGGTTCAGACGGCCCACTTTCTACTTTGTTCCATTCAATGTCTTTCTTCGCGCTTTTCTCCAGCTTGAATGTATCCTTATTCTGTTCATCAGCGCTTACATTGACCTCAATAATAGGTTCCACCCTCTTCTATCCAATTTGTGCTTGTCTCTGTTCTTTCCTTTCAATTGCTTCAACTGCTTCCATATGTGATTTCAATTTCCATTCCAGCATGAGTGGGACCCCACCAATCTGCAGTTTATACGGTGTCACACATTCAGCTGGTGTTATCGGCACCCATCTCTTTCTCGGTTTCATTGGTACTAAGTTGGAAATTTGGGGGAATCCTACTCAAACTGAGCTTTTAGTGCCTTTCTCTGTTTGTGACCATTTGATCGGCAGCTAGTAATGCAAAAATTCTGTTTCCTGTTCCGATTCTCTCCTGTTCATCCCTCTGTCCTCTGTTTGTTGCATCATTTTCCTCATTGCAGCACCTCATTGATTCCTCTGAACACTCAACCTTATAGGGTTTACCTATAGATTTCTATCTCCATGGGCAGTGCCGATCCAGTAAATTGTCACTACCCGCCGATTTCTGATTCCAACCAATTCAGCTAATTCCTCGCTCAAAATTTCTTTGATCGCTTCTCTCTTCCGAAACGTCTCCCTCGCGTGGGCTAACTGGCTCCCGATTTCGACCTAGATTCTAGGTCGAAATCGGGAGAGACTGCTCCCTTCAATCCGCCGGACTCGAATCTTGGATTTGATTTTGTTTTTGTCGATTGAGATCAACGGAATCGGAGAAATTTTCGGAGCGCTAGAGCGGGGAGCGGGGAGCCATCACGATTTTACCATTCACTCACTATGCTACATAAAACACATCTCACTTTATTAGCTAGTGACAGCTGACAACAACCGACGTCGGGATCGATCGGAACCTTCAACTTGCCTCCTAGAAACTCGAAAGTCAAAATTGTACTTCTGAATATGAGGTCCGTCGTCTGAACATAGAGAAACCATAGATGTGCTCGGGGCCTAGGGGCGACATTCTAACAAGAAAACGCGAGTTCGCATTGGATATAATTCCTCTCGACTCATTGGATACCGAATTGTGAATCTGCAGCAAGAGGAGCAGTGTGCTCAGGCGTTGCCATACATTTGAACCACAAACACAACTAGTAGTACCATACTTTGTCTACTGCCAGATAGGGAGTACTACTGTAGTACATATGGAAACCGTACTCGACGCGTGCTTTCTGTCGATCTATGCAAGACGCTGACCTTGAAATAATGATCTAACAACGAGTACAATTGGTTGATGCCTAAGCTTGCCATGACTAAGCTTAGTCAAGAGTGGCTTGCCACAAAAGTTGTGGTTAGCACATCCTAAGCCACAAGTATGGTAAAGAGTTAAGAAAGTGTGGCTTATCATAACCGTGGTAATGAACCAAACAACTGTCTAAGAATCTATGGCGTGACTAAACTTAGACGTGGCAAAGTTAGGCACCAACCAAACATGCCCTAAAAGACTACCTACATCGGCATCCGGTACAAGGTCCTCCAGGACCGACTTACCGTAAAACTTGCTGCACCGGCATACTCGGAATGCAGCGCTATCACACCGGATGCCTTTCCACACGCCAAATCTAGGGCAATCCAGGACGTCCGGAACGCGCCTACATGGTGTGGGCCCCGCGGTTGCCCTCTTCTCCCACCACCCACGAGCAAGAAATCACCGGAGAGAGGGAGGGAGAGAGAGAGGGCCACCACCGGATGTCGCCGCTCGGATCTCGCCGCCGCCGCTGCCCGGATCCCGCTTGGAAGAGGCTAGGGTTCGAGTGGGAGAAGCTGCTAGCGGTGGCACGTGGGGGAGGAGGCGGTGGGATCCTGGCGGCGGGCTAGAGGAGGCGGCGGCAGGCGAACGGGCGCGTGGGAGAAGCCGACGGTAGTGGGCCGTGGGCGAGGTGGCGACGGACGAGGCTGGGCAGCGAAGGAAGGACGCGTCTACGCGTGGGGGAGGTGGGGGAGAAGGAGAGAGGAAGGAGAAGAAGGGAAAAGGGAAAAGGGAAAATGGAAAAGGGAAAAGGAAAAAGAAAAAAAAAAAGAAAAAGAGCGAAATGAAGAAAAATCAAAATATTATTTAGTTAAAACAAGGGATTACTGAACTATTGTAAAAGGGAAATAAGAAAAAAAGAAAAGATGAGGAGAAATGAAATGAGGGGTTAGTTGAAGAGAATTGAATAATATATTGGATAGTTGATATAGAGGATAGATATAGAGGATGAATGAGTGCAGTAAAACTGGATATTGATGAGAGAATCTTGCTGACCAAGACAGAATATTACTTTTAGATAATGATTTTAGAGTATGACGAATGTGGATAATCTAATAACCAATGCCTCAATGCCGTCAACTTGTGTTGAGTGATGGACATCTATGTGTGAACACCGGAACAGCTACAAGCATGCTTAAACTTCAAATGCGCGTGGAGAACGCAACTAGCAAGAGGTTTGTATTTCTCCAGCTATCTGTCCTTGTGTGCCGGTGTACGCTCGTCTTTGTCATGTGATGAATCCTCCAAAGAAAACCAAGTGATGAGAAATGTATGCCAAGTCGATGGGTATCACGATTATTATATATGGAAGTTCAGGAAGAGCATCTATGAGCGGGTTCCTTATCTTTAGGAACGAATGACGTGATGCGTAGGTGGCTAGGCTTTCTTCAAATTCTGAATTATTGATTCATGAAATCTTGTGTCTTTGTTTATGCAAACAAAATATTCTATGTCTAATTGTTGATAGACATTGTGTAGTCACATGTTTATGTATAGTCAAAATGACGATGCCTACAAGTTTTGTAGGTACAATTTTTTTTGTGAGGACCTTTTACAAATGCACCATCTATTTGAGTTAAACGAAGAGGGTACATGACAAGACCTTCTACGAAGGAAATACTTGACCAATAAAACTCTCATACAAGTGAAAAAGAAACCCGAAGATTCTCATTTTTGGTCCGGCTTGATGAAAATAAAGGATCGATTTTTAGAGTGTGGACAATTCTTGGTACAAAGTGGCACCAAAATTAGATTTTGGGAGGATACTTGGCTTAGAGACAAACCATTGAGTATTGCATACCCCTCTCTTTATAACATTGCTAGAAAGAAAAATGCGACGGTAGCTCACGTACTAAGTACAAGGCCACTTAATATTTCATTCCGACGGGCACTTGTTGAAAATGTTCTCCAACAATGGTATGACCTTATCTTCAAAGTACTAGGTGACATCTTTACTTGGAACCTAAGTAGTAGTGGTAGGTTTAAAATGATTATACAAAGTGGTATTACCTCTCTTCAAGTGTCTAATTTGAAAAATTAAAGTACCACTCAAGATCAAAAATTTTCTTTGGTACTTAATTAGGGGGGGGGGGGTTCACTCTAACAAAGGATAATTTGACAAAAATAAATTGACATGAATCTCTTACTTGATGCTATTGTAGTTCTTTAGAGACCATCCAATACCTTTTCTTTGATTGTCGTTTTGCACACTTTGTTTGGCTCACCTTTTACTATGCATTTAGCATTCAATCTCCCACGTCCATTGATGATTTATTTAATAATTGGATCACTTGTTTTCATAACGATGATAAGAATCAAGTGCTTGTGGGGTGTATCGGCTCTTCTATGGAGTTTGTGGTTGAATAGAAATGATATGGTTTTTAATAAGACCAAACCAAACACCTTTTTGCAGGTTATTTTCAGGTTGACACATTAGACTCGCACATGGTCTATGTTGCATAAGGAGGAGGAGGTGCAAGAGATAAAGCTTGGATGCCAAAAATTTGGGATCATCGTCATAGAGATCTTCACGAAGTTTGGTTGGAAATTTTCTAATCAAATCGATGCCTAGTTCGTTCAGTTCGAAACATTTTGGTTCTTTGTGGCTGAGTCTTAGCGGTGTTGATCGTTTCACTTATTTCCTTTGTGATGTGGTGAAGTTTCGTGTCTGAACTTTTATGTGAGTCTAAGTGCCTGTCATGTAAACCTTTTCTGTGTAGAGGCAGAAATGTTGTTATTAAAGAAATATATGTTTTGAGTTTGACGCACTTCGCATTAGTTTCTGCTTGATTCGCTATCACGGTTGCTTTGCTTCCAATAGCGTCCAATCATTTTGGAGGGCAACCAATAGCCAAGACCTCTACCACGAAATGTTTCAGACAGTTAACGCTCGCCCTCTCACGCTCGAAGATGAGCCCATCCTGCTGTTATAGATGCGAATATGTGATAAGTGTAACAGTACAAATTCTTGAAGTAATTGCATGCTTGCCTAAAAAAAGAAGTAATTGCATGCTGCTGATGATTGTATTAGCATGATTGTTTTTAGAATTTTTGTCAATTAATGGAGCTCTCTCTCCAGTGGCGGACCCAAAATTTATGTAGAGCCTAGGCGAAAATTACATATGACAAGTTCACACGAATATACCAATCACAAATGTAAATATAGTTGAAGCTAAAACGAAATTCATGTTGGTGTGCGTTTGACACAGAAATTTATCTATTTGGGATAATTAGCAGTCATTTTTACTTCAAAGTGATGCACATATGGCTAAAATAACCTAATTAGCATTGCACATTACGAAACTTCTCCGGATGGGAGTCCGGGCATGCGCCCAGGGTCGCCGGGCCCTAGGTCCGTCACTGTCTCTCTCTCTCTAATTTACACGTAGGTCAAATCATTCATGCTTTGTTTGTTTTAGAGGAAGATAGGGATTTATATGAAGTACATCCGAGACATTGCTACCGATAGTCCAATACCCATTGCTTTGGTTAACGGACAGTAAATGGGACCTCCTATTTGTACGTCGCGCTACCGCAAGTAAAGGTGGCTATTTGGGCCGTGCTTTTGGGCCGCCGGAAGCCCGCAAAAAAGCACGGTCCAAGCACGGCACGGCCGAAATAATTTCGGGCCGGGCCGGCACGGCCCGAGGTGTCGTGCCGTGCTTGGGCCGACGGGGTGGCCCGACGGGCGGCACGGACACGGCCCGTTTAGGCCTTGGCCCGGAAAAGCACCAAATTGGTCCATTTAGGCACGCCCGAAAATAACGTATTTAAAATATATATGGTTTCTATACAAACATCAACCCATTAGTGGCTTGATGGTAAGTCTCTTGTCTAGAAACTAGAAAACTCAGGTTCGAATCCCACTAAAACTCCATATTTTTCCACCATTTTTGCCTCATTTGAACGTTAATGGACCGGCATGCCTAACGGGCCTAACGGGCCGGCCCGGCACGGCCTGTGTAATTCGTGCCGTGCCGTGGGCCGAACGGCCTGGCACGTGGGCCGGCACGGCACGGCCCGAAATAAATTCCGTGCCGTGCCGGCCCGAAAAGAAACGGGCCGTGCCTTGGCGTGCCTGGGCCGGGCCGTGCCGGGCGGCCCGTTTGGACAGGTATAACCGCGAGCGACGCGTAGGACGGCCCAGGGCCTGCTAATCGGGACGTGGGCACGGGAGCACGGCCCACTTGTTGACTTTTTCCAGGCACGCAACGGGAGAGCTGCAGGCCTGCAGCTGCTGCGTTCTTTCTTTCCGCGCGCGGGGAGCTGGACTGGGTGGCGTCAGGAATATTCTTTTTTCACAGGTGAAATTGTAGGAAAATACCAGCCAACATAATTTTTCTTGGGAAAATATGCTAGCTGACGTTATGAATTCTGCACGATGAACATCTTACACATATTTACACAGACATAATGAATATTGTTTTTCAAAATGGTGGGAGAACAATAGTAATACACAGTAGAACAATGATGGTGTATAGGTAGAACAGTTGTAAGGTGCAACTAGAACAATGATAGTACATATGCAGAACAATGATATTGCACATGTAGAACAATGGTAATACGCTGGTAGAACAATGTTTGCTAATACTTAGAACAATATCATTACGTAGATAGAACAATACCATTAGGCAGATGGAACAATGATAGCACAAAAGTAAAAAAGATTAAAAAAATCTTTTTCTCAAATATATTCATGTGAAATCTTGTTTTGTTGCATTAATTCGTAATAACATCATGGTTCAAACGGAATTAAAATCGGATATATGGTTTGAGAGAAAAAATTGTTTGAACATTTAAACCAAACTTGATTTTCGTTGGTCCAATAAAGGGACGCCACGTTCGCTGAGCTGTCCACTCCATCCTTCCACGGATGAGCGCTGACCCATACGACTAGGGCTGGACGAAAAGCTCGAAGCTCGTGGCTCGGCTCGACTCATGAGTAGCTCGGCTCGGCTCGACTCGACTCGGTTTCTTAACGAGCCGAGCCGAGCTTATATTTTAGCTCGTTAGATTAGCGAGTCGAGCCGAGCTAGCTCACGAGCTGCTCACGAGCTCAACGAGCTCTGAAATACTGAGTATAAATAATGCTCAATACCAATATAATGTCATATATTGAGTTAATTTTTGAATATTTTGAAACACACTTTAAATTAATCTATGCTATTAGCTTTTTCATGAAGTATAAATCATATATCTTACCTAGTTTACAATAAAATATTTTAGATTTAAAGTATATATTATCTTAATTGTTCTATATTCCTGGCTCGCGAGCCTAACAAGCTAGCTCGAACTAATTATCGAGCCGATCCGAGCCAGGTTTTTAGCTCATCCGTGTAACGAGCCGAGCCGAGCCGAGCTAGTTTTCTAACGAGCCAATACGAGCTGAGTCGAGCCGAGCCGAGCTAGCTCGACATCCACCCTACGTACGACATCACTGCCTGCATGCGCCACGAGCTCACGGCCGTTCATCTTACACGCGCACGAAAAATAAAGCGTGCTACCTCGAAGCTAGGAGTAGCGCGCTATATATAGGGAGCCTCTTAAATATGATGTTTTTATTTTTTTATTTTTAAAAACAATTAAATAAGACAAACAGTCAAACATGTATCAAAAAGTCAATAAATACTTACATTTTAAGATGGAGGAACACTACTGGAATTAATCTAGCATTTTCCGTACTGTTTCTGCTTTCCCCTAGTAGTATTTGAGAGTCCTAGGAAAGTTTTAGAGCATCTCCAATTGTTACTTAAATGAGATTGTTAAATTAAAATTTAGGATGTGATTAGTAAAAATTATTCTCAAACCGTTCCCTAAATGAGATTGCTAAATTTTCAAACTCCCTACCCATAGCTTGAAGGTTACTATATTTGACCATCTGATTCTCACTCCCGAAAGGATATTTAAACTATTTAGAAAACGATTATTGGAACCTATTAGAGCGCATGTCTTTTTTTTTACTTCTAATAGATATAGCAACTCTTTAAAATCAGTCATTTAAGAGTAAAATTATTAGGAACTGTCGGAAATGTTCTTAATTTCTAGAGTGAGCTGCTAGAACGGTAGGGAAATCAAGAGTAAGATTTTGGCCAACCATAAGGCTTTCAAGAGTAAACTTTAGCTGCTTCAAAAGTCAAATGAATGAGGCCCGTGAGGGCATGTTTGGGAAAAATGAACCAATTTTCACCTTAATCGATCTTATCCTTTTCCTTTGAGATGGTTCGATTCGGGAGGGTTCAGATAGATGCACATGCATGCTGGAGAACAAACATGCCTTGTTTGTCCGGCACGTCAGCTTTAATAAGATAGGAGAAATTGTTCTTGCCTGGGGCGCCGAAACGTGAATTTTGGCGTCATGGATAGGCTCTTCAAGACGAGGAAAATTCTAGCACTGCAGTTAGCTGAAGTCATCCTCTCAGACGGACACCAAGAACCAACCCTTCTTGTACTTCCTGCGTCAATAAGAATAAAGATACGGGAGACTAAAAATGAAATAAAAACGAGAGGGAGCGGCAGAGAGAGAGATCATGGACTACAGCATGAAAGGTGGCTCAAGAGACTCGTACTCTCCACAAGGCAAGTTTGCGTTAGTTCTGTGAGACCGACCACTCGTTGATGTGTTCTGCAACTGTTGTATCTCTCTCTTTTATTCTCTTTGGCAAAATCATCAATTGTCCAGTTAGCAGAGTGTTGGCGCACATGAACGATTCTGCTCATTTTCCATGAACCTTTCGTGGGAATCGCTCACGACTTTGTCAGCTAGATTCCACGCTATTTTCTCAAACTCCTGTTATATCAAATCGACCTGTTCCCTCAGCAAGATGCAGATACTAATTTGGTTTAAATTTTTCTCAGTGCCCAACTTGTACCCACAGGCCCAGCCAACGGTGTACCCGCCACCTCCAAATCCGCATGAACAGGACCAGTACCAGAACTACTTCGGCGAGGGGAACCCTTCTCACGGCTGGCCGGAACATCCACCTCCGGCGAATCACTCTCGGGGGCCTTTCCAGCACGGCTACCAGGAAGACCCTGACTGCATCACGTTCCTCAGAGGATGGTATGTTTCTCTGCTTGCTCTGTATTCGCGGTTAGATGGTGTGTTCATGCATGGTATTATTGATGCCTCACTGCACTGTTGCCAGAATTAGTTTTTGTGCTGTTCTGCTAACACTGCCGGTTTAGAGATTCAGTAGTTGGTACAGCGCGGAACAGCAGAAGCTTTTACTGTTTTGCGCAACCTTCATCTTCATTTTCTGAATATCTAAACATCGACGGTCATCAGCAACTTGTTTTCGTTTTATGCCATGATTGAGATCACAAGTTGAAGCTTGGCTTGGATTCTAGCCAAGCAACAACTACCACACCCGTAAAGTCAGAGCATTAGTGCTAATTTCTGAATCTCACTTGTAGCTTCTTTGGGCTGTGCTGCTGCTGCCTGCTGGAGCAATGCTGCATCTGAAACAAGGAAACGACTGAAGAGACATCTTCTCCAGCAGCGGTTCGGATTTGATTTTAACAGTGGATGTATACCGTTGCGATGTGGCATGTAGGAGCATCCTGAAAGCACTGGCCAATCGCAATGCTACCTCTATGTATATTCAGTAGTGGTGGTGCTTGTGCACGCAAAAATAAATGGTCGCCATCGTCAGGTCGACACGATACACAGATGATTCGGCGTATCGCCAACCATGGAAAATATGTCAATCTCCAGGGATTTCCCCATCCTTTTCGAGAGACGTTTCTTAGGATACGCACGTTTCTCTGTAATCAGACAGAGAGAGACAGACAGAGAGAGAGAGACGTCGGTGTTTGGCCGTGGACGGATTGAGACTCGACGGCGCAGCGGCGCGGCGTGTGCGCATGCATGCCACCGCACCAGCAGCAGCAGCAGCAGCGGCGCCGTGGTGGTCAGTGCGCGCGTGTGGATGCGGCGCGCGCGCGACACAGCCGGGTGGGAAGCCCCACGTGTCTGCCCGGCTCAGCTCGTCCTGTCCTGGCCTCGTGCAGGCCTTGCCTAGCCCAGTCTCTGCCCGCCATCATCCAAGCTTGGACGACAGCACAAATCTGCCGTTCTGGTTCCTCGATGCAAAGGACGCTCCTCTGTCGATAGAAGACAGTGGATTCCATCCAGCTACTTGCCTAATCTTGGTGCATCGGGCAAGATACAACTGCCTTGAAAACTTGGTAAAGTTTACTTGAATATGAATTCAAACTCTCCTCACCCGCAAGCCATGTCTGCGATCGTTCACCCCAAACACATTCTACTTTGTAGCATCTCGTTCCGGCAAAATGCTGCTAAATGAACAATAAGCGATGATAAAAGGAGCAGTAGAGCATACGGCCTAATAACAACCATAAAAAGAACTGGAAAGACCAACACCAAGGGATTGAACAAAATGTTACAAATAAGTTATTCCACGCACAGCATTCACAGGAGGGAGCATCGTCCCCGGAATGTCCCGATCGGGTTGAAACAAACACTACAACAACAGCACCAGCGGCAACACAGTCCACTGCGCCAATGTCAAAAGCAAATGGGTACTGGTACACTACAGATTACAGGGTGAGTACAAGAGAGAGAAAAAATGAGATTGCGCAGGATATGATAAAGGGCCTCGGTGGCCATATGATCAGACACTAAAAGTAGGGTCGGCGGTGATGATGGATCCCGGCCAGCTGCTCCAAGATAAGGGCGCACGGCGGTATGGCTTTTCCTGGCCCCTGCAAAGGGAGGAGACACTTCACGAACTTACCACTGACGCCATGGCCCATGGCCTGCCGGATTCCACCGACCATCTGTAAAAGCAATTGAGTGGGAATGAGTTAGACATATCAGATTCGATGCTGCTCCATACTGGTGAATGATATACAAGCTGAACAAAATTTTGCACTACAAAGTCGACCAATGAGAGAAGAACATCTTGAGATTCTACTCTCAGAATAAAGCGTTTCAAATATTACTTCTAGGCACTACCAGACCCAAATTCAAAAAATAATGACGAAGTTTCTTCATGCGTATACAGTGTGTACTCTCATCTTAGTGCAAATAAAAACTAGGACAAAATGCTAGCAAAGCATGAAAGATTCTCATTCAAACAAATGAGTTTGAGTACCAGATTGTACGCTATGAAGCATGCACTGTGTATTTAAATGATAATACTGCATTTGAAAGAGGTCCTAAACTGAAGAACAAGTTCCAACAATTGAAAAACATTAGTTCGAGTGAGCAAGCAGAAAAGCAGACAAATTCCAAAACAGGCAAGGCATTTCCGAGTGAAACAAGGGAGATGTGGGAAAAAAGAATGACCTTTGAGTAGGAAGATACCAGGGCTAATCTCAGCTAGCTCTATAGGATCTTAACAAAATTTGGTGCATCATCTCTTGCTCCAGCAGTAGTACGGTACACATACAACTTCTCCACTTTACAGAAATCTACAGAGTTTTCCTCCATTTCACAGCTTCCATCGAGTTCATTCATTATTTCAACATTGAGCATCGGCATCTTCGATGCAAGGAATTCGCACCCCTTCAATGTGACATTGCATGATGACATCCAAAGGGATCGCATTGTTTCATACTTGGCGACGTTTCCCAAAAGTGCACCATCACCAAATGGACTATCTCTAATTTCCAGCTTCCTTAGATTCTTGCATCCATTCAGAACATGCATCATCCCCTCATCACTATCTCCAGCAAATGCTATTGAAAGCATCTCAAGCTGTTTTGCATACTTTCCAATATACATAAAAACATTGTCGGTGAGAAGACCTGATATTGATAGACGCCTTAGTCCCTTGCATTCACGAACAATTGCACCAAAACCTTCATCTAACGGTTGACTTGTCATGGCATCTGGCTTCCTAGGTTCAAGAATGCATAGTCTAAACCGTATGAAATTTGGGCAGTTCTTAGCTATGGTAATTAGTGCTTCATTGGTCATCTGGTGACAGAAATACAACAACGAGCTGAGCTTTGGGCACCCTGATGATATTGCAACAAGTCCCTCCTCCGTCACCGAATAACCAGCAACATAAAATCTGACGGGAACACCCTGAGTTCTTGTAAATCTTTGCAACTGGAGGCCACTACTTGTAAGCCCTTATCAGAGATGCAGTCCAGTACCTGTTGAGCCAAAAATATTTAATTGCTTTCTTGAACAAAGTAGGGAAAAAATAGTTAGCATAGGGAGAAAGAGCACGAGAGACTCACCCAAAGACGTTGAAGCTTCACACAGCGGCTGATCATTCTAGTGAGATCTGAATAATCCAATGTAGGAGTATAGCTCAAGTTTAAACCAGTCAGTTGATGGCAGAGGGGATAGATAAATGGAACACAAACAGGAGATGCATCCCAAAATCCTGACAAACTCCTCAGCACTTTGCACTTCTGCAGAGCATTGGTCAACCTGAGGTATGATTCAGTTTGGAACTCATCTGTCAAATTCCCCGTTCCCAAATCTTCCAAATTAGGGGTGTGCATTAGTATCTTTGAGAGTGTATCTACTGAAACACCTCGATTCAACCTCAGGCTGCGTAGGTTTGGAGACTTAGCAACAAGTTTCTCCAATGTAGCAGAATCCACTTCCCCTTTGATGCATGCAAAATTCAAGGAGACAAGCGAAGTGCAGGAATCAGAGAAGCGGGAGAGCCACCTAGGCCCACGGTCCTCCACGTCATTTTCCTGCAAATCTAACTCCCTCAGGAGCCTAGAAAACGAACAAAATAAAGAAAATGAGGTCCAGATTAACCATAAATACCATGTAACAAAAAGAAATACTAGTGCTCAGTCAAAATCAAACACTTGAAAAATGACAAAATGTTTGAAATACTGTATCAGAACATATATCTAATCCTAGTAATTAGCTAGAAGCAACAAGACCATAGCAGAACAATCCCACAGCTATCTAGAGTTGCTATTATTTGGACATTTCGAGAGCATGTACAGCAGAAATAAGTATGAATGAACAGCTGCACTGAAAATGAGAATAATTAGGAAGATAACCTCAAGAACATCTCAACAAATGAACCTTAATCGACATGCATGATAGCTAAGATAAGAAAGCATCGGAGCTGAGCTGTTCCGAGTAGAATTCACGATGCTCCAAAAGGCTTGGTAATGAGGGCAGGAAATGTTTGCAAACTGCATTGCTAAATCATTCAAAAATGAACTAGAATGTCAGAGAACTCACTTGCAGTGACTCACGATATCTCCAAGCCCCTCAGTGCTGAACCCCTCGCAGCTGATTAGGACAAGAACCTTGAATCTTGGGAATGACTTAGCTAGCAGCTCAAGGCTCTCATCAGACACCACCATCCTCTTCATCCGCAGCTCCTCAAGACCCACGCAGCCCCTAGCTGCTGCCTCAATCCATGGTGCTGCATAGCCACCCCAATCAGGCGGCACAAGGTTGAAGTCCGCAAAGTGAGGCTTACCCTTCACCGTCAAGGCCTGCACATTGGGAAACCTCCACACCACGCGCTCGGGACGCACAGCATAGCAGTTCCCCACAAAGACTGCACGGCGGCTCAGCCTCTCAATCTCATACCACACCTTGCACACGAGCGAGACCGTGTTCCGGTCGCTGTGCGATGGCAAGAAGCTGAATATGTGCTCGACCACTTCCTCAGGGAAGTAGGTCATGGTGCCTTCCCTAGCAGCACCTTATTCCCAACGCTGCAGGGGAGCTGGATCTGATCCGTCCGGTCCTCCAGGTTACTCAAGAAAGACCAAGAAATCAGCAACACAGGAATGTGATCTGCTTCCTCTGATTCAACAGAGACCAAGATAACAGCAACTAATTAACACAGTCTCCTAAGCACATCACATCCAGCTAAATCCCTCGCGACGACCACTATGCAGCAACTAATGATAGTCAAACAGCAGAAAGCACTGCCATTCACTCAGTTCCGCAGACCAGCAAACAGGTCAACCAAACAGAGCAATCGAATGGCTTTTAGATCTACAACCGACGCTCCTTCCGACAGTTACGGCGTCTGCCATCCATGCCATATTTGGGCATGAGAGGCCCAAGATACTCGAAATGAGCCGAAGATGGTGACCTCCCAGCCCCGATCCCTCCACACCAAAACCTGCAAACAAAAAAAAGGTGGCCGCCGCATCAGCTCTGCCAACTTCAAGAAACCGCAGGAAAGAGATAACAGGACCCGGAAAACGAAATGCAACGGCGTACCTCGCTCAGATCCGCGGCGCGCGACCGCCAGATCTAACCCATGAACCCGTCGCGGTGCCCCAGCTTCCTCCTTACCCCGATAATATTCGCTGAAAATCGCTCCTTTAGCGCGCACAGATCACGCGCCGCCGCCGTCGCGCCAGGCCCAAGAAGAACCTGGCCAACCCCTGTCAAGGCGCACAAGGGCAACCGATGAATGATGAATCCGGAGTGAGCGCCCGGATGCAGGTGGCCGGATGAGGGCGGCACCCAGGCGAGCAGCGGGTTAGAGCGGGGCGGCGAGAGCGCAGCCGGAGCTCGAGGGGAGCGGGGGGCAAGGCGAGGAGGAGAGCGAGAGATGCTGCTCTCTCTCTCTCTCTCTCTCTCTCTCTCTCTCGCTTCAGTAGGATGGAGGGGGACGGGTGGTGAACCGGTTAATAATGGCGCGCCGGCCGGTCGGCGGTCTGGTCGGACCGGCGCGCGAACCGGGCGGGCGCATGTGTCCCTATCCACCGGTTCCGGATAAGATGTGAGGGTGTCAGAAGAGACGCTGCAATTGCTATGGGCACAGAAATGAGGCCCCAGTTGTGATTCAGATTATTTCATTATATATTGCATTTCATTCTACCCTACGTCCCTACCCATCATTGAGTTGAAAAAATATATATTAAGAGTCAATGTCACAGGTTATTTAAATATAGTAAAATACATGAATAGTCATTACAATCATTTCAATTTAGTCATTGTATTCTGAAATTACAAATGAGTAAAATACATGACGAGCCATTATACTTGTTCGATCATTTCAATTTAGCCCTTATACTCATGAAACTGTAAATTACGGTCACAAAGGTAGCTCACATGCATCAATACGGTCATTATCTTCGTATTCTTATGTACTTTGACGATTGGCATGTGTATATTTATGACTCACCGTCCAAGTAAACGTCCAATCATCTATCCTATAGTGGATCTTTTTTTCTTTACATTTACACTCCTCTTCACCATATTTTCCTAATACATGTATTCCTTTGGAGAGGGACGAGTTGGTATCTATGGCGGCAACCGTGACCCTTGGTGTGAGTAGCTATGAAGAACAAGAGCAATTGATTGGATTATGGTGAGGAGGGGCGAGGATGACATCGCGACCTCTGTTTACTATGAGCAAAAACAAGGCAACTGCATAGCAAGATGCCATAGTACTTTTCGACGTCTTTCTATGTAATCGCGTTGTTTTTTCTAGTAGCAAACGTAGGTCGCCGCGTTATCCTCGTTGTTATCCGCAGTAAACCAATCAATCTCTCATGTTCTTCATTGTTGCTCAGGGCTAAGGTCATAGCTGCCACCACAAATACATACCTTTTCTTCTCCATATGAACAAATAATGGATGGAATTCATGTATTAAGAAAATATGATAAGATGTGCGTAAATGTAAAGGATGAAAAAGATACACTACACGATATTTGGCGCTTATGTGGATGGTAAGTCACAAATATATAGATGTCACATCATCAAAATACGTAGAGATGTGAAGATAATGATCACATTGGTGTGTATGAGCTAGTTTAGTGGCCATAATGTACAATTTCATGAGCATAATAGCCTAATTGAAACTATCCAACACGAACAATGGCTACTCTTTTTTCGATCAAAATTTTATGATAAAAAAATATTAGAAAGATAAGCAACACGAGAAAAAGAAAAGAATAGAGAAATAAACGATCGGAAGAATCATTCTTCACACATCACCAACCACCATAACTTAAACTTGAACTTAAATAAAATTTAAGAGTGCATTTAGAATAGATTCAAATTATCAGAACAAAACTTACATTCACATAAAACTAATCTAGGTCTGGTCTCGAGCTCCAAAAATTCTTGAATTAATTAGTCACTATATTTTTTAAAAATAGTTGGCAAACAAGTGGGACATTTGCCTATCAATCAATTAAACCCACGATCATGCATGTACATCAAAGTGATCTAACAATTTTAGAAATAAAAAATCATGCAATAAAGATGGAACAAGTAATCATATCGATTTTGTTGTTTTGTTTGAATAGTTTGTTAATCCGGACTATGAATATTGTTAATATTTCTTAATAATTTTAAAAAGAAAAGGTCATGCAATAAAATTAGGGCTTTGAGGTATAATTATGTAGTACAATATAAATATATAAAAAGAATAATTATTAATTAAATTATTTTTATTTCCCATAAAACTAATTATAAATGATATATGTATATATATCAAACTAATTATAAGTTGATTATTTAACTTCTAGTGTAAACGATAATTTAACTATTTATATAAGTATATGAAAAAATACAAATATAGGTTCGAGTGGCTGATGAAACGACATTGCATACCCTTCGACGGCGGCCATGACTGGTCGGTTTCGCTGCGTGCCCCAAGCAATTGAAAGCAACAGTAAAAGAAAAAGCAAATGGTCCCGTCACATCCTGCTGCCCTGTGCAAGCGTGGTGCGGCGACGTGCAATACCAGACCGTACATCTATACGGAGACTGTACCCAATACTCTGGTACTATTCCCCAAACATATCCATCCGTCCATCTACAATCGATCAGCTTGAGATACCAGTACTGGTACGTCATCATCTCTCTCCCTCGTTCATTCACTCATTCTTCCCTAGTAGTAGTAGCATGCTGGGGCACGAAATAATAAATCGATAATGATTAGATGGCGCCTCCAGACAGCCGAACAGGCCAAATGACCTCAGCACCCTCGGCTTTCTAAGGCCCTGTTCATTTCCTGCCTCTAAAATTTAACACTTGTCACATCAAAGAGAATCTTACTTATTTATGAATATTTCAATCAATTTAATGACAAAATCCTATTGACAGATTGGTGCTAATTTTTGAGATAAATCTAATAAGCTTAATTAATTTAGGTTTTGCTAAAGTGATGCTACGATGAATCGTCTTCTAATCATGACTTAATTAACCTTATTAGATTCGATCTCGTAAATTAGTCTAGGGGCCTGTAATTTATTTTATAATTAAACTTTATTTAGTACTTCTTAAGTAGTAAGATTCTTTTTAATGTGACAGTTCTAAAGTTTAGACCGCGGAAACGAACACACGCTAAATCCCCATCCGCCTTTTGCCTGCATCATCGTCCACCACCACCAGGAGGGTTATCATTTTGTTGAGCTGCTCTTTTTCTTATGAAATGGTTATTGAGCTGTTGAGCAAGGTTGGGTTTTGGCCGTTCATTTCTAATCCAGAGGACCGGGATTACTTTGGTTGGGCTGGTATTGACCGTTTGCCTTCTGTGCCCTGCTATTAGAAGCTCCCAAGTTTGTTGGTCACTGTTGTTCTTTTAATTGAAAGTAGGTAGGGATGGCTAATACCGACAGTAACAGCTAATCAGAATATTGTTATGTGAATGGTTGATAGTTATAACGCAGTCCACTGATTACCCTGAGTTCTTGACAATCTCATTTTAGTTGTTCGGTCAAAAAAATCTCATTTTAGTTTGTGAAGTTTTACGTGTCCAGGTTGAGAGAGTATTCAATAAATTTGTTGAAAAGCCGAAATGATAGACAGCTCTTCAATTCTACTAATGTCTAATAGGTGGAGGATGCTTGCACGTATAAGTTTCCGTATTGACTTCAGCAACACATGATGTGGGCAAATGCGTCAGTTCGTTATATATCACATACAGTACATATACGATCTTTGAATCTAGGTTACCAAATCGATAACATAACCGCAAGAGGACAAGAAAAGAGAGGACGCCAACTAACGTGGGATAACATTGTGAATGTCCCGTCACAATTATATGTGCTAAAAATACTGATTCAACAACTGCACAAGTTTCCAAAACGTCGCCCTCGCGAGAAGAAGCACTTACAATGACACAACAAATATTCTATGACTTTGAAACTCCATTCCCTAATTTGTTTGTATCCAGTCTATTTGGACACGTGTGACGGTTTGTAACAATTACAGTCGCGCGACAAACGTCTTAATAATATTGTGTAGTATGTAATTCTTGTATTTGCCTCAATTTTCAATACAGAGCAAAATGTAGTTATTGAAAGGTCAAGTTACATATAAAAATTAGGAGGAATTTGCAACAGTTAAAGTACTTGTTTAGTTGCTGTATATTTTCAAAGATAAAAATACTATGGCCATGGAATCTGATGCCAAGAAAAATATTTTTTAAAAAAAAGTGGTGTTGATTGGAGTTTCTAAACTCTAAAAAGACTACAAATTTAGCAATACATGTTTTTCAAAAAAACTTCCAGTACCTTTTCCCCCATCAAAACACCTCCTTCAAGGATCATCATACGGTTGAGACTGGTTCCACAGCACAAAGCTGTCCATAGCGTCCGTACAAATATATCAAAAGTAACTAAAACATGTGTGTAGTGCTTAAATACGTTATCAGCACAGGGCAGCACCGGTTACTAGGCCACACACTGCATGCAGCTGGCCGCTGTCCAGTGATTGTGCTGATGCCACTGACAGGCCTCGGATACCCGGTAAAATAGCTCACCGTTTGCTTCGCATCACACAGCTCATCCCTCAAAACCAACCACTAGTACACTTCGATTAGCAGCAGGATTAACTAGTATTAGCGGATTAAAATACTAGAAAGAGGGCGCGTGAGACCATGTGGCCAGCTCTCTCTCTCACACACAGACACACACACATCGTTAACCGGTAAGGGACGGTCGTCGTGCCCTCTGAGTGCATCTAAAGGGCATTTCTTTGTTGTCAGCGTATTTTGTCTCTAGTGTCGCATGCTATATCGTACGAACATTTGAGAGAAATTCTTTGATAGTAGGTGTCCTCGCACCGGCGAGCCTACGTGCGCTGAGCTCAAGCCTCAAAATGTGAGCTCACTGTATTTTTTAAAAAGATGCATTGCTGATTTTATAGTGACCTAAATCCATCTTACATCATCCTATCATGCCCGTGCCATTGTCTTTGGTATTTGTAGCGTGCGAAAACTCGGTATTGAAAGGTTACTGTAAAGTTTGTGGCCAACTAATTTTACTATGTACTCTTATTTAAGGAGATTATAATTAGTCTCGTCATACTCAAAAAGATATCCACTTTGTCTAACTTATGTTTAACAAAATTTTACTTCAATTTACCCTCTAAACAAGTTCAGTCGTTGTAATCTAGTACCCTCTTATGCATTTGTTTTTTATTTCTCTTTTACGATTTGAAATTTGAAGATAAATTTTGCACAATGAATTGTCCAAGGCAATAAAATGGACTTTGTGTGATTTTATTTGAACATCCTCAACACACAACGATATTGTGTAATTTTGTTCAAATTCACGTGTATTTATCTAACATGAGTTCCTACCCAGTAAAATGCAAGTACCTTTAGGCACAGTAAACAAAATTCACCCTAGACACCTGTCGGCCTCTTTCCCTGTTTGCTTCAAGACTTGCTGATGCTTTTGGCTGATGTTATTCTCGTAGAGACCCTTCTCGCTTCTTTTTTGTAGCTGTCCTCATTGGTCATCTAGATCTAGTATCTTTTTGTGCCTCTCTAAAGCAATTATATATATGCAGTATTCTGTGTGGTGCATTTCTCTCCTAACAGAAAAATACCGCCAATCAGGTCGAGACATGTATAAATGACCAGATCATGAAATGAAGGAAAATGAGAAAAAGCGAAAAGTTTTTTAAAAAAAATAAGGAAAAAGTGGCATCTTTGTGGAGAGCTACACTAGGCAATTATAAAAATGTGCATTTGCAACTAACCTAAGGGAGATCCTAGTATAGATCCACAGCGACCTCCTCTCTGGCCTAGCTAGGGCATTTGATGGACTAAAAAGCAGGCTTTATTTCGCTCCAAGAATTAAGAAATGAAAAGATTCTGTTTCTGACACACCTTAACCAATCAGTTGCAGAACTCAAAAAAAGGTAGACTACGGGAGCATAAAAAGGAGCTACAGTACCCGCTACTTTCATTAGTACTACTATTTAGTACACTTGTGATATTCCCAGAATAAGAGAATGTTTGGTCTTATGCCATGAGCCCTCAATCACACCCAATCAAGTGAGACTGAAACTAGAACCGTATCGAATATGCTTATATACAAAATCAGCATGTCCTAAAAGGAGGCAGCGGATTGGCTGTTCACGTACAATATGGTTATAGCTTGCGCAATAAAAATAGCAGGTACCTTTTGTGGCACTGTATGGGACACAGTATTTCACTTGAATTTTGCTTTAGTGCAGTATCGTTGAAAATAGTTCCATTCCTGTGGGACTAAGGAAAACGTCACAGCTTAACAACCGCTTAGATTCAACTTTGAGCTAACTGACGACAACGATACCGGGAGGGAGTATCCTTTTATCATGGGACGACTAATAGGCAGTAGAATTTCTCGGTATAATACAAAAGCAAATGAATTTGGAAATACAAAAAAAAATCTCCACCAGATCAAAATTAATTGTACGCCTTGACATGCAGGGATGGAAAGGAAAAACGCAGACTCATGATGGATACAGAATAATCAATGCTACCTTAACCACGAGCCCAAAATGTTGCTCAATTTCGCACATGTGGAAGAATGACGATCGCCGATGGTTCATCATCACAGGATTTTGCATGTAGATCCATGGACGATCATCACATCACCCTCTTCCAGCTCAACTTTCTTTCAATGCGCATCAAAGCGGATGGCATTTATATCCATATGCATACATATATATCCGTCCACTCTTTTCCATGCACTGAAAAAGAAGGATGAGGAGGACCAGCTTGAACGGATCACTGTGGGCTGAAAGGAGGCATGCCATGGGGGAGAACTTATTCTGTAGACCCCGGTTCCAATCATGTGCCGCAAGGACCACCCAAAAAGCAGAACTCTGTTCATCTCTGGTCCAAGCTTGTTATTGATCGGCAGCACGGCTACTGGCAATCAACCAAGAACAGAAGGGCAGAAAGGGGGAAATGGAAATACGGTTTACTTAGAGAGACGCATCTATAGTAGCAACACATACATGACCCACCGAAAATAATGCCCGTTTGTTGGGAATGAATGGCAAAGTTGCCGATTTTTTTTTCCTTTTGATTGTCAATGAAAGGGATGGATTATTATTTTTTTCACGCTCCCCACCATATTGGTCATTGGATCTACACTGACTTATATTTAGGACCACAAGGGTGTACTCAAGTAAAAGGTGGGCAACGTTTGCAAGAAGAAAAATGAGAGGGCAAATAAGTCAGTCGTAAAAGAGAGTCGACACTATTCCTTATAAAGACGACAAAAAGCCTCATTGGTTTGGGCTGGTTTCTTTGTTCATGTTTGAGTACGCGTTGCATGTTTTGTCTTTTTTTTTGGTCAAATACCGTTGACTGAAGGTAAAAGAACGCTGAAATTGAAACTCACAAGCGAAATGGCTAGCAAGTGATATTGCGTGCCAGTAGCCAGGTATTTGACACAAAGGACACCACTACTCTCCTTTGCTAATGAGCCAGATTATACCACCATGAGGTGATGCCTCTTTACTTCTAATATAACTTCTTGCACCCGGCAACAAAAGTTCCATGCGACTTTCAGAATAACTAAACATCCCTTTTTTCCGGCATCAAGAGTTTTCCCGTGAGAAACATCGGGCAATATGCTCCACATTACCTACAATATTTTAGGGTGAAGATTCGGAATATCATAAAGAGAATCGCATGTCAGCAAAAGGAAAAAAGGTAAACAATCACCGATTACTGAAACTCTTGAACTACTGTATATAGAAACAACGTTAACCGTTCAACCATGATCCCAGCATAACCCTTGTCAATTTACGTCTTACATAATTAGAACTAGCTGCATGTCCTCTTTAACAGTTAAATGGAACCTACTAATACGGTAAATCATGGTGAACGATTGCAGAATGCAATTGGGTTATCAATGGCCAGCCCCAAAAGAAACCATGTCCATCAAGTCCCTACAGATAGGATGATATTCAGCTTTAATCCAGAATACGGCGGACCTTCCTGCAGGGAGAAAGAACCCCATTTTAGCAACAGTGTTTATTGGTTTCCTACCGAAAAAACTGGAAAACGAATGACTCCTATCTTTCCAACAACGCACACCATGATATTTATTGTGCTGATCCAATTTCAATCATATATGTAATAGAGCAACAAGAAAGAGCGTTCTTGATATGGTCCCAACTGAACAATCAACAATTGACAGAAGCACATCAACACTATTGTGTGGTCAGTAACAGAGTTGGGTTTGGAAGTACATTAATCAGCCACTACTACGAACACATGGGAGGGTCCCAGCTAATTATGTGGTTCCTTGGAATGAATGGACATCTCTTTCATCATTTGATTCATCGGTGAAACAAAAGGCATAAAATATTGACTAATGATAAATGGTATATCCAAAACCAAACATTGTCAATCAAATAAAATGTACTTCACCTAAACCAAAATTTGGATGTAAAAGGCTGAGGTGTTACTTTAACCTATATAGCCAAGTACATGCAGCTAAAGCGAATTGCATCATAACTAGATAAACAGCAATAACATTGAAATTGTCTACTTCCCTTATCCAGATTCTGATGTTTCAATTAATAAGATAAACTTGTTCCGAAGGAAAAATGGCATGACTGTTGAATGTAAAAAATGAGGTGGCTCAGATCAACTTGTACTGATAAAAGTTATCCAATGTGGCAACAAAAAAGTTCAGATGTCAACCAGAGCATCTAACAACTTGAAGCAGCAAGTATATTTGATGAAGTTTCAACAATAAAGAGGTCGTTTCACAAAAAAAATAGCCAATGACTACCATACAACAAGGTAAACAGTTCAAACTACAACTTGTGGTAGATCATGGCATGTGGAGCTATGGAATCAAATAGGGCTGGCTTGGCTTTTATATGCACAATTTATGTGGCAAAATAAGAACCATTGCTCAAGCAGACAGCTGTGAGCAATGTTAGGAGGGAGATCAAAAAGCTCAACCAAATATGAGCAAGTGGGGAGTGGGATCATGAACACATAAAGAAACCTTTGCTCCTAGAAGTTGTCTACATAGAATAAATATTATGTCAATTCATGAAATTGAACGAAAACACAATTACATTGCTGCTACTGTGACATGATTAATAAAACATTGTAATTTAGTTAAAGGCAACTAACAGTGCTAAGATCCAGTGCAAAATACCTGTTTACTAGTTCTGGTGTGTTAAATGTCCAGATACTTTCACATGTTTCAATACGGTACTCCTTCCATCCCAAATTATAAGCATTTGTTGACTTCTACAAATCACGTTTGACCATTTGTCTTATTCAAAATTTCTATAAAAACATAAAAACAAGTACATCATATCTAAAGTATATATAATAATAAAACAAGTCATAACAAAATAAATTATACTTTTACAAAGCCAAGATGAATGGTCAAACGTGATTCATGAAAGTCAACAAATGCTTACAGTTTGGGAGGGAGGTAGTACAACAAACCACTTCAAATGTGGTAACTGAAAAAAAACTAACATTGTTTCTTATATCTTGGTGATAACTGAAAAGATTGAAAGGGAACAAAGCCAAGATGAATGGTCAAACGTGATTCATGAAAGTCAACAAATGCTTACAGTTTGGGAGGGAGGTAGTACAACAAACCACTTCAAATGTAGTAACTGAAAAAAAAACTAACATTGTTTCTTATATCTTGGTGATAACTGAAAAGATTGAAAGGGAGAGCAATCTCCTATGTCTTAACTGCTACCGGAGTTGAATTGCAAATTACATCAGCGCATAGAACATCAACACATGGGCTAGATATGATATATTTGTACCTAACAACTAATTGTACTGATACTTGATGCTTCAGTACTTCAGTACCCTCATCAATTAAATCAATGTTTTCTGATAAAAGAATGTTAATAGAGATAACACTTAAGTAGCCTTCATTTATGCTTTAGAACATTGAAAAATCTGGACAACATCATAGGAAATCAAGGTAGAGCATATTTCAGTCATGAAATATAAGATCAATGAAGAATGTAATTAAGCACACACAATAAAGATATTCAGGCAAAGGAAGCACCTCACTTAATAACTGTAACATAAATTATATATTCAGGAAGATATAATTTAGGGAAGAAAAACATTCACTAACCAAGTATTCTCTGTTAGCATGAATGCATTAGAGGCCATGAAAGAAGCAAAGGCTTTGGTAGCAACTAGATGATAAGCAGATATTTCAAAATGGAATGTTTCGAAGAGATGGGAAACTCAATCATTGTTCATCAATATGATTTACGTTGTTGATCAAGAATTTAAAATCATTGTTCCTCAATAATTCTTCACAATGCAAACATATGTATCAGTTGTCCTACAGATAGGGTCAAATACCAAGAGAATTCCTAACCTGGCACATCTACATCCCTGCTTTGGCCCACCCATGCACCCTATGAATTTCAGTGATGGCATATTTTACTTCGCTGAGCTACAGAGTTTCAACTTACAAGGTCATGCCAGCAATTAAAGTGATAATATCAGCCTATGTCACTCACAACAGAAGGATGGACCTAGTGCTTAGAAATCCACTTATGTCAATATTTAGAACAATATGCTCTATCAAAGCTGGCAAAATCATGCCCCAATACAAGTGACTCATTTTGTTAACAAGACGGTATCAAAGGACTAGGATCCTGCCATACTTTGAGAAGAAACAAAATTCAATTAAATCCAAGAGTCCATTCCACAAACACCCACTCCACTGAATTAAAATACCGGATCACTTAACATTTTTCCATTCCATCTTTACTAGATTTCTCGAGTAGCAAACAGTCTTCACATCATTTCTTAAGCTAAAATTTTAAGTGGCAATTTCACCTGCACTTTCATGTACATGTTCCAAAAGATGTACTAGGATCGCAATTCCCATAATAAAATACTCACTTTGACAAAGCACGCTAGCGAAATAAATAAAGAAACTACATGTTCTGCTCACAAACAAGTTAGGACTTCCATGTTAATAGGGACATGATACTTGAACGATGCAACGTTGAATCCAATTGGACAAGCTAAGTACTCAGTGACCTATAAAAGCACATTATCAAAGATTAACAGAGAATAAATGGAAAAAGAAAAGGTGGCCACTGCAGGGGAATCATTACAAATGGCCTATGGAGTCCATTTAAGCCTGGAACCGAACAATGTAATTTTGACAATGTCACCCAACAATAAGCAGCACAATGCACATTTCCATAACAGAAGCACAAGCCATAACATCACATCACATGGCATGTTCGCATCAGACTGAGTAGGGTTTAGGTTTAGGGTAAATCAACACATTGCACAAGAAACAGCATCCATACACAACAGACCTAACAAATTCACGCTGCAGAAAAGTAATTGTGACTAACTTGAGGACGCGCGAAATGGGGTGGCAGTTCTCAGGGGACATGTGACCGCATCAGGGTCCCGAGAACAAAAGAGTTACCTAGTGAGTTCGTTTCGCAGCAAGCCTAATCGCTCTCCTCCCCATCCGCGCCGTCATCCTCTTCCTCGGGGGCGACGTCAGCGTCTGCGTCGTCGTCGTCGTCCTCCGCAGCCTCCTCCGGAGTGACGAGGTAAGCGCCGGGCTGTGGCGGCCCACGGCGGCGGGTCCTCGAGGGAGGATGTTGTCGAGGTCGACCTCGGCGAGAGGGTCCTCGCAGAGCTCGTCGTCGTCGCTGCCGTCGCCCGCCACCGCATCATCGTCGTCGTCATCGCTGTCGTCGCTATCCTCGTCCACCTCCTCTTCCTCGACCACCATCTTTCCCTTCCCCTTGTCGGCGGCCCGTGCCCTGGCCCTGGCCTCGGCGGCAGCCTCCTCGTCGGCATCCGGGCGCGCTGCTTTAGCCGGAGGTGGGTCGAGGGGGCGAGGTCGGCCTCGGCTTCGGGCTTGCGCTTGGCAGGGGAGGGAGCCGGAGCAGGCACGGATGCGGGGACAGGGGCGGGGTCCGTGGCGACGGTCTGGGGCTCGCCGTCGGCGGTGGCCATCGCTGAGGAGAGGGAGGCGGGAGAGCTAGGGTTTTAGCACGGAGCGCGGCGAGTGGGCGGGCGGATGCGGATGGGTCTGTCGCGTAGCGAGTGAGGAAGAGGAGGCGGCGAGACACAGGAGATGGCTAGATGGGCCTAAACGCCGCGGTGGTTTGTTTGTGGATAGGCCGAATTCTGGGTTCTGGGACATGCTATGGGCCTCCGACGTTTTATTGGACTGGACTAGGCTAGCCAAATGGGTCGGGCTTCGTGGGCTGGCCCAAAGTAGTGAACCACGTAAAAATAAAATAGTCTGTCATGAGGTGTCGGGCCGTGCTTGGGCTGAGATCTTGACCCGATGGGCGGCACGATACAGTTGTCGTGTTAGCAGACCTAACGGGTTAGCCCAACACCATTCATCATTTTCGTGTCGTGTCGTGGGCCGACGGCCGGGCACGTGGGCCGTCACGGCATGACGCGTTACACATTTTGTGAGTAAATTTCATCATATGTACGACAACTTGCGCGGTGGGTATAACTTGGTCACATATATTGTAATTTGTGCAAATTTGTCACTAATCATGTTTTAGGGTGCAATCGGGTCATCAATCCGTCATCTCGGACAATCGAGCACCTGAGACAATTGACCTTTTCACCAATCTCGCTTACATGTGTCGGGGCCGTCTCTAAGTATTTGGGGGCCCGGTTCAAAATGAGATGTGAGGCCCTAAAATTTGAAAATTCAAATGATACGGTGCAAAACACACTTATAGTTAATTGTATAATTTCGTATATTAATGCTAAAAAGGGTAAAGACAGTACTCCACAAATAAACTGACATAAGTTTTACTACTCCCTCCGTCCCAGAATAAGTGTCGTTTTTGACTTTGGGTTTTCATGTTTGACCGTTCGTCTTATTCAAACAATTTTACACACCTGATAAAATAAATATATCATAACTAAAATATATCTAATGATAAAATAAGATATAAAAAATAAATAATATTTGCACAAAAAATTTGAATAAGACGAACGGTCAAACGTGAAGTCTAAAAGTCAAAAAACGACACTTATTCTGGGACGGAGGGAGTATAAAGTATCATTCAATAGATAAGCATCTTTTAGGACCTTTTTTCACCAACATATCAATCATTAGCGGATGAAGGACACCCAACCCAAAGTTCCTGGATCAAATATATGGCGTTAAAGGATGATTAGAAAAAGAAATGGTCAAATAAAAAAACTACAGGCTTAAGTCTTAGGTGCTCAACAATAATACAAAGCAGAAATATATTAGAAAAAATTAAAAATGAATACAATATGGAGGGCCCGTTGTTGCTGGATTAAAAAACCAAAGGAATACTATATGTTTGGCTTACTAATTGCTTCAGGCCCCCACGCCTCATGCGTGACCCGAGGTGAGCAAGCCCAGGCCACAGGCTTCTCTGTTTTTTTTGGACCCATACGCTTTTCTGCTGCTAGACTAGAAACAAATGAACTACCTGGCACTGGCCACTGGGTCTTTCCTGTCGGTCTGCGCTGAACCTTTCATCCAAGCAGGCCTATAGATAGGAATTACAAATTGGAGGCCCCAAATATTTGGGGGCCCTGGCCCGTCGCCCACCTTGTCCCTGCCAAGGGACGGGCCTGCATGTGTGTTTGTCAATATTTGTTTAATCAAGAAAGAATTACCCCCTCTATCTTCCGTAGCTGTCAAGTTCCACAGACATCCTTATGCACAATAATCTTCTCCTAGAAATATTTATTGCTACCATATTCTTGAGAATGTATCGCTTTATTACCTTTCTAACTTCTCAAGGATTATCAAAGACCATGCCAACCAAAAACTTTATACGTGATAGATTGTCCGAGGTGCTCAAGCTGACAGATTAATGACCCAATTATATCCCCAACACATGATTAGTGACAAATTTGCAAAAATTACAATATATGTGACCAAGTTACATCCACCACACAAGTTATAGTACTTGTGATGCATTTTACTCTTTTGTGAGCCATGCTTTTTCATGCCCGGACCGAGTCATGCCTAGCGGCCCGTTTGGACAGCACTATACTCGACCTAAGCGCATTCTTCTCTAAAAGAATGGACCTAAGGTCTCTGTGCAACATAATAGTGTTACTCGATTAATTATGAAATATTTTTATTTTAAATATATATTATTGAAAGTAAAATTATAAATATTATGTTAATGTTTTTAGACAAAGAGGTAGTGTTTTTCTTAAACAATAAATTAATTTTTAAACCATTTAAATGTTCAAACATAGACAGCATTTCAAGTTTGTATCATATTAAGTTATTTTGAACTAAGAAAAATATAAACCGTGTACTATACTTCCTCCAGTGAGAAACTGTTGTCACAGGATTGGCATCACAAATTTGTACCCATCTTCTAAAGTACCACCTGTTTTTAAGGTGAAATAGTTAATCTAGTTCCTCAATTATGTCTAGAAGCTCAGCTTCGTACTTCCTTTCAGAAGATTCAATTAGTCCTAGAACTTTTATTGTAAGGTTTAATTTCAAATCTTATCCTTTACGACTACCTATATGGCATGTTATGTCAGCATATAACATGCCACATCAACTTTTATTTTGAATTATAAATTTCAAAACAATTTCTTTCTCAAACTATAATTTTATTTTCAAAAAATGAACCACATTCCAAAATTAATATAACAAAATAAGATCTTGCATGCCTATATTTTTAATATTTTTTCTTTTAAATTCAGAATTTAGTATTGTTTTGACATAATTTGAACATATTTTATATTTTATTATACACATCGTATTTAAAAACTGACTCAACCAATCAAGCGTGGTAGTGTTGTTTTGTTCACCCAATAGAAATGTTCGGAAAATAACTTTTTTCAGTTTTATAAAAATTTTAAAATCCAAATGGATTGTGCATGTGGGATATGTAAAAATTTCACATATGATTCTTAACACAATCCAAATGTTGGGAAAAAAATATAGCCGCACAAGATCTTGTTTTAACACGATGTTTCAAATGAATTTGAAAAATATAAATATAGTTTACAAGAAAATCGATTAATTTCATAATCCAAAACTAAATTTGATGTCATGTGCTGACGTGGCGTGCCATGTCGGTATCAACATCGGATCAAGGATGAAATTGAGGCTTCAAACCAAAATTTAGGAAATAAATTGGATTTTTTTAAGTTGAAGGACACAAACGTGCTTAGAGCCCTAGTCGAAAAACCAGATCGACCGTTTCACCTTTTCTAAAAGGTGCACTCCTTTACCTTGGAGCAATGACGCAGCTAATGAGGTAGTACAACCAAGGTACGTTATTATTTGCTGGTTGAAAAGCCAAACGGAACTACTCGTGGGGCTGAACGGAAAACGGAAACTTGGTCGCCTTATTATTTTTTTTTTTAATGAAACTTGGTCTCCTTAGATTTGAGCACGTTTAATTTAGGAGATCCAATCCAAGTCGTCAACAGTTGCACGATTCGGCATGAGCTGGCTCGAGCGAGGTGCCATGGCTGACGGTGCTCCAACTACTCGTCAACCAGCGAAGCTTCTGCCACCGTCAAGCAGCGAGATTAAGAGCTCTCTGGTTTCAAAAAAAAATATATTCTGATTGAAAACGAAGTTAACCGAAAATACACTATAAGAAAGTACCATGGTTGTAGTGTAACTGGCTGGTCCTATTTTTATTGAAAAATTGTTCTCGATGCTGATGCGGTCAGTCTCCGACGCGCAGACGCGTTCCGACGTTAATCGTCAGCGCGCGCGGATTGATCGCTTTTATATCATTTATGTATCAGTATAATATAAGCAGGTGATTATATTAGCGAAGATGATTTTGCTGTGGCGTGCTTGTGTTGACGCCGGTTTTTGACCAAGGGACCCATTGTCGGCGACTATAGGTCAAAAAGGGCCGGTGGGCAGAAGGCCGACGGCCGCTTGAGCGAGTAAAAGGCGCGTTTCTCCGGGAATCGTGCGCGAACGCCAACGAGAAGAGCACAATATTGATGGGCCTGGCCCACGTTGTAAAATTAGAAATAATAGTTAGTTTTGGGAAAAAGATTCTAGTCGGTTAGGAAATCGGCCCGAGGAGGGTCCGAATAGGATTCTTTTGCCGAGTATAAATACATACTCGGATGTAACATGTAAACTCGATTCACATCCAATACAACTTTCGGCGCATCGCCAAACCCTAATTTTCTGTCAAGTCTTTACTGTTTTCGCGGGGATCTTCGGGGCTCCGGTCGACGACACGTTGGCTTGACAAGGTAATTATGTTGTCTAATTCTCGGCGCATTGTTCGTAATTAGATGGCTTAATTGCTAGTTATCCGGCGACCGGATCTGTTTTCGATCGGCGTAGTGAGTATCGGCCGGGATGAGTCAAGTTGACCTGGTCCGGGCTCGTGGTGGAGGTAGTTTGACTTGTCCCGCCTCCCCGTTCCAGCCTTTGCTCACGGCGCCGATTGGCTCGGATCCGGTCGTTCGAGTCACGATAGCTGCTATGAGAATTCTTCTATATCTTGGCCGATTCGATCGTGCGGACTCGGTTGACGTGTCCTGTGTTTGCCTTTGCGATAGTTGACTTGTCCTAGGCGCATGCAGCCGATTGGCTAGGGTGTAGACTTACTTTCATAGTTAAGACGTTTATGATTGTGCTTGTCCTGAATCGGCGGGCGTGCGCGGCCGTTAGATCTGGTCCGACCGCGTGCCATCGGTTGACTTGTCCTGTTGGAGCGACCGGTCGATTTGGGATCTGTGTGGTTGTATTTGTCTTACTCGTTCTTTCGGAGTGTTTAGCCGATTGCTTATCACGTTCATTAAGCTGTTTTATGTTTAATTAATGCTAAACCTGTTAAAGCTGCTTTTGAACCCGAGTTACTAAGTATGATCTTATTGATCATCATTATACCTTTGGACAGATCTAAATAATTCACCGATATAATCAATGGCAGAATCGGCCGCATACCCGATCGGCCGATTTACGGATCCGATTGATGATTAAACTATCCTCTTGCCACCAAACTAATTATATCCTATTAATAATTGCTCTGTTTATATTGTACTCGATAACACATCCCTGCAAAGTCTTAATAATTTGGTCGTTTACCGACGAAATCGGTCGCTAGTCACCGATCGCATGTTATAGCATCGGCCGATTTCGTATCGTTTGTACCACGATTCGTTTGCCTAACATTTAATACATAAATGGATGGGCCGTGCTGTTCTCTCGTTCATGGCCGATTTTGTCTATCTTACGCCGTGATCGGCCATGGCTGCACATCGGTCTATCCGGGCCGATGACCTGGAATTTTACACTCTTTTATTGTCTTTGTTGGTTTGCGGGAAAACCATCCGCACGCACCGGCGCACACGAACATCGGCGAGTTGAGCCGGTCCGTTGGGAGCACGGGATTCTGCGTCGACTGGAATTTCGGTGGACTCTCCGGACGACGGTGTGTCGGCGACTTTTGACGTCAACACACTTTTTGGCACGCCCGGTGGGACAAAAGCAACCAAGATCAAGATGTCGTACATGCAGGCGGTCGGGGAGGACGGAACACCAATGGTCGATGCTGAGAATCGGCCGATTTTCGTTCCGGTCCCTCTCGGGACGGATGGCAAAGGCCATGGGGAAGTTTCGATGACAACACACTTTCGGCCCGGGGGAAGATGACGACGAACAAAAGCTGCAGTACCGGGAATACTTGGCCGAAGCAATGAAAAAGTACTTTCAAGCCCCGACAGGTGACACGTGGCGAGTGGCCACAAAAGGAGACTTCCCTCGGATTCCGCATCCGGAAGAACTAGACCAAATCAAAGCCCGGAGACTGCCGGATGCCAACCAACTCGGTGATATGGTCAACTCGTCCGTTCATCATGCCCTAATCAATCAATCGGGCGTGTTGACCAACACCATCGGGAATTTGATCAAGGACACAATTGATGGTAGGCTGTTCATCGAAGGGTATTCCGGACCTGCATACACTCGGCCTTTCGGCACTCCTGTACGGTCGAATCGGGGAATTAGCCTCCGAGTACCATACCGCAGGAAGGGTTTCGACCCCGTACGGCATGCCACCTCACCTATGGCCTGGCAAGGACAATGCAAATGCAAGTACCGGTGCAACCCAGCCAGGCAAAGAGGATGACAGTGGCCCCAAGAAGTCGGTAACGGAAGAAGGCAACGGACAAGATGTGCAACGACCGACTTCGAGTTGGGGGCAGCAACCAATGTGGCAGCGGTCCCACGGATGGCACAAGCAACCCAATTTCTTCTACGTACCAAATATCGGCCCGAGTGGAATTGAAAACTCACCTACTATAGTACGGCCGATATCCGGTATTCCACGACCTAACTGCCGGGGGACAGGGATTCATGATCGGACGGCCGATCCAATCGGCCATGAATTATGGAATCGCTCCGCAGACATTATTCCCGCTACTAGCACCGGGATTTCCGGGAACGGTCGGTTGATACACCCAACCGGGGACAGCCCAATACAGCTTATATGACGGGGACCGGATCGAGCAACTCGCTGGATCCAATGATATGAATAGCCTCATGGCTAAAATCGCCGATATGATGAGAGATCAATTCGATTTGAAGCCTAAGGAGAAGAGTGCATTATATCGGCGACCTTACCCCGATCGGATGGATTCCGTGGCTTTACCCAATAAATATAAAATTCCCGAGTTTTCCAAATTTTCCGGGCAAGATAATACATCGACTATGGAGCACATCGGCCGATATGACGCACGACTTGGTGAGGCGTCTACTCGGGAGGCTTTGCGGGTTAGGTTATTCCCACTGTCATTGTCCGGATCGGCCTTTTCATGGTTTGCTTCACTGTCGCCTCGGTTCTATTCAAAGTTGGGCCGATCCGGAGAAAAGGTTTCACTCGTACTTTTTACGGGCATCACCGAGCTTAGTTTGTCCGATTTAATGGCAGTAAAACGAAAACCGGGGAATCGATAGCTGATTATATACGGAGGTTCGGGACTACGAGGGACGATGCTACAACTCGAACTCGACAGAGCAACAGATTGGCCGAAATTGCTTATGCGAGGTTATTCTCCAACATCAAAGAAAAGTTTACCCCACATGAGTTTGATGGGCTGGCACAGCTAACACGAAGGGCGATTGGCCAGGAAGAGAATCTCCGACTCACCAAGAATCGGCGATATCGGGTAGCTTATGCTGATTTCGACGGAGAAGATGATGAAGAGGAAATTAATGCGAGTGGAGTGGACTAATAACAAACGGCCGATATTTTCTCCGCATGTCAATCCTAAAGAGAGAAAATATGATTTTGATTTATCTAAGGCCGACGAGATATTTGATCGACCGTCGCGGGAAAAGAAAATTCAGCTTTCGCCTCATCACAAGATTCCTACGCCGGAGGAGTTGAAGAAAATGGCTAAGTGGTGCAAATGGCATGGAAATTCACATCATAACACCGTTGATTGTTATGCTATGAGAGATGAGATCCGGAAGGCGGTTGACGAGTGGGATATTACGAGCAGCTGATGTGAAGAAGAAGATGAAAGTTGATGGGCACCCTTTCCCTACTAATACGATGTACATCAATACCATCGGTGGTGGATCAGCTGGTTTCATACGCCGATATGAGAGGAAGAGGGAGAGGGAAGAAAGAGATCAAGTAGCACATGAACAGGAATCTATCGACCAAAGTCGACGAGTACGAGCAAAGCGTGATCCGCCGAGAAGATTTTGACCCACACTCGGGATTGTCCTTTCTTTCGATCTGCTGGGACCAAAACATGAAGCTTCCATCTATCGAGAACTGTCCGGAGTGCACCGGCCGGGAAGAGTATCGTGACGTCGGGTCGTCAAATTACCGGGGACGGCCGATTGATCGCAACTATGAGTCTCGACAATCGGCCCCCGTAAGAGCAATCGACTACGATCACGGGTATGATGAACGAAGATACGTAGTGCCAAAGAGAACCTCCGTTCACGATCGGTCGGGGCCAATCAACGATGAAGAAGAGTTTGATCACCAGTACCATGAGAATTCGAGAGACGATCAAACCGAGAACGAAGAACAAGTGGTGCCCAGTGGTTTGCTCAACGAAACCCGGAAGAGGAGGCTCCAAAGATTGCGTTGTCGAGAAATCAAGGGTGGACGGCATTACGGAGATGACCAGGATGATGAGCCCAAGCCCAAGAAGCAATGGAGGCCGAAAGTGCGGTCTCGAGTGGTCCGGCCGAAGCCGCGGTGAATATGATGTCACTAATGCCCGGGATTGTCGGATCGACCGATGAAAATTCGGCTGAGGAAGAACCGGTTGGGGACACTTCGGAGACTTCGTGGACGCCGGAATCGGCGATATTTGATAAGCCGGGCAACTCGATCATTTGCATCTCAAGGCATTGTACATTAGCGGCTACGTCAATGGGTCGCCGATGAGGAAAATGTTGGTCGACGGAGGAGCAGCGGTCAATGTCATGCCGATTACTACATATCGCAAGCTCGGGAAGACGCCGGAAGAAATGATGAGGGCTAATCCGACGCTCAAGGATTACAGCGGGAGAAGCCAAGATGTGCGTGGGGCCGCAATAATGGAGATCACCGTGGGAAGCAAAACCATACCCACCACTTTTTTCATCATCGACGGGAAAGGTGCATACACAACTTTGTTGGGGAGAGACTGGATTCATGCCAATTGTTGCATCCCCTCAACCATGCACCAGTGTTTGATTCAATGGGTCGGCAACAAGGTCGAAATCGTGCGGGCCGATAAGTCCGTAACCATTGCAACCGCCGATTTCGAGTTTGCTGGTCTAGAGAGCTTGCCTTGTTTATCGGGCACGTATTGGGATGCGGAGGCCATAAACATCACGGATGATGGAGTTATTGTGACCGGGGGTCGTGTACTCCCGGCTACTCCGATGGGCCCCACGAGAGAATTGACGGACAATCGGCCGATCGATGTACACACCGAAGACATGGTGAGTCGGCCGATTGATGAACCGGAAGACGGGAAATTAGGCCACGGTTTTGTGTCGGCCGATGAATTAGAAGAAGTGGATATAGGGAATGGAGCCAAGCCTCGACCGACATATATTAGCAAGAAATTGTGTAAAGAAGTAAGAGATGAATTGGTGGCCTTATTGGAAGAATTTAAGGATTGTTTTGCTTGGGATTATAGCAAGATGCCTGGACTCGATCGATCGATTGTTGAACATCGGTTGCCCACTAAACCCGGATATCGACCATATAAGCGTGGGGCTCGGAAGATTGACCCTAGGTATTATGAAGCCGTTAAAGAAGAGATTATCGGATTGTATGAAGCCGGCTTCATCGGGCCATGCCGATATGCGGAGTGGGTTTCTAGTATTGTGCCGGTGGAGAAGAAAAATGGAAAGATGCGGGTCCGCATTGACTTCAGGAATTTGAATAAGGCAACTCCGAAAGATGAGTATCCAATGCCAAACGCCGATTTGTTGGTTGATGCAGCCGCCGGCAACAAAATTTTGAGCTTTATGGATGGGAATGCTGGGTATAATCAGGTTTTTATGGCCGAGGAAGATATATCGAAACGGCATTCGGATGCCCCGGGCGTTGGGATTATATGAGTGGGTTGTTATGACCTTCGGCTTAAAAATGCTCGGTGCCACGTATCGGAGGGCCATGAATTTTATATATCACGATTTGATCGGCCGATTGGTGGAAATTTATATTGATGATGTCATGGTGAAATCAAGATCGGTTGGAAGTCATGTGGCTGATCTCGGGAAGTATTGAAGAGGACGAGACAATACGGATCGAAGATGAACCCGCTCAAGTGTGCGTTTGGTGTCTCGACTGGACAATTTCTGGGGTTTATTGTGCATGAAAAGGGAATTGAAGTCGGCCCTAAGAGTATTGATTCTATCGTAAAGTTGGAACCGCCGACGAACAAGACGAAGCTCCAGTCCACGATCGGCAAGATTAATTTTATTAGGCGATTTATCTCAAACTTGTCCGGCCGACTTGATGTGTTTGCGCCATTATTGAAGCTCAAGGCCGATCAAGAGTTTCGGTGGGAGCCGATCCATCAAAAGGCTTTAGAAGATATCAAGAAATATTTGGTGTCCCCACCGATGATGGTTCCGCCAAAGTCGGGCACACCCTTTAAGTTATATTTATCGGCTGATGATAGGTGCATCGGCTCAGCATTGACTCAAGAGCAGGAGGGAAAAGAGCGGGTCATATTTTATCTCGACCGCAAACCGATTGATGCAGAAACACGGTATCCGAAGTGGAAAGGTTATGTCTCTGTCCGTATTTTTCATGCACGAAATTAAGGCATTATCTCGTTGGCCGAAGAATGTACTGTCGTTTGCCGGGCCGATGTCGTAAAGTATATGCTATCGGCTCCGGTCCCCAAAGGCCGGTTGGGCAAATGGATGTTGGCAATTGCGGAGTTTGATTTAGGCTATGAATCGGCCAAAGCAGTGAAAGCACAAGTGTTGGCTGATTTAGTGGTGCAACACGGTGAACACTCGGCCGGATATGTTGAACCGAGTACCATGGACGGTGTTCTTTGATGGTTCGATTTGCAAAGAAGGAAGTGGAATCGGCTTGGTTGTTGTGTCGCCTCGGGGGCAGTACGTGGATACTCTATTACAGTGGAGGCGTACACCAACAACCAAGTCGAATACGAGGCGATATTAAAAGGATTGGAATTACTCATCGATGCCGGGCTGATTTTGTGGAAATTTTCGGAGATTCCTTGTTGGTTGTGAGTCACCGGCCGATGAGTATGAGTGTAAAGATGGAATATTGTTGCAATATCATAGAAAGTGCCGAAGTTAATGAAAAGGTTCAAGTGTGTTAAAGTCAGCCATATACCAAGAGAGCAGAATTTTGAAGCAAATAACTTGGCTCAGCTAGCATCCGGATATCGGCTCGCCAAAACAGACTTAGAGATAGCCGATATTGAAGAAGCCGATTGGCGTACGGAAATTCGAAACTTTTTGAGCAATCCATCCCAACCTACGAGATAAGAAGATAAGATATAAAGCTTTAAAGTATGTTCTGTTGGATGATCGACTATTTTTCAAGACAATTGATGGGGTGCTTCTCAAGTGTATTGATGACACCGAGGCAAAAGTGGTAATGAGCGAAGTACATGATGGGATTTGCGGAACGCATCAATCGGCCCATAAGATGAAGTGGCTGCTAAGGCGAGCTGGTTATTATCGGCCGACAATGTTGGCCGATTGTTTCAAATATTACAAGAGTTGCCAAGACCGCGTAAATTTGGGCCTATACGAGAGGCGCCCGCATCGGCTATGAATCCAAGTAATCAAACCTTGGCCGTTCGGAGGTTGGGCTATGGATATGATCGGCCGGATAAATCCAGACATCGAGCAAAGGGCATCGGTACATATTGGTAGCTACAGATTACTTCACAAAATGGGTTGAAGCAGCGCCCTATCGTAAAGTTTCGACGGCCGACGTGATAACGTTTGTTAAAGAGCATATTATTTATAGGTTTGGGATTCCAGAGACAATCACAACAGATCAAGGATCGGTATTCACGTCGGACGAATTTCAATCTTTTGTCGATGAGATGGGAATTAAGTTGATTAATTCATCGCCGTATTATGACCAAGCCAATGGACAAGTCGAAGCGGCGAATAAGAGTCCGATCAAGTTAATCAAGCGGAAAATACAAGAGTATCCTCGTAAGTGGCACATGAAATTGATGGACGCTTTGTGGGCTTATCGTATGTCACGGCATGGAGCTATGCAAGTTGCGCCGTATCAGCTGGTATATGGGCACGAAGCCGTATCGCCATGGGAGACAGACTATCGGCTCCGGAAGGATTGAGTTGCAACAAAAGCTTTCGGCCGATCAAGTACTACGGATTGATGATGGATGAATTAGAAGATGTAGTACAAAATCGGCTGGATGCATTGGAAAAAATAGAAGCGAGAATAAGGCGAGGGTTGCCCGCCATTATGATAAGAAGGTTGTGCAGAAACGAGTTTAAAGAGGGCGATTTGGTCCGGAAGCTTAGGATGCCGATCGGTGTGAAAGACAATCGGTTTGGTAAATGGTCGCCTAATTGGGAAGGACCTTATTTGATTAGCCGATCGGCACCGGGTAATGCATATATTTTGAAAGAGTTAGAAGGGGAAGAATTCGGCCGAGCACTTAATGGAAAGTATTTGAAGCAAGTATTATCCTAGTATTTGGATTAACTCATAGTGTTCGGCCTAAAAGAGACTACAGCCGATGTCGATGCACATCGCCTTGAGACGGCCGATACCGAGAGTATCGCCCTTAGCCCAAAAAATATACGAAAGTAAGACAGAGGAAGTCACCGATAAATTAGCCGATGTTTGAACATCGCCTTCGGATGGCCGATATGATTGTATATCGCCCTTAGTGCAAAAAATGTTTACAACCAAAACTTTGTTCAAAGTCCTATTACACCTAAGCATAGTCAACGGCCTCGGCGCGGGACAAGAAGTCTTGGACAGCGAGATAGTGCGCCGGCCGGCGTGGAGTCGAGTTTGGCCATGACCAATAGGTCATCCTCGATGGGGCCGACATCGGCTTGCGCCGCGGCAACCATCTTCTCGGCCGTTTGAATGGCTTCGTCCGTCGTCTTCTGCCGAGCCGCCACATCGGCCGACAACCGTGTAATAGTAGCTTCCAAGACCGCCGCCGCCTCCTCCTTGAGAGCCGGAGATGCTCTCAAATCGGCAATCTCCTGGTTGATTGCTTGCAGTTCATCCCGCCGATTTGAGAGTTGCTCTTGCATCTCCCGGGTCTTCCGGACCTCCTCCTCGGAGCGCTTGATGGAGTTATCGGCGAGTAACGCAGCTTGCTGCTGCTCCGCATGGCGAGCCAAACGCCGCCGGGCACGAGTGAAGTCCATTTGCCGGTACTCCATGTATGCCACGCGGTGCGAGCATCGCGCACATCCTCCGGGAGCTCGGTCCGGACCTCCAAGTACCGGGCCCTTATGGGTTGTGCGTCGGCCACCAAGCGATCAACGTAAGAGGCCTCAAGCTCGCGCGCGATTTCGGCCATGGTGTTAAGACTAGAAGCGAGATACCAAAATCGGCGCGGGACGAGGGAAGCTTAGTGCCCGGAATACCAAGGAAAAATAAGGTGAAGTTAATAATCGAAGCAAATCAAGAAAATAAAAAGGAGATAGTAAAAACAAACCCGCGAAGTGTCAATGCGAAGTGGTCGGACGTCTATCGGCCGAGCCATTGAACCCACAGGTTCATGTGTTCCGATCAGCTCTCGGCCGGCCGATCCTCCTTCTCCGGCGGCATCCTCGGAGGCAGCATCGTGCATATGTCCAGCTTGTTCGGTTTCGGCGGGCTCATCGGCAGGCTCATCGGCAGCAGTATTTACAGGAGAAGGCTGCGGACGGTTCCTGGCCGGCCGGTTCTTCGACGAAGCAATGGTGCCTTGTTCAAAATCGGCGGCGATTTCGGAAGACGCGAGCCGATCCAAGCGAGTTGGGCTCTCCATGGGATTTGGATCGGCCCGGCTTGGTGTGACTTCGGGATCCGGAGCCGTTTGAATCGGCCTTTCGGGTGTCGGCGTCCGGCCCGTGGAGGAGTTGACGAGCGAATCGGCCTATCGGTGTTGGAGTCCGGGCCCGAGGAGGAAGAACCGCCGATTCCTGCTAAGAACTCATAAGTTAGTATGAAAAGTGAAAAAAGGGATCGGCAATCATGCGATAATAACCTCGACGCGGCGGAGAAGGATCACCGAAATAATCCGGGTCGGACGGGCGCACAGTGCTGCTTCACCGGCGCGCGGTGTCGCTTTGGGGCTTGAATCGGCCCTGCAGCTTGGCACATTGGCCTTCCTCTTGCTCGGGGGCGGCCGTTTTTGTCTTGGCCTTGCGGGCAGCTGGTGCCCTCGAATCATTGCCGCAAAAGCTTGGGCAGGAGTACGATCGGTGAAGCCGATGTTTGGAACAATTGGGCTCGGCATCGTGTACGCGATCGGCCGGCCACCGATACTCGGGTCGGCGGCTCCTCCGTGTCCGACTGAAAAAGAATATACAAGGGTGAGCATTTAGAGTGGCCGGTCTCATCTACAAAATCGGCCTTATGGAAATAGATCGGCTACACATACCTCGGCGAAGGCTTCGCTCAGGACTAAGCCGGAGAAGAATGAAGCGAGTGTTCCGGCTGCGGAGGTGCCGGTTCCACTCGCCCCACCAGCGGTCGAAAAGGCGGGTGCTCCGGGCGCCGGGAAAATCCGGCTAAGTCGCCGGTGACGACATCGGCGGTGAGGCCGACGAGCCAATTCCATTGAACGGCGTTGTCGACGGTAGCCCGCGCCTTTATTTGCCCCACATAGAAGAGGTCGGGGGCAACCGGCCGAAGCCGAATTGACGGGCCGCCACCGACGGGTGGTAGAACTCGTAGGAGCAGAGAGCCTTGCTCCCGGCAGCGAGTCCCGTCGGCAGCAGACGGGGCGGAGGCGGGTGGTGAAGATCTTGACCGCCTCCCCGTCGGCCGTTGGGAAGGTGGGGTCGATCGGAAAAGGAGTATCGTATCCCTTCTCGAAAAATCAATGTACGGATACCAATCCGTACTTTCATTGTTGAGGCCCTTGTAAAGGGCAGCGAACCGATAAGCTGGGGTGTCATCCGATATGGCCGCCCCGGAGCCATGGATAGCGCTTCCCCGAAGGAAATACACCGGCTGGATCGGGCGTGGCCGATTCTGCGTGATTGCCGGGGAAGGTGAGGACACCGAGGTCCGGATCGATGGCCTTGGTGGTGTGAAGGGACAACCACATCCGGATAAACCACCAAGGGCCACCCGGGTTCTTGACTGATCGGCCAAAACGCAACTCCACCGAAACCTGGTGAAGGAGGAAGTACGCCGACCCTAAAAGATATTTGCCCATAGGAAGGGCATAGCCATCGGCCGATCTATCGGCTATCGGCAGAAGTTGTTTGTGGGGCTCACGCCGACCCCACAAAAGAAGAAGTGGTCAAGCCACATGTTGAGAAAGGCAACGTGCTCGCGGCGATCAACCGAGCCGTGCCCCTTGTTGTAGGTCCGGATATAGACCTTCCAACCCCCGGTGTCCTTGGGATTGATACGGTGGGTGGACTTGATGCGGATGGCGTCCGAGGTGGCCTCCGCCGTGATATTCAAATCGGCCAACATGACCGTGTCCAGGAGGGTCATGGTAGCCGGGCCGTGCCCGAACATGAAGCAGTTCAGGGCATCCGACCGAGAGATAAGAAGCGGCCGCTAGCAATGGTTCGTTCTTGTGGTGATCGGCTAGAGAGAGTTTGATGGCATGGGCGATGCCGATGTCGGCCCAAACTTGCCGATGGGCGGCCGATACCCGGTTATACCAATCCCGCCACCCCGCAACGGGAGTTGGCCATGACCTAAAGCTACTTGGACCACTCGGCCGATAATGGAGATTGTTGCCGAAACGGGACCCGGTTCGTTTCGGCACGGATAAGATCCGTGGGGTCCGGATCGCCCATGGGGCCCAAGAAGAAATGGGTCGGGATGTTAGAAGGGATGACGATTTGGTTCCGGATCTCCTCAAAACAAGGAATAGGGCTAAAATGAGAAACAAGAAGGAAAGAAGATAGATTGTGAAAATGAACAAGAACAAGAACACAAAGAAAATTGCAAAAAGTAGAGAAGAGGGATGCCCGAATGTACATTACCTCCGGAACGGCGTTGGTGGTGGCGACGACTCGGTCGGCGGCGGCGGCCACAGCAGCAGAGCAACGGTGGGATTCATGGTCACCGGAAGAGAAAACGACGGCGGCACGGTGGGAAGTTGAAAAGGCTCGAAAAGGGCAAAGGTCGCTAGAGCAGGGGAAGATGAAAGCCAAAGGAGAGGAAACAGATGGGAAATGACCAGGGGTAACCCCGGCTTTTATGAAGAGGTGACGGGCAGTAAAACCGGCGCAATAAAAGAGGATAAATCAGTCCGACGCATGCGTTGCATACCCCAGACCGGGGGACATGTGTTGACGCCGGTTTTTGACCAAGGGACCCATTGTCGGCGACTATAGGTCAAAAAGGGCCGGTGGGCGTAAGGCCGACGGCCGCTTGGGCGAGTAAAAGGCGCGTCTCTCCCGGGAATCGTGCGCGAACGCCAACGGAAGAGCACAATATTGATGGGCCCGGCCCACGTTGTAAAATTAGAAATAATAGTTAGTTTTGGGAAAAAGATTCTAGTCGGTTAGGAAATCGGCTCGAGGAGGGTCCGAATAGGATTCTTTTTGCCGAGTATAAATACATACTCGGATGTAACATGTAAACTCGATTCACATCCAATACAACTTTCGGCGCATCGCCAAACCCTAATTTTCCGTCAAGTCTTTACTCGTTTTCGCGCGGGATCTACGGGGCTCCGGCCGACGACACGTTGGCTTGACAAGGTAATTATGTTGTCTAATTCTCGGCGTGGCTTAATTGCTAGTTATCCGGCGACCGGATCTGTTTTCGATCGGCGTAGTGAGTATCGGCCGCGATGAGTCAAGTTGACCTGGTCCGGGCTCGTGGTGGAGGTAGTTTGACTTGTCCCGCCTCCCGTTCCAGCCTTTGCTCACGGCGCCGATTGGCTCGGATCCGGTCGTTCGAGTCACGATAGGCTGCTATGAGAATTCTTCTATATCTTGGCCGATTCGACCGTGCGGACTCGGTTGACGTGTCCCGTGTTTGCCTTTGCGATAGTTGACTTGTCCTAGGCGCATGCAGCCGATTGGCTAGGGTGTAGACTTACTTTCATAGTTAAGACGTTTATGATTGTGCTTGTCCCGAATCGGCCGGGCGTGCGCGGCCGTTAGACCTGGTCCGACCGCGTGCCATCGCTTGACTTGTCTTGTTGGAGCGACCGGTCGATTTGGGATCCGTGTGGTTGTATTTGTCTTACTCGTTCTTTCGGAGTGTTTAGCCGATTGCTTATCACGTTCATTAAGCTCGTTTTATGTTTAATTAATGCTAAACCTCGTTAAAGCTGCTTTTGAACCCGAGTTACTAAGTATGATCTTATTGATCATCATTATACCTTTGGACAGATCTAAATAATTCACCGATATAATCAATGGCAGAATCGCCGCATACCCGATCGGCCGATTTACTGGATCCGATTGATGATTAAACTATCCTCTTGGCACCAAACTAATTATATCCTATTAATAATTGCTCTGTTTATATTGTACTCGATAACACATCCCTGCAAAGTCTTAATAATTTGGTCGTTTACCGACGAAATCAGTTGCTAGTCACCGATCGCATGTTATAGCATCGGCCGATTTCAGTATCGTTTGTACCACGATTCGTTTGCCTAACATTTAATACATAAATGAATGGGCCGTGCTGTTCTCTGTTCATGGCCGATTTTGTCTATCTTACGCCGTGATCGGCCATGGCTGCACATCGGTCTATCTGGGCCGATGACCTGGAATTTTACACTCTTTTATTGTCTTTGTTGGTTTGCAGGAAAACCATCCAGCACGCACCAGCGCACACGAACATCGGCGAGTTGAGCCGGTCCGTTGGGAGCACAGGATTCTGCGTCAGCTGGAATTTCGGTGGACTCTCCGGAGGACGGTGTGTCGGCGACTTTTGACGTCAACGGCTTGACAGTCACGCGTTCGCACCTGCCGCGGCTGGCGATCGAGACGCGGCAAGGACGCACCATATATATGTATATGTATAGCTGGGGCACTCTCTCTGTTTCTGCTCCTTCTTACCTCCGGCACACTCTCTGTTTCAGCAGGCACTTTCAACAAACAATCAAACATGTCGTCGACAGCGCCGGTAGAGCTCGACTTCCTCGGCCTCGGCCGCACCGCCGCCGCCGACCACCGTGGCACCGCCACCACCTCCTCCTCCTCATCCATCCGAGGTCGATGACTCTAGCTTCCACTACTACTACTGCTCATGAAAGTTCAGCAGCAATTAATCCCCGGCAAATATGCTGATGATCATCTTCTGTGCTGTGCATTCGCTGGACGCAGGCATGAGGACGAGCGCGATCGCCAGCATCGGGACACAGCAGCTGCGGCGCGTCATCGCCGCCGCCGCCGCCGAGCCGCCGCGGCCGGCGCCGGCGACGATGACGGTCTTCTACAACGGGGCCGTGGCGACCTTCGACGACGTCTCCCGAGACAAGGCAAGTCTGCAAATTATACTGCCTCTTTGTTCCACGTTTCACTAGAGATCTGACCACCAGACCAGGTGGTGGTGGCATTTTTTCGATCTGCTCCCATCCGGCCGGAGACACAAGAACACCGGGAATTTATTTTGGTTTTCTGAACCGTGCGGTCGATTTCGACAGGCGGAGGCTATAATGAGGATGGCAGCGGAGGCTGTTAGCAGCAACAAAGCGCCTTCCCGTGGCAACACATTTGTTGGGAATCTCGCCAAAGGTAGGTTCTTGGTTCGAAAGTTCGAACACCACAGATACAGGTAATAATGGTACTTACGTTTGCCGCTTCTCGAACTCGACCTTGCAGATACGTCGCTCACCAGGACGCGGTCGCTGCAGCAGTTCCTGCACAAGCGCAAAGAGAGGTAACAAGCGTTGCTCTGCAGTTGTTTGTGTGTGTGTGTCTGCGCTTTTTGCAAGGAAGTTGTTTGTGTTAATTGATCCTGTATTATTAGTTTGTCAACAATTCGACCGGTCATCTGCATTGCAACCATCTCAATTACAAGGAGGAATCATTGAATAGAATTTCTAATAATCATATCAGTTCCTGGTGCTCACATATTTTTTCTAAAAAAATAGAATTATTTTTTGAATTCTCCACCGATGACTTCGGATGGAAAATCAAACAGAAGGAAGATGCGTGCGATCAACCAAGTCGCAGAAACCGTGTGGGTCTCGTGTCAGCTGAAGCTCGATTGCAACCACGTGTAGGTCGTGGATGAAAACGATAGCCAACCAATAGCCAAGGCCTACCAATCAGAGAGATCAAATCGACAGCGCCCAGCTGATCAAGAAAAGCAAGGGTTGATCTGATCGTGCATGATCACGTTGCCATTTGGTTGGTGTAGTTTGGTTTGGTTGGTCAGGTCAAGGCTAAGACAAAGAGACTAGTACGGCACTGCTAAGTGCTAGTAACATACATATACAGCTGCTGCATCGTTTTGAACTGTAGTTTTTCCAATCTCAGGTTTGAGCTAAAGTTTCAACTATAAAACGTGCAGGCTGGCGCGCGTGGGCCCTTATCAGTCAGACGGGGCGAGCAAATTTTCCCGTGTCAAGGAGGAAGCAGCATAGAAGGATCAGTAGTGATAATCAGCTGGACTCGGTCGTCAGCTACTAATTTAAGAATTCTTTGGTGATTAGTAATTGTATCAATCATAAATTTCATAGGGATGAATTCATTTGATATGTTACTGGTTAAGTTCTAGAAAAAACATTAGATGCATGTTCTATATGTACAGTGCTCCAAAATAATCCATTTCTTTGTACTACTTCCCTTGCTTTATATATTTGATGCTCGTACATAATGTTTAGTTGTGCGATTAAATATACAAAACCCAGATGAGTGTGTTTAGCATTCTTGTAATTTATAAAACTGATTGTGTTGGTTAATAAGCTGTGTTTTCACCTAACGACTCGTCCGACTTCCGTGTTTCTTAAGAAGAAGACCCCATGAGTCAATTATTATTATTACTATTATTTTGGTCTAGAAGTCCTCCCATAAGAGCCTTTGAGGCTGCATGTTCACATTCAAAAAGTTTGCTGCCCAACACTGCACAAAATGATCACGTATCTGCTCTGTTTTGCAATGCAGAAGAATATGGGATCCCACGAGGCAAAAAAGATGTATAAACCTAACAAATTGTCCTGTGATCGTCCGTTGTGGACAGCAAACTCCCTTTACTTTTCTTGCGGTTTGGTTTACCAACCTTTTCACAGAACTGTCGAAAAGAGTTTTGACCAGGCAGAATTCTCCAGTCACCTATGACAGGCGCCAGACGAAAACACTATGAACCAGCACGTCAATTTTTTTAATCCCCCACGAGGCCTAAACATTGCTTGTCTGCGTACATGAGGTACTAAATCCATCTTTAGAAAACTCCCCTGAAAATCCCCAGGGTATAGAACTGAGAAAAGCAAACAATAGTGATGATTGTAGCTCAGGTGATGCAAGACTTCAGTTGAGTGTAAGCACGGGAAATAATGGCTTGCAATCGAGCTTCAGCTGACACCAGATCCTACTCTGAGTTCTTGGCCAAACTCACGCAAATGCAATGGAAGTGTCCTGCACTGTCAAGGAGAGAAAATTGCAGAAAAGCATGCCAAAGTGGATGCTAATTTTTGATGCAGGAAGTAAGACATAACAGAATTGATTGGATATCATGCAGTACATAAATATTTGCAGTGCACGCTTGAATATCTGTCAGAAGTAGCATTCAGCATTGATTTAGTACATAATAATAGGGCCTGTTTGGTTCATAGCCATACTTAGCCACATCTAAACTTAGTAAGTGAGGCAAAGGAATTGGGCACCACACTTGTGGTAAGATTTGGCAAGAAACCATGTGTATGACATGTGGGGTAACATGCTAAGGAAGTGTGGCTGACAAGCCATAGTTGTGACAGCGAGCCAAACACATGCCTAAGAATTCGTGGTGCAACTAAGGGACTGTTCGTTTCCTTTAGCATGCTAAAGTTTTGAGGCCAAAGTTTAGTGTCTCTTTTAGGGCTAAAGTTTAGCCCCTCTTTTGCCCCACCTTTTAGCCTCAAGGGCTAAACTTTAGCCCCTTTTAACCCATATGTTTGTTTACTTGAGGCTAAACTTTAGCCCTTTAGCCTCTTTAGCCCCATAAAACGAACACCCCCTAAGTAGTGGTGTGGTGAAGTGTGGCAATAAACCAAACATTCTCAAATCTTCTGTTGAGGAAGAGAAGGAGACGTCTGTCTCACCTATAAATGGCACGGACCATCTCAACAACAATAGCTGCAATTCAGAGCTCCTTAACAACAATAGCTGCAATTCAGCTTCCGTTGGAGCAGGTTCGACTGGGGATTCCATTCATGCAAGATACCATCATCCAGTACTTAGTTCAATTCGAGCAACTAAAAGAGAAGATCATGATCATTACATAATATATCTACAAGAATTAGCAGTTAAAGTAAATGGAAACATACACACAAATTATTGTATAATATACTTGTGGTAAAAAGGGTCAGCAGAAAACAGGTTAAATCACAACTGCAGCAGATACGTGATATATGTGACATCCTTTTCCGATCTAAAAGGTGTAGCTGAAAAGGTTACCCTATTCCACACAGATGCTACAGACGTGCATTACTAATTTCCAAAGAAAACCCCTTGTCAAACAAGGTCCAAAAACAAATTTAATATTATAATAATTTACAAATTTTAACAGCATCTCCTGCAGTTAGAAACATTGAAGATTTCCTAAACTCTGTTTATTATTGAACTATCAATCCCTCCCCAAAAGCTTAAGATTTTGCCATGTTGCAGTAATGAACATGTTATACACTGACGACCAAATCATACAACATGATTGTAGACCCAACATCTGAAAGATATGACAGCTGATGTCTTGGCTCTGGTGGCCTGTAATGGTCAGCTTAAGATTTTGCCATCTGAAAGATCCCGAATTGCTCTACACCGATCAAGCCCAGAAAGAATTATCTTCAAGAGCTTCCGTCATGCTGATCCTCCATGTTTGTGGGGTACAATGTGTCAAAAACAACCAGGGTAAAGAGATTTGTTATTTCTGCATTTGTGCCATGAGAAAGGTTATGATAGTTAATCTTCCCATCCCTTTTTGGTTCATAACCTCGCTCTTTTTTCCCGTATTGAATACACTCAATTAATTTGAGAACCTTCAGGTAAGCTTGTAGTGGTATGAATACCTAAAATAGAAAAGAGGTGATTATTAAACTGGAACAAGGAGAACAATGATAAAAATGGCTCCAATGGCAATTACATGTTTGTTCAAACTATAAACCCGTATCAGAACAGTCATCACGACCAATAATCACGTTAGCTCTCTTTTGTCTACCTTTAAAAAGAATATGACATAACAGCAAAAAAAAAAAATCCTACATTTTTCCTTTGTTATTTCGGTAATGCAAGGTAATTTGATATTTCTACTGCATGACTTTGTCAAGGTTTCTTTTTGATAGTGTACAGAGCAATAAACACTACAAAGAAACATCTATTCTAAATGGGAAGGAATAAATTTGTTGTGCTTACAAGATCCGAGGATGGTGCTTGCGGAATTTTTGCCATAGCATTTGAAACATGGTACTCATCAGTCATTTCCGTTAACACCCGCTTCATCAAAGCTGCAAAACCTTGTACTTCAGCTACCAGACGCTTGTCATTCCAAACTTGGGGTTCTAATAGCTCATGGAAACTAGCATCATGTTGGCGAGTGATTGACTTTCCGATATCCACTGCCAACGACATGTCACCTCCCAGATAGAAGGCTAGTGCAAAAGTAGCCACAACCAAAGGATCGCGTGGTTGGCGTGCCAATGCTTCATGAAAGGCTAGAATACTTATCCTGCGGCAACACAGAAAATAGGACATCACCAACCAATCCACACTTCAAACAAAATTACAAATATGCAACATGTTGCCTTGTCTGCCTTCACACTTAAACTCACCATAGGCTATTATGGCATGGCCTGTTAGGAGCAAGAAAATTATCTAGCTTTGAAAATAAGACCTGCACAAAAATTAAATGGACAAATAAGTGGACAAACTGACCATTGCACATTAAAAATTATAAATATTAAAGTATACAAGAAGCAATCGAAGATCTGATAAACAAGGTAAGTACCTCATGATCTAAAAGGATATCTTAATAAGGATGAATCAATATTTATTTCAACATTATTGAAATTTGTACAAAAATAATAAATCAGAAATAAAACATTCTTTAATCATTTAATCATGATTGGATTTATCAGAAATAAAATATGTGTAGTTTGGGCCAGTCAGGTCGTTGAGTCACTTAAATCCAAACTGAATTAAGTAACTACAAAACCAACATTAATTCCTTGGTATATTATCAGTCGAGTCACCTTCGCCTCATTTTCCCGCAATAAAATTCAATCTCAAAACAGAATGGGCAACAAAATGCAATCTCAAAAGAAATGATTAAGTAACTCCAAAAACATCAGTAACTCATGATTCTTCCTTTTTAGTAACTCATGATAAAGTGACTACAAAAATGATTGATAGGCTGTAATATTTAATCACGAGTTTATCAGAAATAAAACATGTGTAGTTTGGGCCAGTCGAGTTGTTGAGTCGCTTAATCCAAAAAACTTGATTAAGTAACTACAAAACCAACATTAACTCCTTGTCATATTATCAGTCGAGTCGCCTTCGCCTCGTTTTGCCGCAATAAAATCCAATCTCAAAACAGAACGGTCCCGTAACAAAATTCAATCTCAAAACAGAACAGCCCGTCCCGTCTGCTTCTCTTCCCCTCTGCCTCAAACCCATCTCCAACTCCTCCACAAACCGCTCAGCTCCGTCTCTGATCAGAGTTCTGATTCTGCCTGTCCGACTCTAATGGCCAAGAAGACAGGCGTCTGCAAGAGGACGAGGCACGCTGATGAGGAAGAGCGGGCGGTGGAATCTTCCTGCAAGAAGAAGTGCAGGAGGGCAGCGGGCGACAGCTCTAATGAGGAAGAGCAGCGGACGGAGAAATCTCGCCGCAGGAAGAGGGCCTATCACAATGATGAGGAAGAGCAGACGGAGAAGAGGACCTATCACAATGACGGAGAAATCTCCCCACAAGAAGAGGACCGCCAGCAAGAAGCGCACCGCCCCTTCTGATGAGGAAGAGCAGACGGAGGAATATTCCGGTGAAGGAACCATCGATGATGGTGCTTCCGATGATGTGAAGATTAGTACTGTCCAGCAACACTGAATTATAGCATCGATAAAACTAGGGTTTTATTACTGATTTAATAAAACCCTAGTTTATTAACAGAGTGGCTGCACAATTCCTGAGAATGTAATCTAATGGTTTGCAGTGTAGAGATATGATATTCTTGCAACAAAAAAGAATGAGATATATTGTTTGAAGTCTCTTGAAAAAATGGACTGGTATCATCTGGCACTACCTTGTCAAACCAAATCGATTGAGAACGTGGATTTGGTGCCCAAGGGAGGTGGCGCCCTGAACATCCTCACCGTTAGCTCCCCGGTTTGTGATTAGTATATAACAGGAGTCAAACGTCGCCCCCAGCACCGTCACCCCATCCTATCCAGCAAGCAGCAACATGGTGCGGAAGCAATCGATGGCCTCATCGTGGCGTCTGTCCTTGACGCACCAGTCCATGAGTGCCGTCCAGGACAGGCATTCTATTGAACACCTTGAATGCGTCGGCCACGAGGTCACTCCTCATGAGACCTGGTATCATGGCGTTGTAGATGATGATGGATCGAACGGCCATGGTGTCGAACAGCTGGAGGGCAAGGTGCGGGATGCGGGATGCAAGGTAGAATACAGGTGGAGAGGAATAGAGAGGGGAGGTAGAAGCACGCGAGGCAGGTGGAGAGGATCAGGCGGGAGGGGAGGGAGAGCTCAAGAGGGAAGGCAGTCCGCCATGGCTGCCAACAAAGAGAGAAAGAAAGGAGCAATCATGTGATCCTGTCCGGTAGATGGAGTGAAGGAGAGATGTGATGCTGGCCTGCTGGAGTCCCGTGGGTGAAAGAGTATTTTTTTTTGCCCGGGGGAGGGGGGGGCTGCTCACGGCATCAGCAGGGAGCGTGCCCACTTGGGCACAGAACAATTATCGATTGAGTAATGTAGGATACTTGTTGTAAAAAGAATGGGCATGTAACTACTATGGTATAAAATCTTTAGATCTCGTTGATGAACCGTCATTTATAATTTTCAGCCCATTGCAATGCATGAGAATGTAACTATTGATCATGAAAAAAATTATAGTTTATCAGCCAATGTGCAATATTGTTCGTAATTACTATTGTTTGTTACATAAATTTTTTGTCCACGTTGCAACGCACGGGCATGTAACTAGTACAAATATAAAATACAAACTTTGGTTGACAATTTGAGGAGCTAAAAGATCACAGGTCCCTGAAAATAATAACACGCTAAAAAATAATGGCAAAACAGGGAAAAGGTTCTGCAAACTGGGAGGCAGAATGTGAAGTGCACAACACATATCAGCTTCTAATTAATCTTGGCAAATCATAATGTCAAGCATATACTGATACAATCTACTTAGTAAACTTAAAACTTACGAGTAGCATATTAGAACCTTTATCCTTCCTCTTAAAACGAATGTTAGAGAAATATGCTGCCTGTAAAGTCCAATAAAATCATTCAATCAAAAGCACAAAACTAAAAGCCATACAAATAATTGACTTTCAAGATATGTCCATTCCAGTTGGCTGTGTGGTTACCTGGAAGGGCAACAAATGTTCAAGAAGACCAAATCTCCAAAGCAACCTTAATGAAGCTTCACCTGACCCATAAGCAAGCATATAGTTCATCTCCATGAGTATTCTTCCCTGTAAATAGTTAACAGGCACACATATGAACTACTTCATTGTTGGTTGTCAGATAAGTGTCCATGTAAGGATCGAACCTTGTCAAGCCTTGCCACTGAGCAGGCAAGTGTTCTCACATAATAAGCTGTTTCTTTGGGAAAGCTAAACCCTAAACGAGCTGCAATTCTGATTGCACGCAGAATACGGGCTGTTAATTACATAATAATAGAATTAATGATAATGATCATACAAGAAAAAATAGAATTATTATGACAATATATAAAACTTTAGATACCAACCACAGTCCTCCTGGAATGAAGTGTCAGCAGGAATGACAGTACGAACCTGGTGAAAGAGGAAGGTTGCATAATAAGAACACAAAAAATTAGATGGTGTTGAACTGATTCAAATACTCCCTCCATCCCATGATGCTTGGCATTCTAGCACTATCTAATTTTCCCAAAATGTTTGGCATTCTCACTTCCCGATGCACCTTTTTCTCTTCCCAATACATCTCTATCTCTATCTCTCACCTCCTCGTTTCCTGCACATTTACCTTTACCAACTCTCCTTAATCCCCGTGCCCACACCTACAATGCCAAACATTATGGGACGGAGCGGAGGGAGTATCATTTAAGTAAGTATATGAACCTTAGCTTTCTTAATATCTTCAATCCCTCCCAGGTAGTCATAGATCTTTTCCGAATATGGGTTGAACATTAACCTGCAGATATCAGGGAAAAGAAAGTACTACAAGTCTATAACTTGCTATATGGCAATCGGTTAAAACAACAATAACAAAGCCTTCTAGTCCCAAGCAAGTTGGGGTAGATTATATGGCAATCATTTATCCAAGTATAATAAAGGCACCAACCCATTTATTGTGAAGTCCCTCCTTTGGCAATTTTTCCAACGGACATAATCATTCTTGCTACAATTTTGGCTCTTTGCACTATAAATCTGACTACCACTTGACCCTCTTGTGGAAGTGTTAAAACTTGACACCTACCATTAAGAAGGCATAAGATACATTAGGCTCACTGCACATTCTATTTCAAGAGGAAAATCTAATTGAACAAACGGCAACAAAGTGTGCAGTTAATAAGTAGTCACGACTAGTTGATATACTAACCTCGACAATAGAATTGTTATCATGAACATGACATATGGGGAAACGCCTTCCTACTATAACAGCTGATCCTGGAAAAGCATCTTTCACCTGCAGATATTGAAATAATATTCTTAAGCCCTCTTTGGCACAAGCTTATTGCACAGATTCTTACAGAAATAAGCAGGAGCTATGTCGAACGCAAAGATTATGCTACAGCTCAAGCAGCTGCTCAGAATGAACTAAAAAGCAGGAATCAGCAGAAGCAGCATTGCACCAGGCCACCAGCTGCGCATACACTTCTTTTTCAATAAAGTAGAAGCGGTCTCAAATAGGGCCTTACAGCACACACACGCTAGAAGTTAAACCACATAGGATATGTTAAGGTTGTTACATTTACCAAATTTATTTGCATTATAACACTGCATTCGGTCATTCACTATAATTTAGCATTAGCACATGCCATACTAATATAATATCTGTCGTACACACAGCCATATCCAATCCTCCCATTCCATGTAGAATCACGTTACAAGGTTATATATCAAGCATAGCTTATTATAAGTTTTAGAATCTCATATGTCGAATTCCTATAGCGATATCTACACATGCTGAAGAAAGCGGAAATACTGATAGTTCTCCAGTGAAGCCAGGTAATGCAGGTATACAACATCAGCATACAACATTCTTTTAGATATGTACAAATCAACAAGAACTGTCTCCATCATTTAAATGTACGGTGAAGTCTATAACAAAGAGTATGGTGAAGTCTATAACAAGTCTCTATCATTCTTTTAGATGCAACATAAGAGTGTGGTGAAGTCTATAATAAAGAAAGCAGGAATATAAAGCAAGATCATTGCTTCCAAGCAAGTCATCCCACAACACAAACAGGACCACCTTGTCACTAGATATAACCAATTGATTGATGAAATATCCAGGTGGCCAGCAGCATGGACCAATTAAAACTTAAAAACCTTAAATATGAAAAATAAAGTAGAAGACAACAATAGAAGGTAACAACGAATGAATTTATTAACTTTGTAATGCACAAGAAAGTAGACACTAAGAGGCCTTAGGTAATCCAGTGGGAAAGATGAGAAAAACAAGATCTAGTGCTGCCTTGAAGCGTAACAGGTTTTTTATAAAAACAGAAAAGTTCAAAGAACATCATAACAAAACTGTTTGTGTACACTTATAGCATATAAATGTGCAACATGCATAATTAAATAAGTGAGATTCAAATGTCAGTCATTTTTGCACAACTACTATAGAAAACTTAACTAGCTTCTTGTATCAATGCAACAATCAGTCTAAGAAATCAACTTTCAAAACTAGGGAAGTAAATTTCATTTCAAGGTATAACTACATCATGAAAAGATGCTTTTAATTTGAGTTATAACCTGCCTAAGGTCAGCTGTAGTTATTATGTCGAAATCTTTCGGTATCTTTTTCATTATGAGATCTCGAACACAACCACCAACCAGGTACACATCATATCCTGAAAAATAAATGAAACATATTAAAAAAAACTGAAAGCACAACACACCAGGAACAAAGAGATAAAATTAAAAGGTACTCAAGCTTAACATAAAATCTTCATTGATCATTAGAACAAGCATTTTGAACAAATGAGTCTTAAAAGGTTTAAAATTTGCACCTAGTTAACAGGAATGGGTGGAAAACTGGAAAATACAATTGAATTGCACTACAGCAGTTGTCAAAGTTCTCTAGGAAGAACTTAGATCACCTGGATTAAAGGGCATGAGGTCCAAGCAAGCTATTTGATAATTCAATAAGCAACAATGTACCATTGATGTAACTTGTAGGATGTTCACATAACAATCTAGGACTAAATAGGAATTGTATACAAGAAAAGCATATTGTTCCACAGATTCCAGTATTGAACACAGCAAGAAGAGAAGAACATTTCAGATTCTTCTTAAAATAAGACATTCTGACTGTGTAGCAGAAGAATTGCTTATAGCTTCACAGTAGCTACAAACTTACAGGATCAAGTAATAAAATACTTTGTTACAATCTTATATTATTTCATGTTCATATCATCAACAAGACCATGAGGTTGCCAAAAATCACGACCCTTGAGATGGGATGCGACAGTCCCACCAACCGCCCACAATCCAAATGATATCATGAAAATGGTACTCCTCTGTCCCAAATTATTTGTCATTCTGGCTTTCTACCCCAAATCACCTCCAGAATGACAGAATTGAAATCCTAGTCGTATGACTGTGGTTGGACAATAGTAAAAGAGCAACCTTTTCATGAAAGATAGGTGTTTATTTGTGCCATAGTCCTTGTGCAGTACAGTAAAGTCCCTATGTTGAGTGGTTCGACGGTTCAGGAAAATACATTGACTCTTTAGAACCCTTTCTAGTTTTCTAGTGTAAAATGGAGAAAAAAATAAAAGAATGTTGTAAAGATCACTATTTAGATGTCCAACCACTCAGAATGGCATGAAATTAAATCCTATCTACTCGAGAATAAGATAGAAAGTAATGTAGGAAACAAATGAACATAGAACTCTCAGAACACTCTTGGAACGCTGATAAATCAAAAACGGTATTTGCATTCGAATAAGGGATGATCTTGTATGCTACAAATTGATTCTGAAATTCAACCTTGGTGGCAGCTACCAGAGTAAACTTAGTATCACTTTCCAACAACCATGACAACAAAAAGCACTAGTTTGTTTCCAACGAGCTGTATAAATGCACATGAACTATCCACACATATTAATTGACTATACTCCACACAAATGTGGTTTAACTTTCCTATCAGGTTAGCAGAATTCAACAAGATAAACAAATGTCAGCCAGTGAGTCTGAGGACGCACCTCTGCTGCGGAGGCGGTGGAGGACGTTCCAAGCTTCGTCGGGGATCATGGACTCCTTGATCCCGAACCGCTTGGCACTGACCGTCTTCCACTGCGGCCCGTCCAGCCCCTCCGCCGCCACGCCGCCTGCATAGAGCCGGCACCCGGTAAGCAAAGGTAACCCTTGGTAAACGTACCATTTCAGTACTTCGCCATCGCCAGTAGGGTCGCCGCCGAGCGGTGGGGAGGCTTACTGGCGGACGCAGGTGCGGTGGATGGGGTTGAGTCGGAGGGCGAGGGCGACGGGGACGGGGACGGGGACGGCGCGCGGCGGCGGCGGCGAGGCGAGGCGAGCGCCGCGAGTGAGGAGGGCGCGAGGCGACCGGGGCGGGTGAGCGCGCCGAGCCACCGAAGCTCCGGGGAGCGCAGGGCCATCGCGACGCGGCGGCTGCTGCGGCGGCGGAGAGAGGTTGAGCCGCCCGCGAGCGGCGGAGGGTGAGGTGGATAGGCAGAGGCCGAGGCGGCGGCCGAATATCGGAATATGCGATCTTCGTCAGCTCCTGCCCTGATCCCATTCGTGGTTCTGTAAGCAGCCCATGGGCTAGAATAGTGATGGGTCAGAGATGGGCCTTCAAGGAACGTGTGCCGCCTACTCGGGCCTTCATCTGTCAGCTTGAGAGAGAAGTTCTGGTGCTACCACTCTTTATAGTGCTACCGTGCTCCTAACGATTCACAACCCATTTCACTTTTTTGTATCTCCTTGCATAATTGTTAATTACATCTCAATTTTTGCATGATGTTAGATGATAACATACATTACATACTCATATTTTTATTACAATTTTTTACGTGTTGGTTGTGGTGCTACCGGCATTGGGAGCACGATAGCATCATAACCCGCAGTAGCACTGGAACTGCGCTCGTCAGCTTGATCAGTGATAACATCGATATGTTCTACCATTGAAAACTGATAATTATTCATTCAATGATCGGTAACGTCATCATCGATAGCGAGACTGCTATAGGTTCAATCCAACATGGGTCTAAAAACATAGTTTGGGTGTGTTCGTTTCTTGGGATCTAAATTTTAGAGCTGTCACATCAAAAAGAATCTTATTATTTAGGAGTACTAAATAAAATTTAATTATAAAATAAATTACAGGCCCCTAGACTAATTTACGAGACGAATCTAATGAGGTTGATTAAGTCGTGATTAGAAGACGATTCATTGCAGACATCACTTTAGCAAAACAAAGATTAATTAAGTTCATTAGATTCATCTCGAAAATTAGCATCAATCCGTCAATAGGGTTTTATCATTAAATTGATCAAATATTCATAAATAATAAGATTCTCTTTAATGTGACAGTGTTAAATTTCAGAGGTTGGGAAACGAACACACCCTTTGTGTCTTAGTTAGCCACTAGTACAGAGCAATCAAATACTCCAACTTTCCACAAAGTCAATGATAGATTACCACTAAGGAAAATTACTGGATGAGTGGCGTTTAAAAATAACAATGGTGGTGGCTTCATCACTAACTTGATCTAGAATCATTTTTTTCAACCAAAAATATGTATGATCAACCAAGTCAATCTAAACCAAATATTCTCTATAAAAATTCGTTCTATGCCGCTGTTATAAATTTAATCACTGATCCACCACCTAATGATAGTCGTATAGGCCAAAATTATTGAGTGTACAGTACATAGAACACTACTATACACATGACCTAGCCTTCCGACCAACACACATAGCCCAGGATTAGCTGGAGATCATGTTTAGCATCAACGACGCATAGCATTTCTGCAGTACATATGTGCACCTATGACCATGCTGCGTTCACCAACGATGTCTGGGTTGATAATTCTTCTAGTTTTGTTTTACACTCTAGTTGGGCATCAACAAACTTTTATCGAGCAAGGTCAAGTTCTATGGATGTGGTGCATTTGACACAAAATTGTTTTTCAATAGGGAATGACTACTTATCAGTCGCATGTTTTTTAATCGGGATTCAATCGATTTTTCTGGACCAATCAGAATTGTGCAAGATATTATGCTATTTTTAGCTAGATTGACTGAATTTTAATATGCTTCTTATCACTTAAAATTTGTATTAGGAATCACTTTAAAAATCGACTGAAATCAAGAAGGCAAACAAACAAGTTTCCGTGATATGCAGTCTGGTAGTAGCCTGTGTCTTGGCGCAGGAATTTCCCCATCATTTTGTAACTGATGAGGGTTAGAATAGAGAAATACTTGGAATGACTACTCGAATACACGCCTGTGTAGTGTGAGTGGCCTCCGTAAGCTAAAACAAATTAGCCGAATATGAAGACGAGGAGGCCATGAATAGGTGCTGCAAATAAGAATGATTCGGCCCAACATGTCGGAAGACCGGTGTCGTGTCACGATGCGGGTGGCCAGAAAAAGCCGACTGAAAGTACTGATTCGTTTTCTAGCGGAGAAACATTTTGCAATTCTGTTTTCAATAATAGGCAATGCTTCTGACGTATGTGGTGAATGTTTACATGGGCTCAAACTTGCCATCAATCACTCAAACGAGAGGCTTTTTCACGGGCCAGTGGCAGGCCCATCATCAAGAAAACAAGGGGGTGCTCCGTCGTCATTTGTTATGGGCGAGCAAATGCAAACAGGGGCAGAGAATAAACAAAACGCATGCCTTGTATCATCTTTTGGAGTCATCCATGCAGGCGATCATGGCCATATGGGTCCCGTACGTACTCGGTATATATATATAACAATTCATCCTAATATAAAGAAACATATACTGGCCCCGTACGCATATAGTACGCATGCGTTGCATGGGCCATGCACGCACAAGCATCTTTTGCCGGCCCGGCCTTTCGATTCCTTTTGTTTTGTACTACGAGAGCTGAGCAAGCACGACCCGACCGACCGCCTGCCTAGGTCGCTGAAAGTGATGCGTCGTCGCTTATGAAAATGAGACGTACTTTGTTTTTCTTTTCCATGCATGCCGTGATGACCAATGATGCTACAAGGCCTAGTGGGGAACGGTGTGGTGTATCTGTCTCTTTTTATCTGCCTGCCCTTCTTTCCAACGCTTATTCCAGAGGAAAGTAACCTCACACACAGTTCAAACATACTGGTATTTGTGGAGACACAGTTCAAACAATGGAAGGGAAGGAAATCTCATAAATAGGTGTAACAAAGTCTTACGTCTATGCATGCATAGATTGGCTTTTCATACCTCCCTATCTTTTCTGCTACGCATTTGATTCTTCATCGAGACACTATATTTTCCCCTATCTCATCTCCCTCTTTTTCATTCAACTGTTGCGTGCATGTCTCTACGCATGCAGGATGTGTCCCCAACAATCCCCAACCGAGATCTATCAGCAAATGTAAAGGGCAAAGTAGCCGTATAGGTTTTCTTTCATGCCTGTCCGCCCTGAAGTGTGTGCGTGCTAGCTTTACACGTTAACATGATTGAACGTTTAATTCTTTTGTAATTGCATGTGTGTCGTAGCATCCACATCAGAAGGCACTACTACGACATACTAGTACGATTCCCTGTCCAATGTGTGCACGTTTAACTTTCCCTCTAGCTTCAACCAATTAGCATGCAAGATTGATTTTTTTTTTGGGGGTACTACTGACAGGACTTCCATGTCTTCTTAAATCTAAGCATGTCACCGACTGTCTCCCCACTTAATATATACTCCATCTTGTCTTGAGATGCTATGGGTGTGTAGTGGGATGATGAAATCCTACGGAGAAGACGTTTTATTTTTTAATTTATTTTTTGGGAGGGGGAGAAGACGTTTTATATATACAACAGGAACGTCAGTGTCCATTGCAATCACTTAATAATAAAGAGTATTACCTTTAATGATTCAAAACATGATTAAACTAGACAAAACTAATACGATGGACCTTTATAAATTTCATGGCTTGGATCTATATATATACTTACGCGGAGGATACGCTCACACTATTAGTGTTTGTTTATCTTAATTTTGTAATAAAATACACTAATTGATATCACACCATGCTAATTATCTCTAATTATTTATTAATGGTCTTGCTTAGATATGTTGGATAGCCTTGTCCGACCAATTTTCCTGGACATGCTCATCTAGAATATTCTCTATTCATGTCCACCCTCTACAGGCTGACAGTGAAACAAACACTAGATTGGATAGCCCTGTCTAATCCAATCCAAGCCAAGTACAGGGAAACAAACACACCCTTAGTTTCTCTTTGAGGGTTTTCCCTGCCAACTGACCTTGTCTCACACTCATAATCTTAATGGTTGTAAAGCATGGTAGCATTCGTCTAGCTATGGATAAACAATAACTAAATTTATAGTTATTATAATTGACAGATAGTTAAATCACTTTATATATTCACAATATGGATCCTTAAGTGTGAAACTTGTTTTAGGAACTTTTTGAAATGAATGTGGTTTTTTGTGAGCAAGGGGCATGTGCCCCACCTTAGTTTCGTCATTAATTATAGTCATATATAAATATCAAATCTATTATTGTACTGTTAAACATGTCAAATCAGATGTAGACATTTCTCATTAACGTGTCAAATCATAATGGAAGTATGAAAATATCAAATTTATACAATAGGTGTCAAATCCGAGCCATCATACAGAGCTCTCGAACTGTCCATATCTCACATGCACCTATATGTTTACAGAAGTACTAATTTTTTGCAATTTATAAAGAAGTACTAATTTTTTGCAATTTATAAAGAACATTATGGGGCCTTCTTCGTGTAAAGGAAGTGGGTAATTCTCTCCTTTCCTCTACTCTTTGACTAATAATGTGACACTTTTTTTCTTAGTTTGAGAGCGAATATAGAACCTCGACATTCTTCTCTTCTTGGTTGAAGCATGATACCAAACCTGCACCGTGCTGCTTAAATTTCCTAAAACCGAGAATAAGGTCCCATGCATCTGCCATTACTCCAGCAAGCAAGGGGACTAGCTGTCGTGGAGCGAGACGACGACACGACGTACCTGCAGGGCACGTGAAGGAGGAAAGGAAAGAAAGGCATAGAAAGCTCTATTATGTTTTGATACACTTCGTCCCCCGTCACTATGCGCGCAAAAGGCCACACATCCCCATGAAAAGCCATGCATCTTGTCCCCGGCCGCGTTTTTTAAAACCCCTGCGCTGCAGCCATTTTTTTCATCGCAGTGGCACAGCCTGCAGAGCCCCGCTGTCACTTGCCAATAAATATACTTACAACTGCAGTGAGTGACACGGAATTATAGGCGAGCAGGCAGAGGAAGGCAGGAAGGCAGCAGATCGGGCATATGCATCTGCATGAATGCCGCTGCCCCCAAAATATTCCCCTGCATGCATGCATGCGTTTTGTAGGACTGACTCGTTGCTTCGAGCACAAAACTACCGCCCCCATCATCATCATCATGTCTCTCGCGCATACTTAATCGCGCTTTTGATGGGGGCTTTATTAGCGCCTCATCGGCAGCGCTTTTGGAGTCGCTTTGCAAATATATTCCCTCTGTCGCGCGCCTCCCTCCCAAAGAGGGAGCCGCGGCCATCACTGCCGCTTTTTGTTTCTGTTAACGAAGAACTAGTTACGCGCACTAACTCCCACGCAAATTACTACTACTCCGTGCAATGAGAGGGAAAACAGTAACTAGCATAGCATGTCATGAGAGCGGGAAGGTAAAAGTGACAACTTTTTTTAACCTAGGCCCGTCGTAGCTATAGGTCCAATGCATTGGAGTAGTACTAATTTTACACTAGGACGACGACTGACCAAGATTAGGAAATGATGCGCCTATAGACCTAGTAGTCGACGGATGCTTTGCGTCCGTACTACGTAGCTAGTATACGCAGAGGTGAGGTATAGCTAGTTATGGCGCGCAGTATAGCGGTACTATGATTCTTAATTGCATGCAAAGTATGGACCAAAACCAGAGGTTCTTAATTGCGTGTGCATACGGCCGGGATGGACCAACGCCACTTTTACTTCGCGCCAGTGTACGTCCCTCGGTCCGCGACACGTCGTCCTCTTGCAAACCACAATACAGCTAATTAATAATAAACCAATTAGCGGAGCGGCAATGCTCCAACGTCGTCAGGTGGTGTACAAGAAAGACGGCACACTGTTGTTCAGAAGGCGGCATGCAGGCATTATTAGCTACTAGGCCGGGCCCATCGCTGCTGTGTTGGTCGTTCATTGAGCACACGAGAATCATATCATCCGATGCCAAACCAAACCAAACCAAACCAAAAAGCAAAAAAAAAAGGAAAGAGTTGTGGGGATGAAGGATAAACAAGACCACGTAGGCATGCACGCGGTCCTCGACGCATTGATTCTGCACATGGACTTTGAAACCCTGGTCTCTGATCAACGGCCGAGATCCGTAGCGGGCAGGGGCAGCACCTGCTCTGCAAGGCCGCGCGCGCCCACTGACCTGATCGACGCGGCAGGAAAAAGGAAGGGAATGTAAATACATACCACCACTCAGGCGCAGGCGAGGCCCACCGACCAGCTGCTTCATGCACGGGCTTCGGCCAGTCGCGTGGGCCCCCTCCCCGTCAGACGGACGCGTGCGGACTCCAGTCGCTCATGGATCCGCCCGGCCCACCAACATCGATTCAGCACGGCCTGCTTTTCGCACTAAAATACACGGGGGATCTTTATCAAAAAAAGATTTGTTCATTAGCCATGTCCTGCTACTTCTTTCAGAAATCAACACCCTGTTCGGCTGCTCAAAAAGCCAGCTTATGCTGGCTGGCTGCTTAAAGCACACAAGTTTGGAATTTGTAGCCAGCATAAGCTGGCTTTTGGATCAGCATAAGCTGACTTTTGTACCAGCCGAACAGGGCCTCTACTCGTTAGCTACTGTACTTGAATCTCTTTGAACAAAACGCACAACGCCTTTTTGCGGCGCCAGAATGAGAGCTAGTATCTGCTGGACATTATCAACAGAAAAAAACGCTACAACCTGGACTGTCACACATGGAACAGTGGCTGCAAACCGATAGACGACCAGCTGAAATGGGTAAGTAGCCGTTGTTGGTGGAGGACGAGCAGCTTATTACCGGTAACCGCTCAATTACATGGCCCACAAAAGAAATTCCCTGTGTCCCCTTGAATGGAACCCGTCGATCATCGACCGATCACAATATGCGTTTGTGTGCTGTGAGTTGTACTACGCATGATTGCTGGCTGGATGTTACTTACGTGCTGCCCACCCATCGATAGCGCATTGACCAGAACCCAGCGCATTCTCCTTTCGGTGATGAAGGTGTAATAATTAATATCCTTATTATTAGGAGATGACGGAATTGGAATTGAGTATTGACTCTCTGGTGCATATTATGTAGCCAGCCAACTTGATACTAAGAAATAATGGCACATGTTTGGTTTGTTACTGAACACTGCCACATATCTTTGCCAAACAATATAATGCACAAATTTTTTGGTTGGGTATTGTGCACACATTATTACTACCACACGCAAAGGTAAGAGACGACGCATATATGGTGCCAAATGCCTCTCGGGTCTCCGCATCTACTCCTACATTTGACGAGACATTAGCAAGAGCACGCGTGCTGCATGCACAAGCAACTGATCTGCCTGTCTAGCTAGCAAGCCTAGCTAGCGGGGGAGATAGAGAGGCGTGTGGAGATACGCGTATAGCTGGCCTCTGGAACCGTACACGTAGATGAAGGATACGCGACGGATCGATGCGATGAGCATGCCACGTCCCTTCACTGCCGTACGGTCTTCTTGATTGATTCATACATGCACGTACGCACGCGCGCACCCTGCCGTCTCCTGAAGATACCCTGCGCTGCGCTCGATCACACACACTTTTGCATGCAGCAGAGAGCAAGAGTATATGCATCCGGCACATCATTGCAGAGATACGGTCTGCACGCACATCGATTGTGCCACACAGATACGTACGTATTGGCGGGAACTTATTAGAATGGCTTTTTCTTTTAAAAAAACTTATTAGCATGGCTCGATTTATTTCCTTAACCTTTAATCTCATGTGTGGTTGTTGCTTTTACTGTATAGCGGATTTTTTTTGAAACTATTGCTAGTACTACTTTAAATGCAAATGCAGCAGGGACATGCATTCTGCAGCCTAGGATAGTCATTACTCGTTGGTCGCGCGTACAGTATGTATTCGTACGCCCGCGTATTGTATTGCAGTGGACGGAGACGCAGAGCAGAGCGGGGTGCAGTCCAGTGCCGGGTCGGGTTGGGCTGCCATGAATGAATATGAGCTAGCTAGAGAGAGAGAAGGCAGGATGAGCAGCACAAATCAAGGGCCACAGGCAGCGTCATCATTCTCATTTGCCTCCTGCTGCTTCAATTCCCTGTCCATGTAATTGTACCCGGCCCCTTCTCTCTCCTCTCTCTCTCGCTCTAGGTTTTGTAGGAGTACAACAGTACGAATGCGTACGACTTGGCACACTGGTACAGTTCAGCATCCCAACAAAGATATGATAATAAAACTCTCCAAATACTGCCTTCAACACGGTAAAAAAATGTTCTCTAAACCATACTTTTTTTTTCTTTCTAATAAGATACTCTCTTTGTCCTAATATATATAATTGACATTCCAGCTCTGGGCATTGTGGAGATTAGGAAGAGAAGAAATAAAGTAGATGTGTAGGAAACAAACAGGGAGTACAAACACAGGATAAGAATTGGGCTCCTCAATCATCCTCATTCTAAGGGAACCAACATTGTTTGTGACGACCCAAATGCTGAAAAATGGTTTTGGATGCACTTTAATGGAACTGTTGGGGGAGGGAAGAAATTTGGGTCCCAGATCGTTCAGCTGAACGACGAACATGGTTTTAGGGGTTATTTTCAGATAATCTCGTGGACAAGTTTTCAATCAATTACAATCACGACCGCTGTGCATGCAGTCGACAGACCACACTAAACCACGACAGACACGCGCGCACATTCTTCCACACGAAGGTCATTCAATGAACGATCGAGATCGGGGACGATTCCCTGCGGTGGTCCATCGTTGATCGATCACCAGTTTTTTTTTTCTTGTGTAGATGATGAATTCGCAGGCGTTAATTTGAATCCTTGCGGTGCCCGTCAAAAGAAAGAAAAAAAAGAAGCCGTTGTCGTTCCCTGCTGGGTGCGCCTGCCTGCATCTGCATGCATGTGTCGCAACACACTGTTTGCATGGCTAAACTGGACCCTGGTGGAGGCGGCACAGTGACGGCCATAAATGAGAAAAGCGAGCGAGCTCCATGATTCCCAGTGATGAGGAGCCATTTGGGGAAGCTTGCATGATGATGAGAATGGACCAGCATGGTACTCCTACTAGCTATAGAGCGCATTGCATGCATATGCATGCCTGCTGGCCCACACTGCAGGATCGCATGCTCTCTCTCTCACACACACATATACACAACGGCAATAGCCTATAGCTAGTGGCCTGAGACCATTCAGAGCATCCAATCCGCGCTGGCTCCCAGTGAAGTGAGGGAGGGAGGGCAGGCAAGAGGCGACCCGGCCGTTTGATCTCCTTCCCCAGATCTCTCTGCCGCTTCCGAAATTTGGTGCGCTCAATGTCTCTGCATGGAGTGGATGGCAGACCTGAGCGAAAGCGCGCCATGATTACTGAATGTGGGGATATACCACGGTGCCACTTCATTCGATAGCAAACGGAATGACATTGATGAACCGCTGCGAAAACTTGGACGCACCGACAGCTATTAATGGGCCAGTGCAAGCTCCAGCATGCTTGGATGCGCATTTGAAGCTGCAGAGAGATTTTGGGGGTCTTGTTTAAACCGTATGTTTGTACTAGTATGGTTAAAAATTGGTATAATTAAGCTGGGTTGAGTCAGACTCTTGGTTTATTACAAACTGGGTAACTACACTTTTTCCGAAGACCTGATATGATTAGGGGCCCATGAGAGTTTCTAACCAAAAGTTTATTTCTTAAGCATTGGATGATCCAATAGTTTAAGTTTATTATGAACACTACTAGTACAGAGGTAAACTTAACTATTTCATTGGATGATCACCTCTGACTTAACTAAAACCGAACCACTAAACTTAAACTAGTAGTGTTTTTTAAAAAAAACAGAAACATTTAGTCAGGTGTCCGTGAAATAAAAGAGAGTGGCACAACTGTGTAACTAGTGGACGTATTGTTTGAAACTACTAACAGTGCTAAATTTAAGCTACCGCAGCCAAGAGTTCTAGCTGTTTTCTCGTTCATTGCCATTTAGATGCGCTGCCCCTAGGCACGAATATGTGCTCCGTCCATGTGGAAGCGCATAATTACAGCGCAGTGGGCATTATGCAGCAGATGCAGAGAATATATGATCATCAGCTGGGAGGAGTTGGAAGGCGGCCTGCTGAAAAGCGAGTGGATGGATTTGTCTCGCGGCTGCGGCCCCGTTCAGGGGTGAAGACGAGAGAGAAGGACAAAGGGGAGCGAAAAGCAGCGACGACGGTGGTGACCGGCTGGGCATGTACAACTGCATCATGTCATGTGCGATCCTGGAGCTGGGGAGCTAGGTGGAGTAGCTCTAGGTTGTGCAGCACAGAGAGCAATGCAATGCAATGCAGCAGGCATGCTTGGGCGGGACATGACTGTTGTGGTCCGTTCCATCAACCTAGCTCCGCTTTGCGTGCCATACGTGCATGGAAAGAAAAGGAAGAGCATCGAAGAATAATACTTATCCTGGAAATTTTTGGTTTCGTTTAGTTCTGGTGAGTAGCTTAATTGATGTGTTTTTTCCTTCGCCGGTAGTACTGAAATTACACAGGACCCAGGTCCTTCACAGATCCGTAGGACCTCATCTACACCTTCGCCACGTGTTAATAGTTGCGATCTCAAGGACATTCACGATTTCTTTCATCTTGTCTTGTGAGCACCTGTTCCCGTAACACCGTCTCCCTCCTCTAGCAACTGTCCATCGATGCAACAAAAAAAACTCCACACCTTCATGTGTGTTGGCTTCGAACTCTGCACCAAAGGATGCAATTGATAAATAGGATCTAGAGATTAATTCTCTTGTACATACTTTGTGGAGTACCGAACTCACTTCAATAGACTACTACTGACAGGTTTTGATTGTGATTTTCAAGTTGCAGCTGTCGCCAGAAAGGCGAAACTTGCTTATGTTGTGTAGTAGAGTTCGTGGTCAATCTTGTTGCCTGTCCGTAAAAGAAACATGGTTGATCTTTCTCATGCGTATAAGAGAGACCCAAAAGATGAGTAGAATAATAGAATTGTAGGAATCGCTTGGAGATTGTAACGAATAACACGTGACATGTGGGTAGGCAGGTCCTACAAATTTGTGAAGGACCCGGGTCCTACGTAATTTCCTTCCCACTGTGTGTAGTAGTATCAATCAATTTAGGCCTCCTTTAGAATGGAGGAAAATTAATAAGAGGTCCAACCGCTTGTAAAATTCCTATGAGTCTATCTCTCTTCAATATCCTGTATTTTTTCTGTGTTGTAACCAAACGATTGCTAGAAATTTTTCCTATGTTTTCAATTCATGTAGGATTGCAATAAATGACAAACTCAATTTCTATGTTTTTCTATTTCTATGTTTTTCAAATCCCGCATTTTCAACAGGCCTTAACAGAATGATCGCCTATACCTACACGCAGACTTTTGAGAGGGAGGAAGGGAGAGAGAATATTTACTCCACACGGCAGGCAGTGCAATCAAAGGGGCTGAGGTGTGGACCAATGGATGCAGCAGTTGACTCGTCTCGGAGGAGAGGATCACCTGAAATTTTGTGCCAAATAAAGGCGAACGAGGTTACAAGTCGAGGCAAAAGGCCTGCATGGGCGCGCACGCGGGTTCTGATGTGTACACTACTGGCAGGCACACATCGAATCGAGTGGCTATACTCCTGGACGAAACAGTTGGGACGCCTAGCTAGCTGCTATAGGCAGCAGCATGCATGCAAAGGCTATAGCATATGGCGGCCGGCAAGCAGGATGGATCAGCTCGAGGCAGTAGATTATCCATCCACTCCAGCCGATAGGTTACCGCGCGGCAGCAGCTAGAGCTGGATCCTGGATGTGCAGGCAGATAAGTTGGGGGTTGTAGTACTCCCAAGAAGAGTTTTGGGTTTTTTTGAAACCAACAAAAATAAAATCCTCATTGAAACACTAATGTCAATTCAAGTCTGCAAGCGTACATAATGTTTTTTTAGAAATGGGAATATGGGCCTGTTCGTTTCCAGCTATATAATTTTTAGAAGGGTCAAATCAAAGAGAATTTTATCATTTTGGAGTACTAAATAAAGTCTAATTTCGAAACTAATTGCAGACCCCCTATCTAATTCACGAGACGAATCCAACGAGGGTAATTATGGTGTTATTAGAAGATGTTTACTGTAGCATCACTGTAGCTAAACATAGATTAATTAAGATCATTAGATTCGTCTCGCAAATTAGAGGGGGGTCGCGACATAGGTTTTGTTATTAAATTAATAAAAGTACTACTAAATAGTAAGATTCTCTTTGATGTGACAGTATATAAATTTTAGAGGGTGAAAACGAACGGGGCCTATATTTCAGTATTGCAAGATTACATAGAAAGAGAGAGGAAGAGGAGAGGGCGGTTTCTTTACCGAGGAGGAGGAGAAGAGGCCAAGAGCAGGTGCTGCGCTGCACAGTAGAGTACGTAGGGCACAGTCTGTACATTTACATGGCGGGCCAGGGCCAGGAATGAATCATGATGGGCTGGGGGCAGTCCCTGATGATCGATGGAGTGGTGCATGCCATGGACGATGGAGCGCAGCTCTGTCTCGTTCAGAGACAGGGAGAGAACAGGAGGTCATGTCACATCACCGGGAGAGAAGTGAGAGGGTGATGATGGACGGCAGAGCAGTCAATCTTGTTTTCAATTCATCAGCCTCACTTGCTCCCGGCCCCTCGTCGAGTCAAACCCCGACCCTTGTTTATCAGCAGTGACCCACCAGCAGAGAGGACAAATGTTTTCATTTTTTGGGGGCCGAGGGATACATGGCACATATAACTGCATCTCTGAAAACAGGCTGTGATAATTAACCTAGCAGGAGCAAAACGAATACTAATGGATCTTGAGCCGCAAATGAATTGTGCCAATCTACCCCAGAACTTTAATCAACATGTAATAAGCCAGGTGCAAAACGAAGCAGCAGTTGGGCACTGTACATGGTAGTAGCTCATGATTGAGGTGCACAGCGGTGGGCTTGTCCGGTTGCTGTTGGATCCACGCGCGCGTGAGCAGTAGAATCTCTCTCTGTGTTGCCGCGCGGTCGTGTTTTGACGTCGTCCCCCGTTCCCATGCGCAGCGCCAACAGTGACGCCCGTCCGTCCGTCCATCCATCCATCCATTGGCCGAGCCGTGGACTGCACTCACTCGTGCGGGACGGAGCTCCTCCACTCCACGTCCCCTGCACCCACACTGTTTGTGCGTTGGTGAATGCCACCTGTTTCCAAAAACAGAGGTGCCCGTGTTGGGTCCCACTGGCAGGCCGGGAAGGTGACGAGCACGGTGATGGCAGGCTGACGAAGAACGGGAACCGGTAAATGCACCGCGCCACGCCGCGCGTGCAGGTGGGAGAGAGGCGCGCTCCTTCCTCCTCCTCCTCCTGGGCTGCTGTGACGTGGATGACGACGACTTGAGGTGACAAGTACGTTTCATGGCGCTCATCGCAGTCTTAAGACGACGACGACGAGGCGACGGCCGAGCCCCGGTCCGCGCCATCAGCTGCCGCGTCCACACGTGTGCCGGCGGCCGCGCGCACGTGCGGCGGCAGCGGCAGCGCGCTGTTGCCGATGCGTGCACTCAACTTCGCAAGTGTCCATGCCCCGCCCTGCAGTAGTTACGCTGTCGTTGATGGGTCTCGTGGAGCTAGTGGTGGTGCACTAGGAGTACGAATTGCGGATTTCTCGGTGTGAACCGGGACACTGAGAAGTGCGGGATCCTGGTGGATCTTGAGTCGTGGTTTTGTATCAATCCGGAATCCCGATCGGGAAATCTGGGATTCCGGTTCGGTTTCGTCGAGAAAAAATTTCGGACTGTAGCAGAATTTCAATCGCATGAGTAAGAACCGTCCGAGCACACTGTTGCGTGGTTAGGACCGCGACAATGAATGTATTTTATTTGCTCTTCTTCTCGCGTGGCCTGCTGATTGCCCGCCGTTTAATCCACATGCTGTAGCATCCCTACGACCGAGCGCCTACGCGGGTCGACACGTGTGTCGCGAGCGAGAGCGCCCACCGCCACGGTCCCGTTGGATCATATCGCGCGCGACGGAGCGAGCGGGCCGGATCGGAGCCCGGCCCGCTCAAGCTCGGACGGGCGCGTCGCAACCGTTGTCCGTCTCTGCGCGACGGGACGGTCGGCCGGGCCGCGCACGTGACGGCGGTACACAGTCACCGAGAGATCGAGGCACCACCACCGAGCCGCACCTCTCGCGCGGGTCCCACCGCTAAACTGGCTCCATCGTCGGACCGGCGCGCGGGTTGCGCGGTGGCCATCCGTCACGTCCGCGTCCACGCCGATGCGATGCGGCTCGACCGCCCGGGCTGACGGCGCGTGCCACTCGTCCATTGTTCTCTTCGAGTTCAAAAGAAAAACTCGTCCACCTCTTTTTTCCCTTGTGGAACGAGTCCCGCTCCATCCATCCATCCATCAATCAGTCGTTCGGCCGCACGCGCACGCGCGCGCGCGGTGGAACGGGCCTGATGCAGTCGGGGTCAGCGCGCGCGCGCCCGTGCGCACGTACGTACACGCACGCCGAAAGCTACGCGGGAGCGACGACCTCGACCGACCTACGCGCGTACGTACGCATACGGGCGACGGACGCACGTACGCGGGCCGTACGTACGCGTACCGGTGACGTATACTGTATACAGGCGAGGCGGGTTCGATTCGGCGAGATCCCGTGGGTCCGTCGCTCTTCTCCGTTGTTGTGGGGTCGTCGCTGGGTCAGGAAGCTTGCGTGCACACGTCGTCGGTCGCGAGCCCTGGAGGAGGAGGACGGAAGGACGTGCGCGCGCGCAGGTGTCCGGCCTGTTCCCTTCCTTTTGCCGGTTTCCGCTTGTAGTGGCGCGCGTAACTGCGCTGGAAAACGGAATTTCAGCTAACACGCTCATTGGCTCCACGACTCAACCTCTATTAACTCTACACACTAACTAACCTGCTGCGGCTGCTGCCCGCTATTTATTGGGGCCAACGGCAAGTGTTGGCGGGTCATTTTTGGTCCATAACTGAGACCCCGACCACACACACGACGCAACATAAACGGAGCAGTTCACTTGCGTCGCGGTAGGAAATTACACGTCGATCAATGGTTGCGTAAACGATAGTACTACTTTGCATATCCTTTGTTGTGTCACATTACGGGTCGTACTTATGCCAGGGACGGACAAAATGTACCACTCGCATTTTTCTTGGCACATCGATATCAAAACGCTATATATTCGGGGTACATACATACTACGCTTCTGCGGTGGTTGAGATGCACCATGGAAGGTACTTTGTCGACCTACTAGTTTTCCTATTTTGGCAACATCCTTTTCCTTTTAGATCTGGGACAGATGCTTTCCACTAACCCAAGAACTCAAACAAATCTGCGCCTAAGACGAGTTGTAATATTAAACCGTTGAGCCTTTGATGTTGCCAATGAGAAACTTCACTCGAGCTAGATTAAAGGCCGGATGATGATCATCGAAGCCCAATTTAATGCCAATTAACTGGCAGTCCAAGCAAGGCATAACATCGCTGTCAGCACTATGTGAGATGTGGAATTAATCATGATAACCCAAGCTTCATGGGAGACGGACTGCCCGAGGCCCTATTCCACAGGATGAGCATCACCATCATCGAGATCATATATCACAAGTTCACACCAGAAAGATCGTCATGGAATGTTCATAGGTTTTACATGTGATCAACAGAGCATAAGCTTAAACAATGATTGTAAGTATCAGCGCTAACGATCAAAGAATAATGAGGCTATAGATGGAGTCTTTCCTGTTTTCATCTTAAACATCCATATTTTTGTGGGTGAACACTCCCTTTCCTTCTAACAAGTCACACGCTAAATCGTGTTCATGCAGGAACACATTTCCATCGAGAGTAATTATTTTCACAATTTCATACTCATCTCATGTCAAGCCCTCTCAACTTTTGCCAAAATACATGATGTTCTTGAGTACCAATGCATATATCAGCTGATGATGGTGTGACGGGAATAAGTGAAATCAAAGCATAGCCTCCATTCGGTGTGGACGGGAAAAGTAGAAAATCAAAGCAGCATCCTGCCGTTGCTCGCAAGGTTCATCAATGGGGGTAGCGACAGCGTGTGATCTCTTGTAGTTCTCCCCTCTAAAATGTCATCTAATTTGGGGTGGATGAAGTACCTTAAGAAATATTGTACATCATCAATGCCTCTCCTAAGGTGTGATATGTTTACAAGTATAAACCTCGTGCTGCAATCCTTCCCATAACGGGTGAAAGGGGGCCCTTGTCCCCTCTCTGCCCTCCTCCCAAATTTTTTTAAACAACTTACTAATTTATCATATATTAAATTAATAAAATTGTAGTAATAAATCAGTTATCTAAACTACTTACTAATTTATTATGAAACGATATTTTACTTACTAATTTACCCTACTAAAATAATTAAATTGCACTAAAATTTATTAATTATTACCTCTAAATTCTTGTTAAATGTTACAGGTGGAAATTAAAATTTGCTGCGGCGGTTAGAATTTATTACAAGATGTGTAGAGTGTAATATAGGTCCGTTCAGGCGCTATAGCGCGCGCGGGCCACCACACCGCGGTAACCACGTAAGCTCCATGGGCCCCGCATGTGTGCCTCCGCTGTTCTTCCACTAATTTTTTTTCTTTTTTGAGAGGCTCTGTTCTTCCACTAAAGCCCCCGAGAGACCAAAAGGTCGCTGAGAAAGCCCTGGGCTTAAATGCCCAGCCCCTTGCCGTTCTTGCTGTCCCCGCGGGGGCCCAAAAGTAAATAAAATCCACGGACGATTTTTTTCTCGTCCTGATTCTTTCACTCTCGCTACGGTTTCTCTCTCATCGCTGCGTGGAAACTATATTTGGCTCTCCTCATCAGAAGTCTCCCCCTCTCTCTGTCTGTCAAATAGTATCTCTCTCTTGCTCCATTGCATCCATGCCCCGTGCCATGCTGCTACTGCTCCCTCACCTCTTCCTCTAGCTACTTCTCCCTCTCTTGCTCTTTCTCTCTCTTTCGCCTACACCTAATCCTACTCTCTCCCCTATCTCTCCTCCCTTCTCGTCGTCGTCTGCCGCTCGCACGCGCCGCCGCAGCTAGCAGAGCGCTGACTCGCACGTCCCGGCCGGCGGCAATCAAGCCGGGAAAAGCGAGGAGAAGGAGGGGAGGAGCGGTGGACCGGGCCGGCCGCGCGGATGGCATGAGCCGCCGGCGGCCCGGATGGTCCCGGCTCGGAGCCTGCACCTCCTCCGCGACCAGGCGCATGGTGGCACGCCGCCCTTCGTCGGCGTGACCACCACGGCGCCGCCGCCCATCCACATGGCCCAGGAGCCGCTCGACCACCACCACCGCGAGCCGTCGTCCAAGCAGCCGCCGCCGCAGGAGACGCAGGCGGAGCGGGACCTGCAGGAGAGCCAGGTGGCGCCGCGCCCGCTCCAACCCAGCCAGGAGGCCGCGGGCACCAGCGGCAGCAGCGGCGGCGCGAGCAGCGGCAGCGGCGACTGGCTCCGCCTCGGCCTCGCGCCGGCGTCCCCCGCCGCCGCCGCGGGCTCCCGGCACCAGCTCGACCTCTTCGCCGACCACCGCGCGGGGCCGCCGCCGCCGCCGGTGGCGTTCCTGCGCCCGGCGGCGCCCGGCATTCCCCAGGCGTCCGTGACGCTGCCGGCGCCCCGCGCGGGGCCGCCATGGATGCCGCCGTGGGGCCCGGCGGCGTTCGGCGCGGCGCCGCCACCGATGATGATTCCGTTCGCCGCGCACCGCGCGTTCTACGCGCCCGGCGCGTCGTCCGGCGTCGACACGATCAGGGTCGTCCTGCCGCCGCCGACGGCCGCCGGCGTGTGGTTCGCGCTGCAGGCCGCGCCGCACCAGTGAGTCCCACACGCGCGCTGTACTACTTACTGCTGCTGCTGCACTACAGCGAGCATTTCATGTGCTCTTCATCCTTGTCTCTCTCTCTTTTGACTCTCTCCTCGCTCTCTTGGCAACTGATTCGCACGCGCATGGTGGATCGGATCCGATTAGCTAGTTCCTACAAAATGCAGTGCATTCTTCTGCATGCTGTTACAGATTCTACTTAATCGCCCCTTGTGTTTTCGTTTTTCCTCAACTGAACCTCTGAATTTCCCCCTTGTGTGATTTGTGCAGAGGGAGGGAGCCATTCTTGCCTCAGATTCCTCGGAGCTACTTACGGATCAAGTACGATTCCTCTACCATCAACCTCTTTCTAATCTGAATTTGATGCATCGATCAATCGCATCATCAGTTTATTAATTTACGTCACCCTGCATTACTTGGATTCATGTTCTTCGTCAAATGTTCCTTTCCTCATCCACGGCAGTACAACACTCCCACCAGAAAAACTTGACATACAAAAATGCCGCTGCATATTCGGTAGTACTGGAGCATAATTAAGTAATAAAGTTTGTTGGAGGGATCACGCAAAAATATTGGTGGCAACCACATACGCATACTGCTAACACTGTTCTCCATTCTCCGCACCATCGCCGTCGATCTTTTCCTAATAAAATCGTTGATATTCCCCGCAGAGACGTGAGGGTGACAGTTGGGTTGTTGATCAAGTACCTGGTTAGCAAGCTTGGACTGGAAGACGAATCGGAGGTATTTACTCTCTCGTTATCCCATGAATTAATCCCCTCTTCTCGTTTAAATTTTTTTTGAAGCGTTTTCGCTGTGTGTGTGCTTGCATGGCTTCTGTGACTCCTCCCTCTCTCTCTGCTCCCTACTTTTGTTGTGGTGCCTTTTTTTTATAAAAAAAACTCGGATCCCATGGTGCATGTTTCCCCTTGCTTTCTCCCAACATCGGTGATGAAAGGAACTCGAGAGCTAGAAAAGGGACTGCTTGTACCATACAGATGTGGGACTGCACAAGCAATATATATATATATTTTATATATATACATATGCGAGCACTCGTCTCGGCTTGCTAGTGCGTATAATAATAATAGTATTAAGTGTGACGGCATGCGAGTTAGTAGTAGTAGTACAGTAGCAGTAGGGAAGGTGTTGTTCCTATTGTAGGTGAGGGGTGCATGTCCTGGGCTGGCACATCATCCCCCTCTTCTCAACACCACTTGGCTAGGGAGATAAGACTGTAGCAGCGGAGAGGGGGGTTAGTTATCACTGGAGCTAGCGATGGACCTTGTTCTTTGTGTGGCTGGATCTAGGTGGACGCGCAAAAGCTTACACAGCCTAGGAGCTAGGCTTATGCATGTACTAGTAGTAGTAGTAGAGCCCTCTCAAGCACCTTTCTGTTCTTTCTTTTCCTATGCAACCGTAGGCTCTGAAAATGGCCGGGGAGCTCATCATTGCCGGAGCTGCAGCTAGCTTGGGTCTCGTCTTTTCCGTCCGTCCAGCCTGGCTTCCTCCGCTCTGCAATGCCGTAAATGGAAGAGCACGCATGCGACGGCCATCGTCGTATAGATGTATTCGAGTCGTGTCGTGAAAGGCGTGCCCATGACTAGCTATAGATTTTTGTACGTACATCGTGAAAGTATTTGCGAGGCGTGAGTGAGATGGATCTGTATAGATGGTGCCCTAGAAAAAGCCTCCCTTCACCTACCATGCATCACTGAAAGCTATGCACCATCCTCACCGTCTCTCTCTCTCTCTCTCTCTCTCTCTCTACACACACAGAGAGAGAGGGAGAGAGAGAGCATGCATGTATGCACACGAACAATTTCCGCTGCTCCATCACTGGGGGATGGATCCTTTTCATAATGACTTGGGGATCTTGCTTCCTTTTGCACTCGATAGGCCTGCCCTCGCAAGCCTGCATATGCTCTCAGCAGCTGCAATCATAGGCTTCTTTTTGTTCAAGAGTACACACACACACACACATCCATACGCACTGCACTAGCTACCATCCATGACACGGTAACTTTTGTGTTTTCTTTTACCGTCAAATCCGTTTTCGCCATTACTCTTCAAATTTAACGTGCCGACCTGTCTATTTTGCCTACTGCCGTGATGTAGATCAATCTCACGCAATGTGACAAGAATAGCCATAAGGAATCTTCTTGCCTTGTTTAAAACAAAAAACACCTGCTGAGTGGTGTGCATTTCCTGTACAGCGCACGCAACACGTAGCTCCCGGTTATAGAAATTATGAAACGGCAGGTATTAGCTTTTCAGGCCTGTAACAATGCACCTGCGATTATATATGCTTGTGGCAAATAGAAAATGAGTCTTGGCATTGCCGTATAATAAGAAAAGGAAGATGCGTATGTGGTGTAGCATCCCTAAATATATTTCTTGAATTGACTGGCTAACCCCAAGGTTCAGAAACCAAGGGGTGCTGTAGTTTCAGCGCTGAATAAATAGTATATATTTATTTATAATTGTCATGTTTGATAGGGTATATATGGTGCAAATGTGTCCTAACATTTCTTTTCAACAAGGAAAGCTTGATGCTGTGTTTCGCTGAAAAGTTAAAGAACGCGAGTGCTGTGTAGGATAAAGTAGCAACCTGCAAATGCTTCAGTATGTCATACTAGAGCGCTAGCTAATAGATTCAAGGTATATATATCACTGATTAATTGTAGCATTAAGCGAAATTTTGAGGGCTCTACATGTGCATACCGCAAGAAATAAGGCTTTTTTAATCAGCTATATGTATGTTAATTTGCCAGCCATCTCTCTTGTCTGTCACTTCAAAATGGGATCTGACTTGTTTTAGCAGAGCCATAGATAAAAATTCAGACAAAAAACTCTGTATTGAATCTAAGAAAATCACAAACGTTATTATATTATCATGAATTATTATTTATTGTCATCATAACTTCTTGTTCTGCAATTTAAAGAAATATAGTGCACAGATAGATTGTACTTGAAGATGCACTGAGATATTTGAAATGGTAATATATTTAATGTGGAATAATAACTTTAATAAATATAGTAAAGTAACATATAGACAATATGCAAGCTGTAAGCTATGAAATAGAAATCGACTTTAGGGACAAATAAGGCCAAGCAAAGAAAGTCTTATCGGTTTGACAATTTTTTTAGTTGATAGCCTGTGTCATCGTGCAATTTTTTCATTTTCAACTATCAACTACCATGCGTGCACAAATATACATATATATAACACAATCAACTGACATGAAGCAGCTAGCTTGATGGAACTTTTCTTTCTAATTTGTCACACCCGCTCTTGAATGGCCTTCCATTACCGACGCCATGCAGAGCAGTTTGTTTGTTTTTCTTTATACCTAAAGATGCCATGCAAATTAAATAAACCTATCTAAAGTCAACTTCGTCTTTACCAACCAATTCTATATTATCATAACTTTATATCAGCAATAATTGAGAATAGGTACGTTTTACTAGGTTGAAACGTGTGTCAATCTTGGCAGTGAAAGCTCTACTTGAGTAGGGACGCATGTGAATTTGACAATCTGCAGAATATGGAATGTGACCGTGCTTTTGATAGGATATTAATGAGTGCTTAGTGGCAGGTCTTAGCTAATCAAAAGATTCCATCTGTTTATGCTTATACACATCACCAAACGGCTTCTGCACTTTCTTTATGAGTATATGAATGTGTGTGTATAGTATATATATTATTAACTGTAGTTTCTTCTTTGTCTCTATAGTAGATTGATGCTCTCTTGATCGGTTGCAATATAGCCTAGTCGTTCAATTAGTGCAGATGGCATCTAGCCGTCATTACAGACAAATTTAAGAAGCCAGGGAATCGGTAGGATGTCACTTGCTGATTATTTTGTGAATTCAAATTATGAAGTAGATCTCATATAAAAAATGCAAATAAATATATTTTAAAAGTAGCATACAAAATGTTTTCCATTCATTTAGCTTATGTTACCACTACTTTTTAAATATATAAAAAAGAATAACTCAACACAATTTAGTCCTTTTCTGATCTAATGTGTGAAACAAAAACTTTCATGCATGCTGATCCTGTCATGCTATCGTTGAGCTTACCTCACGCCAAAATAGGGATGTAGAGATGCACAATCAACAAAGCATTATTCAAAGATTAATCTAATAACTAGATAGATTATATTTATACTTAACTACCTGTTAGCTGGGGCTTGTGGCTAGATGACGAATAGAAGGGTGTAAGTGCTGCACTTTGTGTGAAATGTTTACACATACATGTGTCCCTATCTTCTGGCTATGGCGCCAATGACGAATAGATCCACAAGAGCACTAATTTTATACCCATATGATTGGCGTCGGAAGGTAAAAGGGAGGGAGAAAGACAATGTGCATGGTAGTGGGGACATGCAAAAAACGACCTCCATGCATTATGTGTAGAGAGAAAGTGAGGGGGGAATAATATGCCAAGTTGCATGGTGAAGGGTAGTGAGAGGGCATCACACAATATTCAAGGATAGGGAGGGGGAATAATAGATGGGTGAACCAAAAGGCAAGAGGACCACACTAACTTGTAGGAACACACAAGCAAGGGCCGCGCATGCATGCATGCATGCATGGTACGTGCCACTAACTAACTGGCCTTTCATTCTTAGTTTGCGTTAGTTTGTACGACACCGCTATCTATCCTCTTCGGATGATGATTAAAAGGAGGCAATATTGCAGCACTGAACTTTAGAGCCCTCGAAACAAGGAGTTGTGGACAAAAGCTTTTGCTCCGCCACTTTCTTCTCTCGCACTTTGGGGACCACATGTCAGAGGAGGGAGGGAGAGAGCACTTAGTGTGCACCTAACAATTGGCAACGAGAAATTGGGAATCAAGAGGGAATTTTTCAAAACCTACCGGTGCCAACTACAAAACCTAATATTTAAGCTCACTATAATCACTAATGCAGTGCTCCATTCATTGCATGCACGCCTCCCAGCCCGTAGGTTGTCTTAGCGGCTCTAATCAATGTGCAAACAAAAGCTCGTGATTAAAACTGTACTAATTTTTAAGAAGAAAGAAGAGACTCGATCGAGTGTTAGTTGGAGGGTACCTGTTGGTGGCGTGGCCAGGAAATATTCCCTGGGGCAGAGGACGTTTGATGCTTTGCATGTCCATGCAGGCCTGCATGTATCCAGACCCAAGTCTAGCCAAACAAATGAACGTGAACCAGCTCTGCACGCTGCCTAGCTTCCTCACGCATGTTAGAAGTCATGCATTCCGGTTGGTGGACCAGCACATCATTCCAATTTCCTTGCATAAACACACGCTTCTTTATTTGCAGTATTGATTGGTCCGATCCTTTCTGAATGTATCTTTTAAATCTTGCTGCGAAATTATTACAGGAAATATGTACTCCCTTTGTCTGTATATAGACATATAGCTAATAAACAGAATATTAATTACTACTGGTCCCTCCGGATGTTTTTTAAACGTGGGATATATGATCGTCATTTCAATTTTGAACTAATCATCATGTCTTAACGTCAAGAACAAAAAGATCCAAATGATTAGTATTAGACCTATGTTGGCCACTAGGAGTGGCAGTTCGTGAGTCATATTGCTGCTGCTTCGTTCTTTCTGGCAAAGGGACAGTTGGATAGAGCCACAGGATCGCAGGCCAAAGAAACGTAGCTACGAGAAGTTCTCATCATATAGATAGGTTAGGACCCATCTCTAAAGGAATCAGGCGAGGTGCCAAATTAGTATACATAGTTTATTGAACAATATACATTATTTTTGTTGCATGCACAATTGTTGTAGGGATGTTATGCATCATCTTGCATATAATTGACACTACATGACAGCTAACGGAAGGAATCTGATTATGACAATGCCCCATATACATAGGAGTTTAAATAAAAAATTTATGCCCACTTATGGTCTTTAAATAATTCTGAATCCGCATGGTTGGTTAGCATAGTGTCGAGCACGATCAAGTAGCGTCACACACGCACGATCGATCGATGGTCGATGTGACTAAAGATTCGTGTATTTCATTTGTATTTTAGTGCCACATATAATATATGGCTGCTCCTTTCTTTTTGTTCTGTTGTTGGTGTGGTGCATGATTGATGTTTTATAACTCCTACTCTTGTCCTTGTTTGATTAGCTGAGGACTGTATTCTATGTAGGAAATTGCATCTACACATGGTCATGTTAGACCTAGCGCTAGGCTTGGTTATTTATTTTATTCTTGTCTTATAGCTGGTTTGGGATTACTACCAGGCAACCTTTATAATACTGATGACAAATTTACATTATGCTTTTCTTCTAATGGACATCCTAGGTTGCTAATTTTTACTCTAACGAAAATGGGTATGGCCTAGAAGTAACCCTTGTTATTATACAATCAACAGAGAATTTAAAAGTAACAAATTTACAGGATATATATATGCAGCTTGTGAAGCTGTGTACAAGCACCGTATATAGAATGTAAGATTCAATTAGTTTGACTTGTTAGGCTTTGTAGACTTGTCTTTTGCTTGCTCCATTTATTTTGATAAAAAATCAGGAAAAATTCATTTTCATCCTTGTACATATTTGTTACACGCCTCCTAATATCAATTCATACTCTCAAAACCATGTTGCTTTTGTCAATGGGTGTGAGAGTTACCGTGTCGAGGTTAAAGGTGGAAAGCTTTAGGTTTCAGGGTTTAAAAAATAAGGATTTTTTAACTAGAGCTAATCTTATCAATTTTTAGTTGTCGGTTATAATCGGCCCCTGCTTTGTTAATACCAATATGAGTGGCTCGAGCATCATTCACATTGATGTTTATGCTTATGTTGGTTACCTATTGTGAGGAGTTTGTGAGCTTCAAAACTATATTTGTGGTACCCATATTTGTAACTCTTTGATTGCACGTTTATGTTATCATAGAAAGTATGTTTATCATTTCTTAAAAATAGGGCTGCTTATAGACTACACCTTACATTGATTGTCATATCCTGTGTTTATAAGTTGATTGACATAATTACCAGTTATGGTAGGTATATAGTAATCTCTTAATTATATTTAGGCCATGGATGTATCGGACCACAAGATACACAGAAATCAGAAGTAAGGCAAAAGTGGCACAAGTGATCAATACCGATCTGTAGGAAAAAAAAACACACCAAGTAATAAGATTGAATAGCCTCTTTCCCGTGGAGTAAAGCAACCAACCGAGCACTTGGATTTGCGTCGGTGGATGGGAGAGGTTGAGGAGTTGGACTTCAACCTGAAACATGTCACCAGAAAGCCCCACTCATGCATGCACATTCCTCTCTAGCCAGTGCATGCACCTCAAACTCATAAAAAAAACTGCTCTGCCAACTGAAACTGAAAGAATTTTGCCATAACCTTGGGACTAATAATAACCCGTTCAATTAACAATTATTAATTTTAGGTTCACATCAAGAAACATTTATTTTATTTAGTGAGTATGCATCAAGAGGTCTATTTTAGGTTGCCCAGCGTGATCTGCTGTCAACGTCAGTGATGTCGGTGGCGCGCTGCAGCCCAAATCCAAAATCAAAGTAGGGCCATGTGTTATTGTCATGCATGGCATGTTTGGTAGGCAAGCATCGTCTGTGGGAGAAGCTAGAACAATGCACACTGGCGTCACGGGTGTGGGCTTTTTGCATGCTCCTGGATAGTTTGGGGAACTGGGAAGGAAGAATCAACCAACCAATTGGCATTAATTCTTTTCTTGGTAGGTTCTGAATTTCAGTTTGTTTATGGTAGGTGTCCATCGGTCTTGGCTTCTTGTTTTTAAGACTACCATTGACTTGAGATTAGGGTAAGAAATAGTAGAAGTACGTGGATCGTTAAATATTTTGGAAAGGACGGTGAGTTGCAGTTTATTTGGCATCTCTGATCTGTGATTTGCAGTTGCAGTATAAGTATTGTTTACTTGCTCTGAGATCTGTGCTTTTGCAAATGCGAGCACGTTTAGTTTGCTTTTTTCTCAGATTAGCCGTGCATGTAGGGTTGGTTGAGCATGGGCATCGCGGATGTGGGGAAGAAGGTAATGCGCAAACTAACAGGGGAATCAGATATCGGAATCAGGCACCACTTGATTTGTCTGTGTGTGCATCTTTTGTGTGTTGTAGCTTTGTCGAAAGCGTCAGGCATTGCATAGCAACTTTGCAATGCCTGCTTCCTTCATCACCTCACAATGATTAGCATCCTCCATTTCTCTTTCGGAGCCTGTGTTTTAATTGTCGCTTCAAGTCTGTGCTAATTTGGATATAGTTTACTGTTCATTGCCGTGGAGTCATATCAGAAAGTAGGAATAATGCTTGATGATCCCTCAAGAAGTTTGAGTTTACTCTAGTCTACCAAAACTATATACCGAAAATGAAATGACTGACAAAACATGCATATATAATTATGCAGGTGGAGATCACATGCCGAGGGAGACCGCTCCTCCCATTCTTGACCCTGCAGCACGTTCGGGACAGCATCTGGTGCCAAGGGGACGCCGTCTCACCGTCGGTGGCGCCGGACACGTCAGCCGCTAACCACCTCATGATTTTGCAGTATGGCAGAAGACCCTAGTAGACAGAAATGTAGATCATGCTCCAATTAACCGTTTTCCAGCACGGCTGTGACCGGACCACAATAGGCGGAATGACGGATAGCAACTTCCCGACCGCCCGGCGCTCGGGCGCTGCTGCTGATCTACTGAAGAAGAACATAAGGAATGGTGTCAAGTTTTTCCCCCTGACGATCGATCGGCGAGGTAGTTCTTCATCCAGAAGAGAGGCTGTTTCTTGGCCTCCCCATTTGTTTTCTCCACTCAATTGTGGGAGAAAACAGCTTGGAATTTGCCTGACATGGTTGAGCCTGTGAGAACAAGAAGGGAACTTCACTGAAGAGTGGTGACTTCCAAAGTCATTTTGGCCTTCATCTTCATCTGACCCACTAATTGCAGCAGTTACATTTTGTTCTCTGTGCGCTGGAAGCAGCAGGTGTTCGCTTAATTACTTAAAAGATATCTCAGAGAGCAAACTTGACGTCCCACTGAGAATTTCATTTGTTCATGACTTGACCCTGAAAGCTCCCGCTTTTTTGGTTCAGTGCTTTCCACATCTTGCAGCATCTTTTTAGTTCTGGTTTCTGCAAATTGCCCTCCCTTTAATCCTTTTGCTGACTGAACACACTTTGAGCAGTTCTAGACTTGTGATGAAAGTTATACGCACATCATCTCATCTTGGTTTTCCTGCATTTACATCACACATCCATTTTTCTATAATGGGGATCCTGATGCAAGCAACCGAAAAACAACAAGCAAGTACTCTCACACCCTTCTTTTACATCTCACATCCACAGTAGAATAATAAATAACAGGAAACTAGGACAACAGACACCGGTAAACCAACCAGATGACCGCAGCACATCCGACGTCAATGTGTCACCAAATGCCCCTCCCCAACGGAGGGCACTTTCACGCGCCAGTGGCAGGTCCCCATCGGCAGTAGGGAGCTGAGACAAGTATGATGCTGAAATGAGGTCACCAACGCCAAACAACAGTACAGGCAGGAACCGTCCACGCTTGCTAGGACGCACCCACGTGGACCGTATGTACGGGCCCGTATGTAATGTCGTGTGCGCATCCTTGGTGTACTCGCGGAGCAGACCGGGAAAATTAATCTGCAAAGACTGGTGCAAGCAAAGACGACAGTCCAGCGGACAGTGCCACTGAGAGAGACAAGGAAGATCGGTGCAGGTTTAAGCATAACTAAAACTTGCATTGCCCCGATCTTTCCCAGAAGCATGAAGCACGGAATTAAGTAGTGTTCTCTGGCCTGCACGCCCGTAGCACTGACAGGAGCGCCTCAACAACCGTTATGTCTGAAGCCTAATTAGATTCCTCAAAAAAAAAAAAAGAGAAAAGAAGCCTGAAGCACTGACTGAAGAACAATCACCTAGCATAGCAGCCGGATGGTAACAAAAACTCGGCCGGCTGGGGAATGACCGCCCCAGCGGTGTTGCATTACTAGAAGAAGTCTAGCTGCGCCAGATCGAGAAAATCCATCGAACCCCGGCCTCCCCGACAGCTCACACGTACGCTGGGCCGACGTTCACTGCCCCCCACCCCCAGGGCCGGGCCGACATCGTTGCCACAGGTCGGGTGCTAATCAAAGGGAGGCATAGCGAGGGGATTTTTTGAGAGCCCGAGCTGCATACTCGGTCCCCCTTTTTTCCCACAAATTATGCATCACTCAGGATTTGAACCCTGGATGGGAGCTTCCCAGTCAGTGGACTTTGCCACTGCACCGTGAGCCCCTTTGCCAGCCGGATGGTAACAACACATAGAACTCTTCGTCATTCGATCTTGAAAGGTTTTTGTGAGTTTGCGGTGCCACCAGCAGCACCGAGAACCGACAGACGTGGCGCTTAGAAGGATGTCCGACGAGACGGCGCAAAGGGAAATCCCTGAAAACGAAGTGTACCTGTAAATTCAGGCTTTCCTTGGTGCTCTCAACACCGTCTCCGAATATGGCGGCCTCGTTGCCTTCGCCGTCAGGCTTTGCGAGCATCAGCCCACCTAAGATCGACGTCATCTCTACCACTGACCAGCGTACAAGGTTCCTCTGGTTTGGGTTTTACTAGTAGTACTAGTTCCGATCCGAAGCTTTCCGGAGTGGCAGGTGGCAGCTATCCGGTCCATTTCCAGTGTCCTTCAAGCTCAGGCAATGGCCCCTGACGCTGAAGGAACTGAACCGAACCGAACCGTTTTTAATAGCCGCGCCATGGGCAGCGAGAAAAACAAATGGATCGAGTACGGCAGCTGCAAGGTTCCTTTGCACGCTGCGAATAGCGCACATGATAAATGAGCGCGCGCCAGATTAAAGTGGAAGCACACGCACCTGCTTAGTTAGCCAAAATGGGTGACCGGAAAAGTGCGCCGTAATCAAAGCAATCCGCACAATGTTAGTTCAGGTAGATTGTCGGGAGCGGAAGGAGGAGGACAATGATTCTGGGGCGGAATCGGAGGACAAGGGGAAGATACAAACGCCAAGCCCGCCAACAGAAACTGCTCCCCCTCCATCCGCCTCCTCGCCTCGCCTGCAGCTGCAAGTGGAAGCAAAGCTCATCAGACTCAAATAATGCGCTCACGCCTAAGCGTGCTCGGAAGCTTCTGATTTGGACCGGAATCAGGCGATCTATCCATGGCGTGTTGTCCAAATCGGGCGCGCTATTTGAGGATTGCGACGTGCCGGTCGCTGGCCGCCAGCCTGCCTTCCAATTGATGCAGTTTCCAGCAGGGCGTTGTGTTGTGTGTGTTGGCAAACTTGGCGTCGCTCGTGTGCGTTTTTCTGGGTCGTCCTTGCCATCATCATTGCTTCCAAGGCTGGAGATCCAGGCGCCTGAGCACTGCCACTTGGAAATGGACTCGACCTCGCTTTAGGCCCTATTCGTTTCCTCTCTAAAATTTAAGCATTGTCACATCAAAGAGAATCTTATTATTTATGAATATTTCGATCAATTTAATGTCAAAACCCTTTTAGAGATTGATGCTAATTTTCGAGATGAATCTAATGAGCTTAATTAATCTATATTTTGCTAAAGTGTTGCTACAGTAACCGTCTTCTAATCACGACTTAATTAACCTCATTAGATTCGTCCCGTGAATTAGTCTAGGGTTCTATAATTTATTTTATAATTAAATTTTATTTAAGTACTTATAAATATTAAAATTCTTTTTGATGTGACAACTATAAATTTTAGACCTCAGAAACGAACACACCCTTACACAGGAGCAGGGAACTTTGTGAGTGACACAACATCCTTGTCGTGCTCTCTACTAGCTCTCATTATTGGGATAAGGAAACCGTGGGTGGCTGGTAACAACAACGCGGCCGATCGAATGGAATCACCTGAAACAGGAGATTGTTGGCGAGGCCACAGTGCTGCCAAGGATGCCGACGTTTCAACGGCCATGTTGTTATTACCACAGTGAGGCTGCGATGCTGCACCATGCAATCCGAATCGGCATGACAATGCAAATGGAGAGCTGAAAATGGACAGAGAGCAGAGTGTGCGTGCCTGGGCCGTACTAACATGGCACGAATCTTTTCGGCTCGGCTCCTGGGCCACGCGCAATAGAAAACAGATACAGCTGGGCCAAGAAGATAACCTAAGAAAGAGGAGGCCCAACCATTTTTTTTTCAAAATATTTTCCTGGTCTAGGCTATGAGGAAAACTATTTCCAGATCCCATGGTTCGGTCTCGGCCTCTGGCGCTGACTGGATTGGCATATAACGTCAATGTCTTCTTCATTCGTAACGCGAACTGGATCGACCATGATCAGAACCAAGGTTTTCAGTTCGTTGGAAGCTGCTCATTCTGCCTCACATCTACTACTGATGTTTCGTCTCACAGATCCTCAATTATGCCTTTAATTTGTATTAGTATTGTTCATAGATGCGAGGAACTTCCGTCGAAAACAAACTCATTAACTAAAGTGTTAGATTGTTATATTATAAGGGAGAATTGCTATTTTAGCACTCCCAACAAGTGGTTTTATCATAATAACATTAGCATTATGGGTTTCGTCAAAACAGCACCCCAACGTTGTCACGTCTGTATTATAGCACTATGTACCGTTTTTAACCATTTCAGGTGGTTTTATGGTGAAACAGCCACATGAAAGGACAATACTACCCTTGGGATCATTTTTTGTGTGTTTTGGCTCCCTGGACCACGAAAGTGAAAGGAAATAGACATTTTATTGATACGAACGTGCATATATACCATTCATAGGTATAACCAAACAAAGGACATGCACATAAAACATTGTCACAAATTTTTGGCATAATACATAACAACATCACAAATATAGTTTGAACCATCACTATATCCCCCTCACACAAAATAGGTTCAAGACACGGTGACACAAAATGAGTTCATATGCCACCCACTAACAAAATAAGTTAAAATCATGACACATCACACATCTAACCTCCTCTTGGTATTTCTTGGAGTCATCTTCTTTGGAGTTGGAGGCTGAGAAGAAGAAGCCTCTTGAGATGTGCCTTCTCCCATCAACATTGCAATACAGCTGCAAATATGACATAACATATTTTATAGTGGTTGATATTAAAGAAAAGCATAGATGATGAGAATTAGCAATTTCTTACCGTCTTTTCACCATTCTAGGACTCTCTTGCATTATTTGTTCTCTTGTATTGATAGGGCTATCTAGTGGTAAATCCTTAAGGGTCCAACTTTTAGTAGTATTTTTTCTTGGCTTCCTCTTCCTACAAAGTTAAATTTCCTAAGACTAAGACAAGACATAGCTCATGAAACAAACATGACAAGGGAAATTGCTCAACACTTACCCTTTTTTTAGTTCCATTCATTGGACATTTGTAGCTAGGTTGCCTATGTCCCAAGATTCCACATCTAGAACACTTTACTTTTCCTCTTACCCTTTTCTTGGTGTTCTCGCTCTCATTTTTAGCAGCCTTTGCAGCAATTTTTGGTCCACCGCTACCATCTTCAAGGAAGATCTCCGACAACCTTGTACGAGTTGAGTCAAAAACCATTTCCAAATGTCTTCTGTTTCATCATCTATTTATCCAAAAGCAAGTGGATACATCCAGTTGTGACCATCTACACCAATTCATCGAAGCTAACTTTCTACACCATCTACCGGTGAGGGTAGTGGCATCAATACCAAGCCATGGCTTGCAACCAGAATGAAAACTCTCGATACAAGGACCAAGTTCACAAAAGAACCTCGTGAAAATAAACCCTGTCCCCAACAACTTGGGTATCTATCTCAATAATACTATCTGGTGACCTCTTCATGACCTCCGCCTTCCGATTATACAGACAAAAACTCTCTTCCCATGAACCATACAATAACTTCAAAGCCTTTTCTTATCATTTTCAAACTGTGTCATAGCCAATTTTGCAGTTGTACTCATCTTGTAACTGAATCTGCAGCTCCTTAGGACCCATTTGTGGTTTCTTTAAAAGAATTGAAACAACCTTGGAAGCGACCCACTTGGTAGAAGGTGTAGTTGTTCTCCTCCTGGCGCTAGATGTACATGTGTGTACATTATTCAACACCAGATCTTGAATTTGAGGCAGTCTCCCTATTAATTTCTTCTGCACTTTCATCGTCACGCCTCAAACCCAAAAGTGCATAAACATTTTCTTCATTAAAAAGCTCTATCCTTACATGCTCTTCATCGACTTCTTCAATTTCTATTGAATCCCAATCTACAAGTGAAGGCTCCACTACTACCTCTACCACTGGAACCATTTCTAAACTAAGTTCATGATTCATAACAAGCCTATTCAAGCGTCATGTTAAAAAATGAGTTAGGGATGCATATCGATGTTTGACTCTAGCTAAATCATTGTAAAATTAGAATAATATTGCAAACAACATACCCTGTATTGTCCTCGTTCAACATCCAATCAATCCCAAATGGTTCTTCTCCCTCCATGGCTACTGCCTCACCTAGGGTTCCACCAAAATCCGAAAATCAACAAACTAGGCGCAAATGTACCCTATAAATTGAAATTTGTTTGATATCTAAATTTACGAATTTCGGACGTTAATGCCGAGGAGAGGGGGCGACCATGCCGCGAGCTTCACCGCCACCGGTCGGGGCGACCATGGAGACGGCAGGGGATGACGCGCGGATCAAGGCGACCGAGGAGAGGGGTGGGGGCGACGCAAATGGCTGTAGCCATGCGGTTGAGGCGGGCAGATGGGTGGCGAGGGAGATCGGTCCGTACGGGACGCGGCGCCATCGCCATTGCCGCGGTGCCTGCTCGACCGAGAGAGAAAGAGATGTGTGTGGGAGAGAGATTCAATTCCATCCCATGACTCGGTAAGGAGAGGGGTACCTTGGTCATTTTGCATGAATGGAAATAGAAAATAATTTAAATAAATGAACAATGTTATAATGCAGGTATGACAATGTTCGGATTGCTATTTGACGAAGCCCACGATGCTAATGCTATTGTGGCGAAGCCACTTGTTCGGAGTGCCAAAATAGAAATTATCTCATATTATAAGTAGCATAATTCATGTGCGATACACACATTTTTAAACTAGTAAAGCAAGAGTGGAAGCTTCTCGACATCATGGAATAACCCTTGTAAAAGACCACCAAACTAAATTAACATATAGTTAAAAAAATGTCATAGAAAGAGAGTCAAGAACTTATTCGAGTGTGAATAAAATAATTAGAAACAGAAACATAGAATGATGCCAAATGACAATATCAAAAGGCAAAATGATGTACCATGTACTACTACAAGTTCATTCCTTTTATCATCTCTTCAAGAGAAATCATAACTTCCTCATGTAGGCATAGCTATACGAGACTTATATCGTGCTCAAAGTTAAGACCCACTTTTAGGGCATTGTTTGAGCATGTTGGAAGAAGTATGGTACCAAAGAAAAAATAATAGTATTGTAATAACGATATCAACATGGATGTACATGCCCTAACCCTAGCCATTTCCCCTTGCCCCCCCCCCCCCTCCTCTTTCTCCTCTGGCGACCTCACCGGTGGTGAGAGTGGGGATCTAGTCTCTTCTTAGTCTAGTAGTTTGATTATATTTTTTTTATATTGAAGTTTTCTCCGGAGATCCAATCGAAGAGATTGGTGGATGCGTAAGATGTCATCAAGATTGTCGATACGGAGGAATAGAGAATTGATTGAGATGGTACTCCGGCCATTCCTTTGTCTCATTGTGTTGTTCGTAGCCATGGTGGTGGGCTAGTGAGAGTTACTTTTCTGGTGACATCTATCTCGTATGTCGGTTGGATTTTTGTTCTCGCACGACAAATCTAGTGAAGGAGACAAAAATGGGGTCGATGACGGGTTCAATGATGGCAAGTTCACCATGTCTCCACGTGGAGGTTTACTATTTTTCTCCTTTTTGCAATAGAGATGGGTATTGTACCATCCCAGCCCGTTAGTAGCCGGTAGTAGTAGTGGTTTCGGCCCAAGAGGCCCATGAAGTGAAGTGGAGGTGCGATTAGTCTCACATTGTAAGCTTAGGTGGGTAGGGTCAGCATATAAACTTCGTTGTTCTAACCATAGCATCACTTGGTTTAACCCTTTTACATGAAGTGAGGACGAAAGCTTAAGAGTGGTGCTATGAATGAAGACGCATGTCCGCCCCCTATAGAAGGGCTAGGCGGTAAGAAGACTTTGGACGCGGTCCGTTATAGGTACAAGGATGATGGTCGTCAATGGTGAGATGATTATGTTAGTTCGGATCGAGTTTTTGTCTATGGTATCCATTTGTGATGGTGATCCTAGGTGGTGAAAGTTATGACTTTTTTAAGGTTTCGTATCTCCCATCAATAGTGTTGGAGTAGTTTGGATTGATTTTGTTATCAAGAGATGTAATCTGCTCTAATATCAATGGATTTTCCTTTTCGCACACAAAAAATGGTATCAACATGATGTTAGAACCGAGAAATCTATGCAGTTTTGTGGAGTCCATAAGGCATTGAATTAATTACCTATCTCCATATGGTCATGCTCTCTTCTCTTCTCCCACTAACATTGTCTTTGCTATCCTAAAGAAGATAAATCACCCGATCACCTATTCGACACGAAGAAACCAAACCACAAACCAATACAAAACAAGATTGTTGGTTGAGCATACAACGTGCAGTAATCAATGGAATGTAGATACATTGGGACGTAAACGAGCATTTCATCTTTATCCTCCCAATGAAAATTTGCAGGGATGCAAACAACACAACCGAAGACGGCGGTGCTCTATGCATCATGACATGATTTGAGGTAGCTTTTTTAATCAACCGAGTTGAAATATAAAGCTATTCAAGCAATGATGAATAGACAAAGAATACAACAACATTGATTAAGGCAAAAAAAAAACAGAGAAAAAATACTAGTTCATAAACTTGGTAGGCTCTTATTAGTAAATTAAAGAGTTGTGAGCAAGCATATGTAGTAAAGAAATGCCAACATTGACCACTAGTGCTTTGGTACTCGGTAATGATCAAATACATTGAAAACAACAAACAATTCAATTTCATAGTATGGGTTGAACACATGAGGAGCACCTCTAAGCGGACTTTGTTACCTTCACGAAAGAATTGGCCCCGTTTCTCTGCTGCAAGCCTACAACTATCGTTGTCATTGCCCTTCTAGATCTCTTTGGTTGCATCGAGCATCGACATGGACGGGCTCGTGCATGAGGCCATCCACCTTGAGCCGCATTCCGAGCACCTCACTACAATGCCTATTACCTTGGGGATGGACTTGGCCGCTATTCCAGTACCGCAAATTCCATCGCAATCGCCATCAATCGCAACAGGGTGAAGCTTGAGGTCATGCAACATATGACGGAGGAGAGGTGATGTGATCTCCTAAGCTAAGGATGGATCTTGGGAATGGTGAAGAGCCAAGCACATCGCCGGATTTGGGGGATTTGTCGGTGGTAGCTTTCACCCTATGTGCCTTGTTGAAAGTGCATTGTGAGGGACCCGAATTTCACCTAAGTGAAACCCGAACCCTTTGTACCTCTATGCCACTCCCAGGAGTGTGACACACACATCCATCACAAGTTAGTATAGAAAACCATAAATAAGGAATGTAAACAAGGCAAGATAGTAGAATCTCCAAGTACATTATTATTATGCATAAGTCTCAATCTCATGAATACAAGAGCGTGGCACGCAGGCCATCGCGAAATCAAAGTAGAAATCTAGCGGAAGCGAGCGGAAGCATCTCCGATGAAGATCGGCGATGGAGACCATACCCACAAGCGACTCGAGTGTAGGCGAGACCGTCACTCCTCTCCGTCGGCTCCCTCGGCTGGCGCGGCTGGCTCCTCGAGCAACGGCGTCCGAAAAACAAAGTGGGAAAGCCGTGAGTACATAGAGTACTCAACAAGCCGCAACTACCTAGCAACAATGTATGCATGCTCGGATATTTTAAGGATAGGCAAGGGCTAGCACCTAAAGCATTAATCCTCAAGTCTATGTGAATCATATTTTATTATTAATCAAATTTTATAAGTGGCCTTGCAGGAAACAACACAATCCTGCAAGGGTCAAGTTTTATGTCCAGACACACCTCCACTGGACCACGGCTCGAAGTCGGAAGTAAAACACCTATCGAGGGGAGAAGTAGTAAATGCTAATCAAGTGGATTTCTCTCGGTAGTGCCCATACTTTGGGCTAGACTATACGTATAGATTTATATATCCCACGTGAAGAGGTACTCAAACAAAAGACCACCGTTGTGGCCCAAGCAAAGCAACACTCACAGGATCACTCTACAAAGCATCGACCGGTAGGCGCCCGTCCCTTAGGTCCGAGATCCTCTAACCACAACATAGGAAAAGAAGATCCTGAAGGGTGTGACAAGACGTACCACGGGCCGGGTGGGATATCCTCTCGCTCGTGGGTCGAGACAAACGCTCCAACACCCACTACACTAATCTCTACACCACGGCGGGCCACCCGGTCCTCCGCTAAGTACCATGATCCAAAGTCCGCTTACCGCCCAGCCCTTCCGCTCCGATACGACTTTGGATGCGGGGCGTTACAGTGGTATCGGAGCGTAACCTCCCGCCGCATGTGTGCATGCATGTTGTGCCCGTGGAGGGGACATGTCATAACCTTGCACCGAGAGGAGATCTTGAGTATCCGCTTGCCGGTTATATATATGGTATGCTGCCGAGGGCGTCAGCTCTTAAGGGGGGGGTGAATGTAACACCCCGGCTCGTTAGAAGCCTCGTAGTAGTTGTGGATTGGGCTCAAGTGGCCCATGAAGTGAAGTGGAGGTGGGTTTAGTCCCACATTGGAAGTTTAGGTGGGTGAGGGTCGGCATATGCCACTAGCACCACCGTGTTAACCCTTTTACATGAAACGAGGCCGAAAGTGTAAGAGTGGTGCTATGCATGAATACGCGTGTCCGCCCCTACGGAAGGGCTGGGCGGTAAGCGGACTTTGGATGCGGGACGTTACATGAGGATTGAGCATATTGTGAGAAAACCCGAGTGGTGGGTTGAGAGAGATTTCCCTTTCTCGAGAAATTGAGCACTTTAGCATTGTGATGGTAAAATTTTGTCAACATTTGTTACTCTTAGAAGTGAAGCCTCCTGGACAGATAAGTATCATCCTAGAACTCCCAAGCTTGTGATGAGCCTTAGGAAAGTTTGTGAAGGTCCGCTTCGCCTTCGCAAGGAAAGAAGAAACGATAGTGGATCGGGAAAGCAGTTGAAAGAGATCCGACTTGGAGTGAGGTGTTCAAGCTGATCAAGCTTCCTCAACGGAAACTTGTAGACGACTTGGTTGCAAGTTCATGAACTTCATGAAACCAATCGTCATGTGCTTCATTTGTTTTGACCTCTTGCATTCTAGCTACTTTGCTTTAATTTGATTCCAAAATCTACAAAGTTGCATTTAGATTAGTGGTTCTTTTGTATTTTTTAAATCTCTATCACTTATGGGTAAGTTTTTTTTGTTTTAATTTGAGCTAAGATCTTTTGTTGTGTTGATATGACTTGTTCTAGTTCTCTGTTCCGAGAAAACTAGAGGCTCCGATTTTCAAAACCGGATAATCTACTTTTGGGGAATTTAGTCTCTATTTTGGTATCTTAGTGAATTTATATTGGGGGTTCCTTGCATTTCATGTGGTCAAGCATTTCTGTTCTTTATTCCTTCACAAAATGGAGGAACAAAAAAAAAGTCTACTCAAAGCTCTTGGAAATTTTCCTATGTACAAAGATGAAGCTACAAACACTTCTCTAATCATCCAATCTTCCGTTATCCGTGAGTTCTATGTTTGGACATATTTGACGAGAGATGTTTCATATTCTTTTTGTTTCTTTATTTTACAATAATGTGTTTTTTTATCATAACAATAGGGTATTAGCGCAAGTATGTCCTCCTAGTTTATTTTTTTACTCACGAATTTAAAATATACCCTAATTTTATTTATATGCATTGAATAGTAATGATATATAAGTCCTAAAGATTTTATTTAGGTACATTGATATTTTTGTTCCAATATTTCTATTCCTTCATTCTAGACACCTAAATTTCTCCATTCCTCTATTTTGAATTCCTGTGGTTTTCTCGCTTTTTCAATTCTTGTGTTTTCTCTATTCATGCGTTCTTTTTGTATTCCTGTATTTTACATTCCTCTATTCCAAACATACCCTAGGGGCACTATTTATTATTCATAGGGGGCAATGTTTTCAAAAGAACTGTCCTAATAGTATAGATAATGAAGAGTGGCAGATCTAGATATGATATGTCTAGAGTGGAGGAATACTACACCATTGCACGATGATGTTGCTTCACAATGTCGAAATTTTCATATCCTCACATACATGTAGCAGAAAATTGCTCACACGGATGCACGATGATGTTGCTTCACAATGTCGAAGTTTTCATATCCTCACATACATGTAGCAGAAAATTGCTCACACGGATACACGATGATATTGCTTCACAATGTCGGAAGATTTCATATCCCGACATACATGTAGCAGAAACGAGCGTTGTCTACTTCATACCAATTCATGTTTTCTCTTTGCAGAAATAGTAAAGGATAAATACTTTTGTGAGCATATGGGGGCATATGCCCACAGGATGACATTATAAGAACTCTGCCACATGGTTCTTGAATTTGATATTTTTGGTACTTTAAATTATGCTTTCATGTAAATTCAACTGATTTAACATATTTAATAGTACAATTATATATTTAATATTTATATTATATCATAAGTAATACCCCTCCGTATTTCCCTTAGCGTGAGTTTTCTAGGAAAAGAGTTTGTATTTCTGTTGAGACTCCTTGTATCTCGTGCGTTACGTTGGGGTGAGGCGGTGGTGCATTGTATCCTCTCCTGTGTCGTCCGTGTATATAAACTACATGATGCCTCCCGCACCATCACGCCGCCACATCAAGTTACTTCACCACCGCCTCCCATCGGCTCACTCGTGGCGCCTCACTCTCGGGACTACACTGTGTATATGTACCAATCCTCGAAACAATAGTTGGTACACATGTAGATGATACAAATCCAATACAACAACCTTTATTGATTCCCCAAAGGGAAATAGCTAGGGGATACATAGTCTGGATTACATTCAAAGAGGCGGATAGACCACCCTCACATAAAAGAAAACACACTGAAAAGCATCATAAACTCCATAGGCAACATCGAGCGAAGAATGCGACCTACTCCTCATCCTCGTGGTATTCTCCATATTCGTCCGAACAAATAAGCAACGGGTGAGTACATAAGGTACTCAACAAACTCTACCACTAGCAAGGGATATTATACATGCAATCTAGTTGTGGCCAAGGTAGTGTCGAGTTTTAGCGAAAACGCGGATGCGGGGCTTACTATAGAAGCAAGGAGGTTCTTGAAGAAGAAAGCGGTTTTATAATTTTAGTTGGTCGGACCCGAGGGAGATATTCATCGATCCCGACAGTTCCCATTCTTTTTAGATGATCCTTCCGACCGAAGGTCATAACAGCTCTGTCACACGGGGCCAACACCATTTCCAAAACTCACGGGCACAAGGCTGCCCACTCACACATCAAGGTATTAATATTTGTGGCTAATCAACGAGAGCTCAAGGTTTGGCGTGTCAATATACCGTGACAACGGACATCCGGATAGTTTTATACACTCTGTAGAGGTTGGTACAATTTACCCACAAGCTATATGTTCTTAGCTACGGAACACATAACGCTGTCACCACAACTAGGCACGCTCACAAGTCCACCCCGAATGCCCGGGGATCCGACGCGTATGTCACAAGCATACCGTCCACCATATATGTGCCAAGTACTTGGATTTCACCAAATAAACGATACCTAGACCTCTGTCATATACTACACCCGGTGTAACTTCTTCTTGCGTAACTCAAGGTTTGGTGCACTGTTCGCCCATAACAGGTTTTGTGGTTGTACACTAAATCACCAATTTGGGGTCCGAAGAACCGGTCCTTATATGGCGGGGCAAACACTTGTCCATCGCAAATGAGCATCACCTAACATCAAGTACTCTACACCGAGTAATAGGAGTTTCGCTCACGGCCGATATCATTTCCCACCCAACTTCACCTTAACACGGTTGGTCTAATCACCCACCCATCAACACACACCACCAAACACATTTTCACCCATTTTCGTAAACAAGGTGTATGATGATAGATAGTAACGAGTTCCTAAGCATGATACTACTCGTATCGTTAACATAGTTAACAATACATCTAGGTTGATTCTAGTGTTCTAATGGCAATCAAGGGTATAATGTTAGCATCTATAGTGATTTGAACATTATCATACAACAATTGGGCTGTAGCAAAATAGTTGCAAGGAATAATGCATAATAAGAGTAGCTTCCTAAATAGGTGCGAGAATAAGCAGAGTAATATGATCAATTATGATCAAGGAATTGATAGAGCTTGCCTCCTAACGCGTCGTTGAAGTCTTCCTCGTAGTCGGGGTCCTCGGGCTCCTGCTCCCGGTTCTCCTCGTCTACGAGACGGCGTTAGAGTACGTAAGCTACGTCACATAAAATGATGAAGGTAAAAAGTAATAACAATGGAAAACCAAATAAAATGGAGTGAAGAGGAAGGCTCCAGGGGCTAGGGTTCGTTACAATGATTCCAAGGGCGTCGGAATCGCCTAAAACGGAACTACGCTTGAAAAGTTATGGTCATGTCGGAAGTTATGGGGGTGTTTTTGTAAAAAGGCTAGGCTTCCTATAAAAGGACGAATTAATTTTGTAATTTCTGGAAAGGGGGAGGGGCTGAAATGGAAAAATGCACTTCGGTCGGGTCGGGGACCTATTTGTAATTTTGGAAAACCTAGAGGGCTTTTTATAAAAAGTCTAAGGGCTCTAATTAATATTGAAAAGGCTAGGGGGCTTTTTGTAAAAGTGGCTTTTTTTGGGAATAGGGATTTATTTACTTATAGGAAATCCCGTGGCATATTTCCACATGTCCCGTGGACCGGACCGGGAGCCGGTCCACCGGTCCACGGTGGACCGGGGACGGGCCGCGGCAGTGCTCGCCGGAATCATCGATTCCGACGGCCCCGGTAGCCGAATGAGGGGCCGGGAGTGTGTCGGTGGCCTCCGGGCCACGGCGGAGCCGGTGACGGGGACCGTGGAGGGCGGAAGTGGCTGGTCGGGACGAGCCGGGCGGCCGAAGGCTCGGGCGAGGCGACGCTAGGGGAAGAGGTCCGGGGAGCTTGGTTTGGAGGGGAAACCGGTCGGGGAGTTCCGCACGGCCATGGCGGAGCCGGGTGGCGCTTGGCTCGGGCGGGGAGGGGTCGAGGCGGCCGAGCTGCGAAGGGGAAGGGAGGAGCGGCGGCGGGCTGGTGGCGAGGCGAGAGGGAGAGGGAGGAGGGGAGCCGGGAGGGCGGCACTTGCTCGCTAGGGCTCTCCGGCCGGGGTGCTGCGAGCAAGCGAGGGAGAGGGCCCTTTTATAGTGGAGCGACACGGGGAGTGGCGACGGTGGCGGCCATGGCGTGGTGGCCTAGTCGGCGTGCACGGGGAAAAGGAGAGGGGGGGGGGCTTGGTATGGGAGCTTGGCGGTCGTGGCGTGGTTGCCGAGGTGCTCGGGTCGACGCGTGCCGATGAGCAGCCTCAACGGCCGGCCGGAGCGTGGGAACGATGGGGAGGTCGTGCATCCGGAGCGTGGTGCGCGGGGCGAGGACGGCCTTGGCGTGATGCGGGGTTGGGGCGCGGGCGAGCTTGGCGGCGTGCGCACGGATCACGGTGGGGGCAGCGCTTGCCGGAGGTGGGGGACGAGGGTGGCGAGGCGGCCGGGGCCAACACGCGACGCGTCGTGCGCGTGGCGCGGGGAAGACGACGGAGGGGTGGGGCCAAGGGAAGCCGGGTTGGGCCGGAGCGCGAAGGGGCTGGGCCGGGGGAGAGGGAAAAGGGGTAGGGCGGCCCATCTTCGATTTATTCCTTTTTCTTTTTCGAAGCCATTCCCTTTACTCCATAAATCCAAATAAAATTGAATAAAAGCAAATAAATTCAAATAAACCAGATTGAAGTGAAGCAAATAAAAGTAAGGCAAATAAAATAGAAACAAACAAGTTTGCAAGCTTTAGGGTTTTATTTAAAAATTCTAGGTGTTATTTTTCCTCTATATGTAATTAGTTTTAATTCCTAGTTAATTTTTAAAAATGTTGTTCCTAAATAAGATAAAATGATTTATTTAGTAGGTTTTATTTTGGTCGAAAATTGGGGTGTTACACTCACCCTGCGCCATCAAACTGCCGCCTCCCATTGCCTCACCCCACACCATCAATCCATCGCCTCCCATCGCCTCGCCCCGCAGCAGCAAGACGACACATGAAATTGTTGTGTCATTGAGTCGTCGCATGAAGCCAGCGCAACAGCAAGCCGACATAGCAATGGACACGTCGGCACATCAATTTGTGTTGGCACATCAAGTTGTCGTGGTTCCTGATTCGGAGGAACAAGTGATCGTCGGCTTCGTTCCTGATTCCGAGGAGCAATAGATCGATACCGAGGAGCAAGAGATTGTTGTTGAGGTTCCTGATTAGGAGGAAGAAGATCCAGCAGATGCAATGTCCATAGCCGAGGTGGCCGAAGAAGAAATCCCCGAAGAACATGATGTTGTGGCCGAGGAACCAGGAGAAGAAATTACCTCGGCTAGTTTGATTAAAGCTGGTTGAAACCGACCTTTGGAAATTTCCGGATGGGAAAGCACGTGCCGGGATGGTCGAGTTGATGTTGCCTCTCTATCACCTAGTCATCTACGGTATTCACAAGGATGATGTGAATGAGGCATCGTTTACTATATTATGGATTGGGCAGGTATTTGTGCGTCGCTAGAAGACTACTGTCTTTCCATTTTATTGTACTAGATGATATTGTTGTTGTATGAATGTTTAGGAGCTTGTACTACTGCCTTTACTATGTTCTCAATGCATGATTTAAGAGCTTACGCTGATCATTGATTAAAATCTTCTCAATACATGATTTTTTTTAAAACAATACAAACAACCTAAGGTATAAATGCTATGGCTTCATCGTAGAGATCAACATCGCATGTTAATGTTTTTTTGTAGTACTCCTTTTTGCTTCATTATTTCCAGCATGCAACACTACTTAGTTAAGAACACTATATTGGACCGATCAATTGGATAATTAGAATATGCCTCTTCCACTTTGCTAACAATTTTCTCAACATTATTGGGAGTTCCTTTATGAAACAATGCTTCAATTGCAACAAAAAACCTAGCACATTCAAATCTAGAGAGTTAGGAGGCGGGCATGTCATTCTAATATCCCAACCATCCGATTGTGCAACCTCGGATCATTTACATCGATATGAGTCTTTGCATTGTTTTGTTGGATGAAGATAGGCATTTCCTTCTCTTCAACTGGCCACTTAGCTTTGATTGCAGGAATGACCTTGTTTATCAAAAACTCCCTACAATGCTCCTTTCTCACATATGTCATTGCCTTAGTAACCATTGTTCCTGAAAACAAAATCAACTCCAATTAAACCTTGTTGCCTCCATGTTAGTGAATGGAAAAGTTAACATAATCTTTTGTGTGAAGAAATTACCTCTAGGACATTTTCTACTCTTCCGTTTTGCTGGCTCAACGAATGTGAATGGAAAAATGCCAAGCTTTCCATCAAAAATGCAATTACCCTCACTCGTCAAATCTGGGTCTAGTGATCACCGCCAAAAACATCACCTTCTCTATGATGTTTTTGCTCTTCACTATCTTTGTGGCTTTTGCTCTTCATTGGCCAAGTAGTATTTCTCGTTCCGCCTAGTCCTATAAAACCATTTCTCATCTATGTATACGATGTTGTACATTGGATTAAATTTTATCTCACTCTCACTGGTTTCCCTTAGCATTGAGAGACAATACTTAACCCAAGCTTTCATATTGTCATCAGTCAAAGTGAACTTAATGTCATTGCTATGACTACGAAAGCAACCTTCTTTGAAACGATTACGTAGTGTGATTTTCTTTACACCAAGTGCTCGTGCAAGATCCTTCAAAGTGGTGCGATTTTGCAAATCAACATTTTTATGGCTTCAGTGGAAACTTGAATATTTTTACGATCACTTTTCTGTTTTCTTTTGTCTTTCAAATCATCAAATCCAACAGCCTGGCCTTTGTTCCAAATCTTTTGTCATGTTCGGACTAGCATGCCATACATTGCTGCAACATCTTTAACTACTCCATGGTGTAGTACAGGTGGAGTTGTTCTTGCTAATAACTCACCATATATTGCAATTTTCTCTTCATTAGGGTAAGTACGACATTTCCTACCATTAACACCTATCAAGAAAAATCTGAGCCGGCCTACTCACAACATGCAAATGACAAAGTTTAAACATTTAGATAAGGGAAATTACCGATTGTGATTGGTGCGGCTACTCCGGAAGATTGTCCTTCAGCTCCAGTTGTATCTTCATCGCTAAGATCATCAGCTTCCCCATCAGCTTGCCTCTACTGTTCATGTTCATGCCATTGTCAGATTCTTGTCATAAACAAACAAACTCAACAAAATGAGCAACATACCTTCATACCCCCAATGCCACCACATTTCATTGTCATTTTCTTGCGCAGATTCATGTCCATAGGAATCAGATTTGTCATGGTTGCCTTCTCCTTTGTCTCCTGCAACAAAGCAAAGTTGTGAAATCCAATACAAAAGAACAACGCAATGAAAAACAACCAATATCACTGTGAGGTCAGAATACCTTCGTCATACGGCTCGAGGTTCAGGTCTATGGGCACCATTTGATGTGAGTTGGAAGGAAGGTGGAGAGCTGAAGAAAACACCATGGACGCGCAACAATTATAGAGCAGTCAAGGGTGAAAATTGGACGAAGGGAACCACGGTAAACTTTCGATCCAACCCGCGGCGTCAGATTTTTGAACTAGCACGCATGGTGGATTGAATTTCCATCGAAATTTCTGATGCTGTTGTTATCACGCACCATGTCACAAATATTGCGCGTTGATTTGCTTTTCATGTCGCTGCTATCACGTGCAAAGTAAGGAGGCCGTGTGATAACAGGAAGATCAGTGAAGAGGAAAAACTTCATAGAGAAGCATTGTTGTGCTGCGCACTATGAGCAATTCTCGCAAATGTTTCGCGCAGGCATGAAGAGAAGAGGCCACCGAGATGAAGATGACGTTAGCTTCACAGAAGTTTTTGAAAGTAGTTTTGAAAAAAATACTTGCAAGTAGTTTAAGGGTATTTTTGTAATTTTACTAATAACTAACGCATTTATATTTTTCATAAAATATAATTTAGGTATATGAACCACAACTTTATTGTAAGAATAGTATTGAACACATTATTAACATCAAAGATTAATTACATTACTGATTTTCATTTTTATTATCATAAAAATAAAAAATAATCATGATAAATCTATCGCTTTGACGATAATACTCTCAACATAGTAAAATACTTGCAAGTAGTTATGTATTTCCGATCTCACATCTCTACCGTTAGATCAAACTACTGCTAAGTAGTTTTAAAAAACTACTGTCAAGTATTATGGACCAAAAAACTCCTCTAGCTTCAAAGACAACAGGCGACACTGAAGTTCTAAAGGAGATAGCAAGGTGGAGATCCCAGGGCACGTGCCCAGCGCGAATGCACATAAACCCTGCTCATCCTTTACTTTTTCCCAAACCAAAACCCAAATGTGGGATCCGTTTAATTACTTACTAGGTTCTTTCGATATGTGAGAGGCAAGAAACAATGAATTATTTTCATCGCATCTGTGCGTGTGTAGTCGTGTACAAGTGTGTGTTCATATTTCAATGTCTGGTCAGATGAGTTTCAAATAACTTAAGCAAAGTATCTACATGGATCTTGTTTTCTTTAGATGATGTATATGGATCTTGTTGTAGGAAGGTTAGAGTTCTGCGTTTACTTTTCCTCTTTTTGCCTTGCGAGTACGCTCTCTTTTTTTTTAGAGCTTGATGCGTCGCTACTGGTTGCAAGGCTGCTGCAGTACGAAGGCCCTGTTCCTTTCCTGCTCTCTAAAATTTAGCATCTGTCACATCAAAGAGAATCTTACTATTTAGTAGTACTTTTATTAATTTAATAACAAAACCTATGTCACGACCCTCCTCTAATTTGCGAGACGAATCTAATGATCCTAATTAATCTATGTTTTGCTACAGTGATGCTACAGTAAATATCTTCTAATAATACTATAATTACCCTCGTTGGATTCGTTTCGTGAATTAGATAGGAAGTCTGCAATTAGTTTCGAGATTAGACTTTATTTAGTACTCCAAAATAATAAAATTCTCTTTAATTTGACCCCTCTAAAAATTATATACCTGAAAACGAACAGGGCCGAAGGCACCAACGTACAGAAGTATATTCAGTGATTCAGAGGCATATGGGGTCCTTGGAGCGAGGGAGAGGGACATGGAGAGGGGAACAAAGAGGTGTGGGAAGGGTAGAGCAGTCCCACCCACTGAAGCCTGCTGCAGAGAGCAGAATGCGCTACAAGTGATGCCACACTGCAATGCCATGCCTCGAGCGTCTTTTATTGCCAGCCGTGATTGCCCATCTCCGTTCCCTTTTATTTAGCTGGAGCTAGCACGGAGCTGCGGTGCCCATATTATTCTACAGTCTTCACCTCATTATGCAGTCTCCGTCTCCTCAAGTTTCAGTACGTGCGTGTCAGTCGCACAAAGCAGATCGGCGGCAATTAATTCGGATCCTCGGCGCTGCTGCTGGTGGGAGCACACATGGATGGATCGTGTTTATGTGCTAGTTTGTGGCTTAATCAGCTACTACATGTGAGACATTGCAGAAATGATTTATCTACACTCAACCGGTATTTGGCAGAATATTTATCGCGCGCTACGCCTCAACTCCTCGAATAAAAGAAAAGATATTACACTTTATCTAGATTCATCTACCTATTAAAGAATAAACATCCTTTTCAATTCCTCGTTTCTTTTCTTACCCACGTGCTTTGATACCCATCGATCTATACCGTTGATCCAATCTATCTACAATAGATGTTTCCTTGTTTTTCATAGGATTTATGGGCCCAGTCGTTGTTTATGCTACAATGTTTATGCAAATTACATTGGGATTGTCCTCCTATTTTTAGTTTTTTTCACCAAAGTTTCTACCCTCTATACTATCCAATCCCACGTTAAAAACATTGCAAACTTGCCACACTAATCCCGCACTGCCGTAACAATTTCCAAATTTCCTAATCCCGCACTCCCTCACTTTCCAAACTTCCCGTTGATCACATCCGGGCAGCCCACAGAGACCAACCCTAGACGCCGCCAGCTCCCTCTCCACAGCGACGACCCCGACCCCGCGCGACCACCTCGTCTACCTTCACCGCTTCGTTGTTCCGCCTGATGCGGCACTGGCGCCGCTGGAGGGGAGGCTGCTGCTGCCTCAGCGGCGCCGGTGCGGAGGGCGCTTGAGTCGGCGGCAGGGCAGGTGGCGGCCCGACGGTTCGCGAGGTCCGGTCCTCGTCCGGCGGCGCCCCCGCGCGTGCCCAAGCGCTCTCCTCGGCGAGCGCGTTGTAGAAGGCGCGGTAGGTGATGAAGCTGTCCCTCCTGCGGTGGATTCGGAAGCAATCAATCAGCGGAGCAATCAGTCAGCGAACCTTTTGGTGCGGCGGCCGGGCGGGGAAGGGAACGGGAAGGGAGGGCGGACCGTGAGAAGAGCGCAGTCACATCGGTACTCACGGGATCCGCAGGTCTTGACGTGCGCCTTCCAGTCTGACTGCACGGCGTACTCCTTGGATCGTAGCTGCCGCCACAAGCTGCGGTACGATTGTGATTAGTGGCAGGTCAACAACTCCAAGCACGAGGGAGCGTTGCTCAAGAAGCTTAACGAGCACGCCCTGCTGTGGCCTGTGCGATGCACTCGTCCGCGTTGACGTCTTCTCTAGCATCGGCAAGACATTTGAGTATTGCGGCCCTACCTGCAGGTAAGTCTTCCTCGTTCCTCACCTTCAAATCGCATCTCACTTGGTAATTCATGCATGCAGCAAGCCTGCAGCTTCCAATTGTATATTTAGTGCCGATCGATATGTTTAGTTGTTGATCTATCTTGTTTTAGTCCTTTTGTAAAGACATTGCTCGTAGCCTTGAGGCCTCATTTTTTTCCCTGCTATATTGTAGACTGCCGTAAGATCATTGATGATCTGTCACATATGTGGTTCTTTGGTTCACTTGTCACTGATCAAATTACGAAGTTCATGTCATTATTCAGTGACAGATGTCTATTGCTTTTATTGTTTGACAGGTTTATTCAAAATCTAATGTTCCGAGCACCAAAAGGTATTCAATGTCCTTTTTCATCATTTCCTTTTTCAGCTAATTATTAAATCTTTCATGCATCATAATTTGTATGATGCTATGCCAGCTGATGGTCCAACGATTCATAAAACATTTCCTATTTTGAGTAATAAATTTGGTCCTCCGAATGATTACCAATTTCTAGCCTCAGTTCTCGGAGAAAGTTCCCGGAGGAATGCAGCTGATACCTGTGTTCTTTAGTAATATATATTATATTCTACCCTCTTTAGTTTTTTTAATTCAAGTGTTCATTGATTATATCTGGATTCATAATTCTGATTTTGGCAATTAAAATATGGAATGATGAGATGCTAAAATTGTATTTTCTTCCTCTTTTCTCTCCATGGTTGCATTGCTTCATTGATAGTAGTCCATTAGGGCAATATTTTGGATTTAATTGGAAATGGTTTGCTTGGTAATGTTCCCTTCCCTGTTTCGTATTATCTTAGTACAGTGAGAAAGAAAAAATGTGCGATAGGGGTTGGGGATTTCCTGAAGTTTCAATTTCTCTAAGATTTTACTATCGATCTGCAGCATCAGCGGCGGTGGGATTCGGCTTTTGTGTCATCCTGCTGGTACAGTGAGGTAGCCTATGCGCGGCACCTTGCCCCAACTGAGGTCCCTCCATGGCGTTGCCATTGCCGACGGTCCATTCACTGAGTTTGGCCTCCTCTAGCACGGATGATGATCCGTCGTTCGATGGCTCCCTGTGTTCGGCGCCGATAGGTGTCCACCGTCGGAATTGGGAGCTCGTCATCCCTATCTTCGACGACAGTTCAGACCCAGCTATGTCTATGGTGATGTAGATAGGGCCGCATCCTCCTTTGCCTTATTCGCACTCTCTTCCTCCAACCCAGATGTCAGGTTCGTGGGCCGACTCTGAACCCTGTCCACTCAATTGATCCCAGCATTTTTGTTACCAATTAGCATGTTACCAATGAGCGCGCATAGCTCGGTTAGTTTCATGATAAATAGACTGTGATTTATTTTGGTCTATCTGTTTCACCTTTTTTGCATCGTAAATTGAGTTTTACTGCAAGAAATGAGAAGCAATTAATAGCAGTTTACATGACATGAAAACATTTCATGTTGCATCTGGGAATTACGCTAAGGAAAATGTTGCATCTGATATACAAATGCTTCACTTGCACCTCAAGAGAGATCGGGTAAGCAATTCATCACTTAAGCTATACATCGTTTGTATCTTACTTTCTCTCTATTTTTAAGTAGGAGAAGTTAGACTTGGTCGTAGGATTACTATTGCCATGTTCCAACAATAAAGTGCTACAGTGATATCTGGCTAGGGCTGAAAGGCGAAAAGGAGGAAGCAAAAAGCTCCCTGTCGCATAGGCAAAGTAGGGCTTCAATTCTTGTTTGTTTTATTCAATTATTCATCAAATCCTCTAAACAATTCTCTAACAACTTTCCTGATTTAAATAACTCTTTATCTCTAATTCTATCTCTAATTGAATTAAGCTGCTTGCAAGCAAGAATATCTATTTGCTAAGTTGACCCATAGACACTTTTAGGCCCACCATACGCCCCTTCCTTTCTTACTACTCGTATACTGTTTACCGGAGGCGTCCACAACATACATTAATTTAGAGATTGGATCCTTGCTGTATGTGTATTTCCATTAAAAGAGAACAGTTGAGTTGTACATATCACTAGCTACTACTATAAATGCAATTCATTAATTAAGAAATAATCATTTATGTACATGGTTCGAATTGATGCGTTTTTGAATGGAGAATCAACAATACTTAATTTTTTTCTGTTTCAGAATCATGATAAGTGTCGACCAAGGTGTAGTTGTGGTCAACCAGAAAACTGGATAGATCAAGATACCTCCTTGAGGGCTCTTGAAGTGGTAGAAATCAAAGCTTTTGGCGGAAAATGTTGTGAAGTCGATTTCCTAAAGCTTTTTATTTAGATGTGCATCTCTAATGAAGTGAGTGACTGTGATACCATGCCCTTACATGGTTCCAAGTAATAGGGCATGCAAAGATATCTGCAACCTTTTCAAGGCATATCCTTCTGTGAAATTCTATGTTTATGATAGTTGTGGTAAGAAGGTTGTGTATGGAAGATCTGCCTATGCTTCTAGATGTAGATTATGATCCTCATGCCATTGGATGGTGAGAAATAATTAAATGATCTACCATGTTTCAAGATATCAAGTTCAGAACAGTTGCTAAGTGACAATATAATTTAAGCTTTCTTACCGAGTTATTTGAAGCCCACGTCCTAAAAATAAGATTAAAATAATATAATATTTTATATCCTTTAGTAATACTAATTAGTAATTAGTAATAAAATATGATATGAATATTGCAGGTGCTAAAGTAATCTCATTTCTCTCTAATATTATGACTATACCAGGAACATATTGTCTATCATGTCTCTCTCGAATGGCAGAGACAAACCCTTTATTTCTAATTAGTGTGGACGTATTATAATATTAATTATACACATGATTGCAGGATGGGAAATCCCTACGGAGAAAGTTTTTTGTGGATATTCTGGGATAGAATGGAACTGAAGCACTTAGTATACTGGCAGATGATATACGAGGAAACCTTTCCCTCATCAAGTCCAAGAATGGTTGATTAGATCACATGATATAGGGAATAAAAGAAGTTTCGAGTAGTTCATGTCGTGGACTTTTCTTGTTAAATTAAGTATACAAACATTTAAATATTCAATCTGTTATCTATCAATTATGAGTAGATGCTTGATAATTGAATATTGTATTGAATTGTTGGGAATATTTCAAGCCTTTTATGCTATGAATGCATAGTTTTTGTTTTGTCTCATTGTCCTATCATTTTTGTTAACGTGTGATCCAACTAACAAGATCAATAACTTTAAACATAGAGTGTAATTGTTGGAACATTTATGAGTTTAATATCTACTTTCTTTCAAGCTTGTATTTTTTATATATGATTGTTGTAAATATAACACGTGCGTGTCGCACGTGCACTATACTAGTTGATTTATAGTTACAAAAAAGATATACTGATTTATATTGGAGAGGTCAAAACATAAACAAGGCATGATAAAAAAGATACACTGATTTAATGTATTGTTGCCCTTTGAGGTCTTGAATTCGAGACTTCACAACCATGTATATATTTTTTTCACATTATTTACCTTTACATAATGCCTCTACATTTGTTAATGAATGACAAGACACTTATGAGGTATTTTAGAAAATGTCTCTATACTTGTTTAGAGACACGATAACGCCTCCACGAGCAAAATGTCTTTTAGTGCAATGAGAATTAGTAAGTAGATATTCAGTAGTAAAGCACATGCTTTATTTTCTTATATAATAGTTCTGCAAAGATTATTGTAGAAGAAAGACGGTACTACCTCTGTCCCATTGAAAGTGTCGTTCCTGCTTCCCAGAACATCCTAATAGCTTTTTAATGGATTAGAGAAATGCGGGAGAAATTGAGATCACACTTTGTATTACATTTTATTTCTAGTGCTTGGAGTTGTCACTGTGAGGCCATCTGTTTGATCGAAAGAAGAACCATTCTATTTACCCATGAGTTATGAGATTGACTTTAATGACCATAGAGACATGTGTGTTATAATTAAACTAGGTGGGCATAGTATTTTCCATGAGTTATCCCTTCTAACTTCTTGCGCTTCCATCCTCTTTGGAGTCTGCACTAGTGATTTGAAGACATGTTCATCTATCTGTATTTAACGTGTCTCATTGGTAATTACTTGAGCACATTTTCTTATTCCTTTGCAGAATCTAATATCCTTGCAAAGAAAATGGTACTATCTCGGTTTCAAATTATGTGACACTCTAGACTCATCTAGTTGTCTCAAATTATAAGACACCCGTGTATCCTAATGTAACTTTTTTAATACATCTATATCTCTATCTCTATCTCTCTTCTCTTGTTTTCTTTGCAACACATTTTTTTCACATCTCCTTAATTTCTATGCACATAACTAAAACTGTTGACGTCAAAAGTCGCCGACACACCGTCGTCCGGAGAGTCCACCGAAATTCCAGCCGACGCAGAATCCCGTGCTCCCAACGGACCGGTTCAACTCGCCGATGTTCGTGTGCGCTGGTGCGTGCCGGATGGTTTTCCCTGCAAACCAACAAAGACAATAAAAGAGTGTAAAATTCCAGGTCATCGGCCCGGATAGACCGATGTGCAGCCATGGCCGATCACAGCGTAAGATAGACAAAATCGGCCATGAACAGAGAACAAGCACGGCCCATCCATTTATGTATTAAATGTTAGGCAAACGAACCGTAGTACAAACGATACTGAAATCGGCCGATGCTATAACATGCGATCGGTGACTAGCAGCCGATTTCGTCGGTAAACGACCAAATCATTAAGACTTTGCAGGGATGTGTTATCGAGTACAATGTAAACAGAGCAATTATTAATAGGATGTAATTAGTTTGGTAGCAAGAGGATAGTTTAATCATCAATCAGATCCGTGAATCGGCCGATCGGGTATGCGGTCGATTCTGCCATTGATTATATCGATGAATTATTTAGATCTCGTCCAAAGGTATAATGATGATCAATAAGATCATACTTAGTAACTCGGTTCAAAAGCAGCTTTAACAGGTTTAGCATTAATTAAACATAAAACAGCTTAATGAACGTGATAAGCAATCGGCTAAACACTCCGAAAGAACAAGAAGACAAATACAACCACACAGATCCCAAATCGACCGATCGCTCCAACAGGACAAGTCAATCGATGGCACGCGGTCGGACCAGATCTAACGACCGCGCACGCCCGCCGATTCAGGACAAGCACAATCATAAACGTCTTAACTATGAAAGTAAGTCTACACCTTAGTCAATCGGCTGCATGCGCCTAGGACAAGTCAACTATTGCAAAGGCAAACACAGGACACGTCAACCGAATCCGCACAACTGAATCGGCCAAGATATAGAAGAATTCTCATAGCAGCTATCGTGACTCGAACGACCGGATCCGAGCCAATCGGCGCCGTGAGCAAAGGTTGGAACGGGAGGCAGGACAAGTCAACTACCTCCACCACGAGCCCGACCAGGTCAACTTGACTCATCCCGCCGATACTCACTACGCCGATCGAAAACAGATCCGGTCGCCGGATAACTAGCAATTAAGCTATCTAATTACGAACAATGCGCCGAGAATTAGACAACATAATTACCTTGTCAAGCCAACGTGTCGTCGACCGGAGCCCCGAAGATCCCCGCGCAAAACAAGAAAGACTTGACAGAAAATTAGGGTTTGGCGATGCGCCGAAAGTTGTATTGGATGTAAATCGAGTTTACATGTTACATCCGAGTATGTATTTATACTCGGCACAAAGAATCCTACTCGGACCCTCTTCGGGCCGATTTCCTAACCGACTAAGATCCTTTTCCAAAATTAAACTATTATTTCTAATTTTACAACGTGGGCCAGGCCCATCAATGTTATGCTCATCTCGTTGGCGTTCGCGCACGATTCCCGGGAGGTACGCGCCTTTTACTCTCCCAAGCGGCCGTCGGCCTTCTCGCTCACCGGCCTTCTTTTGACCTATAGTCGCCGACAATGGGTCCCTTGGTCAAAAACCGGCGTCAACACATGTCCCCCGAGTCTGGGGTATGCAACGCATGCGTCGGACCGATTTATCCTCTTTACCGCGCCGGTTTTATCGCCCGTCACTTCTCCATAAAACCCAGGGCCACCCCCGGTCATTCCCATCTGTTTCCTCTCCTTGGCTTTCGTCTTCATCTCGCCCTAGCGACCTTTGCCTTCTCGAGCCCTTTCAACCTTTCACTGCGCTGCCGCCGTCTTTTCTCCTCCGGCGACCATGAATCCTCGCTGTTGCTGCTGCTGCAGGCTGCCGCCGCCGACCGCGTCGTTGCTACCACCAACGCCGTTCCGGAGGTAATGTACATTCGAGCATCTCTCTTTTCTACCTTTGCAATTTTCTTCATGTTCTTGTTCTTGTTCATTTTCACGATCTATTTCCTTTCCGTCCCGTTTCTCATTTTAGCCCTATTCCTTGTTTTTAGGAAATCCGAACCAAGTCGCCATCCCATCCAATATCCCCACTCACTTCTTTTTGGGCCCCATGGGTGATCCCGACCCCACAGATCTCATCTCAGTGCCGAAACGAACCGGGTCCCGTTTCGGCAACAGTCCCCTTTACCGACCGAGTGGGCCAATAGTTTTAGGTCATGGCCGACTCCCGTCGCCGGATGGCGCGATTGGTATAACCGAGCATCGGCCGTCCATCAGCAAGGTTGGGCCAATATCGGCATTGCCCACGCCATCAAACTCTCCTTGGCCGACCACCACAAGAACGAACCGTTGCTGGTGGCAGCTTCTTACCTCCGGTCGATGCCTTGAATCTGTTTCATGTTCGGCCACGGCCCGGCTACCATGACCCTCCCGGACACCGGTCATGTTGGCCGATTTGAATATCACAGCGGAGGCCACCCCGCACGCCATCCGCATTAAGTCCTCCCATCGGATCAACCCTAAGGACACCAGGGGTTGGAAGAACTACATCCGGACCTACAACAAAGGGCACGGCTCGGCCGATCGCCGCGAGCACGTTGCCTTCCTCAACATGTGGCTTGACCACTTCTTCTTCTCGTGGGGTCGGCGTAAGCCCCACAAACAACTTCCCGCCGATGGCCGATGTATCGGCCGACAGCCCATGCCCTCCCTATGGGCAAGTATCTTCCGGGATCGGCCTACCTCCTTCTTCACCAAGTCTCGGTGGAGTTGCGCTCCGCCGATCGCTCAAGAACCCGGGAGGCCCTTGGTGGTTCATCCAAATGTGGTTGTCCCTTCATACCACCAAGGCCATCGATCCGGACCTCGGTGTTCTCACCTTCCCCGCAATCATGCCGAACCGGCCACGCCCGATCCAGCTCGATGTATCTCTTTCGGGAAGCGTTGTCCATGGCACCGGGGCGGCCATGTCGGATGACACCTTGGCATATTGGTTCGCCGCCCTCTACAAGGGCCTCAACAACGAAAGTACGGATTGGTACCCGTACATTGATTTCTTCGAGAAGGGGTATGACACTCCTTTCCCGATCGACCCCACCTTCCCGACGGCCGACGCGGAAGCGGTCAAGATCTTCACCACCTGTCTCCGCCCCTGTCTCGCCGCCGACGGACTCATTGCCGGGAGCAAAGCTTTCTGCTCCTATGAGTTCTACCATCCGTCTGGTGGCAGCCCGCCAACTCGGTTTCGCCGCTTGCTCCCGACCTCTTCTATGTGGGGCAAATAAAGGCGCGAGCTACCGTCGACAACGCCATTCGGTGGAATTGGCTCGTCGGCCGCACCGCCGATGTCGTCACCGGCGACTTAGCCGGATTTTCCCCGGCGCCCGAAGTACTCGCCTCTTTGACCGTTGGTGGGGCGAGTGGAACCGGCACCTCCGCAGCTCGAATACCGCCTCCTTCCTCTCCGGCTTAGTCCCGAGTGAAGCTTTCGCCGAGGTATGTGTAATCGATTTATTTTATAAGGCCGATTTTGTAAATGAAATCGGCCACTCCAAATGCTCACCCTTGTATATTCTTTTCGATCGGACACGGAGGAGCCGCCGACCCGAGTTTCGAGTGGCCGGCCGATTGCATACTTAATGCCGAGCCCAATTGCTCCAAATATCGGCTTCACCGATCGCACTCCCGCCCAAGCTTTTGCGGCGATGAGTCGAGGGCACCAGCTGCCCGCAAGGCCAAGACTAAAACGGCCGTCCCCAAGCAAGAGAAAGGCTAACGTGCCGACCGCAGGGCCGACTCAAGCCCTAAAGCGACACCGCGCGCCGGTGAAGCAGCTCAGTACGCCCGTCCGACCCGGACTATTTCGATGATCCATCTCCGCCGCGTCAGGTTATTATTGTATGATTGCTGATCCCTTTTTTCACCGCATATGCTCGTCTAACTATGAGTTCTTAGCAGAACCGGCGGTTCTTCCTCCTCGGGCCCGCACTCCAACACCCGACAGAGCCGATCCGCCTCGTCGACTCCTCCACGGGCCGGACGCCGATTCAAACAGCTCCGGATCTCGAAGTCACACCAAGCCAGGCCGATCCAAATCCTACGGAGAGTTCAACTCGCTTGGATCGGCCTCGCGTCTTCCGAGGTCGCCGCCGAAGTTGAACAAGCGGCCCATGTGTCGCCCATCGCTTCCCCCAAAGACACTATTGTCGTCGAAGAATCGGCCGTCCAGGAGCCGCCCGCAGCCTTCTCCTCGTAAATATCGCCGCCGATGAGTCGGCCGATGAGCCCGCCGATATCGAACAAGCCGGCTATATGCCCGATGCCGCCTCCGATGGTGCCGCCGATGAAGGGGGATCGGCCGGCCGAGAGCCGATTGGAACACACGAACCTCGCTGGTTCCATGGCGCAGCCCGATAGACGTCCGCCCGCTTCGCATCGACGCTTCACGTGTTTGTTTTTACTATCTCCTTTTTGATTCACTCGCTGTTCATTAGCTTTATTTTATTTCTCTTGGAATTTCGTGCGCTCAGCTTTCCTCGTCTCCGCGCCGATTTTGGTATCGGCTTCCGGTCTTACCACCATGACCGAAATCGCGCGCGAGCTTGAGGCTTCTTCGGTTGATCGCTTGGTGGCCGACGCCCACCCCATAAGGGCCCGGTACTTGGAGGTCCTGGACCGAGCTCCCGAGAGGATGTTCGCGATGCTCGCACCGTGTGGCATACATGGAGTACCGCGCATGGACTTCACCCGTGCCCAGCGAGCGTCCGGCTCGCCACGCGGAGCAGCAGCAAGCCGCATTACTTACCGAGGAATCCATCAAGCGTTCCGAGGAGGAGGTCCGAAGACCCAGGAGATGCAAGAGCAACTCTCAAATCGGCAGGATGAACCGTGGTAGTCAACCAGGAGATTGCCGATTTGAGAGCATCGCCGGCTCTCAAGGAGGAGGCGGCGGCGGCCTTGGAAGCCACTATTGCACAGCTTGTCGGCCGACGTGGCGGCTCGGCCAGAAGACGACGGACGAAGCAATTCAAGCGGCCGAGAAGATGGTTGCTGCAGCTCACGCCGATATCGGCTCCATCGAGGATGACTTGTCGATCATGGCCAAACTCGACTCCATGCCGGCCCGCGCACTATCTCGCCATCCAAGACTTCTTGTCCCGTGCCGAGGCCGTCGATTATGCTTAGGTGTAATAGGATTTTGGACACCATTTGTTGTTAATATTTTTTCGCACTAAGGGCGATATACAATCATATCGGCCATCCGAAGGCGACGTTTAAACATCGGCTAATTTATCGGTTACTTCCCGTATTTTTTCTTTCACATTTTTTGGCTAAGGGCGATACTCCCGATATCGGCCATCTCAAGGCGATGTGCATCGACATCGGTTGTAATCTTTTTTAGACCGAACACTATGAGTTAATCCAAATACTAGGATAATATCGCTTCAAATACTTTCCATTAAGTGCTCGGCCGAATTCTTCCCCTTCTAACTCTTTCAAAATATATGCATTACCCGGTGCCGATCGGCTAATCAAATAAGGTCCTTCCCAATTAGGCGACCATTTACCAAACCGATTGTCTTTCACACCGATCGGCATCCTAAGCTTCCGGACCAAATCGCCCTCTTTAAACTGCTTTCGCACAACCTTCTTATCATAATGGCGGGCAACCCTCGCCTTATTCTCGCTCTATTTTTTCCAATGCATCCAGCCGATTTTGTACTACATCTTCTAATTCATCCATCATCAATCCGTAGTACTGATCGGCCGAAAGCTTTTGTTGCAACTCAATCCTTCCGGAGCCGATAGTCGTCTCCCATGGCAAGTACGGCTTCGTGCCCATATACCAGCTTGATACGGCGCAACTTGCATAGCTCCATGCCGTGACATACGATAAGCCCACAAAGCGTCCATCAATTTCATGTGCCACTTACGAGGATACTCTTGTATTTTCCGCTTGATTAACTTGATCGGACTCTTATTCGCCGCTTCGACTTTGTCCATTGGCTTGGGCATAATACGGCGATGAATTAATCAACTTAATTCCCATCTCATCAAGCAAAAGATTGAAATTCGTCCGACGTGAATACTCGATCCTTGATCTGTTGTGATTGTCTCCGGAATCCCAAACCTATAAATAATATGCTCTCTAACAAACGTTATCACGTCGGCCGTCGAAACTTTACGATAGGGCGCTGCTTCAACCCATTTTGTGAAGTAATCTGTAGCTACCAATATGTACCGATGCCCTTTGCTCGATGCTGGATTTATCCGGCCGATCATATCCATAGCCCATCCTCCGAACGGCCAAGGTTTGATTACTGGATTCATAGCCGATGCGGCGCCTCTCGTATAGGCCCGAATTTCTCGCAGTCTTGGCAACTCTTGTAATATTTGAAACAATCGGCCAACATTGTCGGCCAAGTAATAACCAGCTCGCCTTAGCAGCCACTTCATCTTATGGGCCGATTGATGCGTTCCGCAAATCCCATCATGTACTTCGCTCATTACCACTTTTGCCTCTGTGTCATCAATACACTTGAGAAGCACCCCATCAATTGTCTTGAAAAATAGTCGATCATCCAACGAACATACTTTAAAGCTTTATATCTTATCTTCTTATCTCGTAGGTTGGGATGGATTGCTCAAAAATTTTCGAATTTCCGTACGCCAATCGGCTTCTTCAATATCAGCTATCTCTAAGTTGTTTTCAGCGAGCCGATATCCGGATGCTAGCTGAGCCAAGTTATTTGCTTCAAAATTCTGCTCTCTTGGTATATGGCTGACTTTAACATACTTGAACCTTTTCATTAACTTCCGGCACTTTCTATGATATTGCGACAATATTCCATCTTTACACTCATACTCATCGGCCACTGACTCACAACCAACAAGGAATCTCCGAAAATTTCCACAAAATCAGCCCCAAGCATCGATGAGTAATTCCAATCCTTTTAATACTGCTTCGTATTCGACTTGGTTGTTGGTGTACGCCTCCACCGTAATAGAGTATCCACGTATCGCCCCCGAGGCGACACAACAACCAAGCCGATTCCACTTCCTTCTTTGCAAATCGAACCATCAAAGAACACCGTCCATGGCACTCGGTTCAACATATCCGGCCGAGTGTTCACCGTGTTGCACCACTAAATCAGCCAATACTTGTGCTTTCACCGCTTTGGCCGATTCATAGCCTAAATCAAACTCCGCAATTGCCAACATCCATTTGCCCAACCGGCCTTTGGGGACCGGAGCCGATAGCATATACTTTACGACATCGGCCCGGCAAACGACAAGACATTCTTCGGCCAACGTGATAATGCCTTAATTTCGTGCATGAAAAATACGGACAGAGACATAACCTTTCCACTTCGGATACCGTGTTTCGCATCAATCGGTTTGCGGCCGAGATAAAATATGACCCGCTCTTTTCCCTCCCGTTCTTGAGTCAATGCCGAGCCGATGCACCTATCATCACCGATAAATATAACTTAAAGGGTGTGCCCGACTTTGGCGGAACCATCATCGGTGGGGACACCAAATATTTCTTGATATCTTCTAAAGCCTTTTGATGGATCGGCTCCCACCGAAACTCTTGACTGGCCTTGAGCTTCAATAATGGCGTAAACACATCAAGTCGGCCGGACAAGTTTGAGATAAATCGCCTAATAAAATTAATCTTGCCGATCGTGGACTCGGAGCTTCGTCTTGTTCGTCGGCGGTTCCAACTTTCTCGATAGAATCAATACTCTTAGGGCCGACTTCAATTCCCTTTTCATGCACAATAAACCCCGTAAATTGTCCAACTGAGACACCAAACGCACACTTGAGCGGGTTCATCTTCGATCCGTATTGTCTCGTCCTCTTCAACACTTCCCCGAGATCAGCCACATGACTTCCAACCGATCTTGATTTCACCATGACATCATCAATATAAATTTCCACCAATCGGTCGATCAAATCGTGATATATAAAATTCATGGCCCTCCGATACGTGGCACCAGCATTTTTTAAGCCGAAGGTCATAACAACCCACTCATATAATCCCAACGCCCGGGCATCCGAATGCCGTTTTCGATATATCTTCCTCGGCCATAAAAACCTGATTATACCCAGCATTTCCATCCATAAAGCTCAAAATTTTGTTGCCGGCGGCTGCATCAACCAACAAATCGGCGTTTGGCATTGGATACTCATCTTTCGGAGTTGCCTTATTCAAATTCCCGAAGTCAATGCAGACCCGCATCTTTCCATTTTTCTTCTCCACCAGCACAATACTAGAAACCCACTCCGCATATCGGCATGGCTCGATGAAGCCGGCTTCATACAATCCGATAATCTCTTCTTTGACGGCTTCATAATACCTAGGGTCAATCTTCCGAGCCCCCCGCTTATATGGTCGATATCCGGGTTTAGTGGGCAACCGATGTTCAACAATCGATCGGCTAAGTCCAGGCATCTCGCTATAATCCCAAGCAAAACAATCCTTAAATTCTTCCAATAAGGCCACCAATTCATCTCTTACTTCTTTACACAATTTCTTGCTAATATATGTCGGTCGAGGCTTGGCTCCATCCCCTATATCCACTTCTTCTAATTCATCGGCCGACACAAAACCGTGGCCTAATTTCCCGTCCTCCGGTTCATCAATCGGCCGACTCACCATGTCTTCGGTGTGTACATCGATCGGCCGATTGTCCGTCAATTCTCCCGTGGGGCCCATCGAGTAGCCGGGGTACCCGACCCCCGGTCACAATAACTCCATCATCTCGTGATGTTTATGGCCTCCGCATCCCAATACGTGCCCGATAAACAAGGCAAGCTCTCTAGACCAACAAACTCGAAATCGGCGGTTGCAATGGTTACGTACTTATCGGCCCGCACGATTTCGACCTTGTTGCCGACCCATTGAATCAAACACCGGTGCATGGTTGAGGGGATGCAACAATTGGCATGAATCCAGCCTCTCCCTAACAAAGTTGTGTATGCACCTTTCCCGTCAATGATGAAAAAAGTGGTGGGTATGGTTTTGCTTCCCACGGTGATCTCCATTATTGCGGCCCCACGCACATCTTGGCTTCTCCCGCCGTAATCCTTGAGCGTCGATTAGCCCTTATCATTTCTTCTCGGCGTCTTCCCGAGCTTGCGTATGTAGTAATCGGCATGACATTGACCGCCGCTCCTCCGTCGACCAACATTTTCCTCATCGGCGACCCATTGACATAGCCGCTAATGTACAATGCCTTGAGGTGCAAATGATCGTAGTTGACCGGCTTATCAAATACCGCTGATTCCGGCGTCCACGTAATCTCCGAAGTTTCCCCAACCGGTTCTTCTTCACTCGAATTTTCATCGGCCGATCCGACAATCCCGGGCATCGGTGACATCATATTCACCGCGGCTTCAGCCCGTACCACCCGAGACCGCACTTTCGGCCTCCATTGCTTCTTGGGCTTGGGCTCATCATCTTGGTCATCTCTCGTAATGGCGTCCACCCTTGATTTCTCGACAACGCATTCTTTGAAGCCTCCTCTTTTGGGTTTTGTCGAGCAAACCACCGGGGCACCACCGACCTTCGTTCTCGGTTTGATCACCTCTCGAATCTTCATGGTATTGGTAATCGAACTCTTCTTCATCATTTATTGGCCCCGATCGATCGTGAACGGAGGTTCTCTTTGGCACTACGTATCTTCGTTCATCATACCCGTGATCGTAGTCGATTGCTCTTCCGGGGGCCGATTGTCGAGATTCATAGTTGCGATCAATCGGCCGTCCCCGGTAATTTGACGACCCGACGTCACGATACTCTTCCCGCCGATGCACTCGGACAGTTCTCGATAGATGGAAGCTTCATGTTTCGGTCCCAAGCAGATCGAAAGAAAGGACAATCCCGGTGTGGGTCAAAATCTTCTCGCGGATCACGCTTTGCTCGTATCGCCGACTTTGACCGATAGATTCCTGTTCATGTGCCACTTGATCTCTTTCTTCCCTCTCCCTCTTCCTCTCATATCGGCGTATGAAACCAGCTGATCCACCACCGATGGTATTGATGTACATCGTATTAGTAGGGAAAGGGTGCCCATCAACTTTCATCTTCTTCTTCACATCACTCGCTCGCAATATCCCACTCGTCAACCGCCTTCCGGATCTCATCTCTCATAGCATAACAATCAACAGCTGTTATGATGTGAATTTCCATGCCATTTGCACCACTTAGCCATTTTCTTCAACTCCTCGGCGTAGGAATCTTGTGATGAGGCGAAAGCTGAATTTTCTTTTCCCGCAGCAGCTGATCAAATATCTCGTCGGCCTTAGATAAATCAAAATCATATTTTCTCTCTTTAGGATTGACATGCGGAGAAAATATCGGCCGTTTGTTATTAGTCCACTCCATCGCATTAATTTCCTCTTCATCATCTTCTCCGTCGAAATCAGCATAAGCTACCCGATATCGCCGATTCCCGGTGAGCTGGAGATTCTCTTCCTGGCCAACCGCCCTTCGTGTTAGCTGTGCCGACCCATCAAACTCATGTGGGGTAAACTTTTCTTTGATGTTGGAGAATAACCCCGCATAAGCAATTTCGGCCAATCGTTGCTCGTCAGGTTCAGGTTGTAGCATCGTCCCCTCGTAGTCCCGAACCTCTCGTATATAATCAGCCATCGATTCCCCGCTTTCGTTTTACCGCCATTAAATCGGACAAACTAAGCTCGGTGATGCCCGTAAAAAGTACGAGTGAAACCTTTTCTCCGGATCGGCCCAACTTTGAATAGAACCAAGCGACAATGAAGCAAACCATGAAAAGGCCGATCCAGTACAATGACAAGTGGGAATAACTCGACCCGCAAAGCCTCCCGAGTAGACGCCTCACCAAGTCGTGCGTCATATCGGCTGATGTGCTCCATAGTCGATGTATTATCTTGCCCGGAAAATTTGGAAAACTCAGGAATTTTATATTTATTGGGTAAAGCCACGGAATCCATCCGATCGTGGTAAGGTCGCCGATATAATGCACTCTTCTCCTTAGGCTTCAAATCGAATTGATCTCTCATCATATCGGCGATTTTAGCCATGAGGCTATTCATATCATTGGGTCCAGCAGCTTGCTGATCCGGTCCCCGTCATATAAGCTGTATTGGGCTGTCCCCAGCTTGGGTGTATCAACCGACCGTTCCCGAAATCCCAGTGCTAGTAGCCGGAATAATGTACCGTGAGCGATCCCATAATTCATGGCCGATTGGATCGGCCGTCCGATCATGAATCCCTGTCCCCAAGCAGTTGGTCGTGGAATACCGGATATCGGCCGTACTATAGTAGGTGAGTTTTCAATTCCACTCGGGCCGATATTTGGTACGTAGAAGAAATTGGGTTGCTCGTGCCATCCGTGGGACCGCTGCCACATTGGTTGCTGCCCCCAACTCGAAGTCGGTCGTTGTACATCTTGTCTGTTGCCTTCTTCCGTTACCGACTTCTTGGGGCCACCGTCATCCTCTTTGCCTGGCTGGGTTGCACCGGTACTTGCATTTGCATTGTCCTTGCCAGGCCATAGGTGAGGTGGCATGCCGTACGGGGCTGAAACCCTTCCCGCGGTATGGTACTCGGAGGCTAATTCCCCGATTCGACCGTACGAGAGTGCCGAAAGGCCGAGTGTATGCAGGTCCGTAATACCCTTCGAGTGAACAGCCTACCATCAATTGTGTCCTTGATCAAATTCCCGATGGTGTTGGTCAACACGCCCGATTGATTGATTAGGGCATGATGAACGGACGAGTTGACCATATCACCGAGTTGGTTGGCATCCGCAGCTCTCGGGCTTTGATTTGGTTTAGTTCTTCCGGATGCGTAATCCGAGGGAAGTCTCCTTTTGTGGCCACTCGCCACGTGTCACTGTCGTGGCTTGAAAGTACTTTTTCATTGCTTCGGCCAAGTATTCCCGGTACTGCAGTTTTTGTTCCGTCGTCATCTTCCCCCAGGCCGAAAGTGTGTTGTCATCGTAAACTTCCCCATGGCCTTTGCCATCCGTCCCGAGAGGGACCGGAACGAAAATCGGCCGATTCTCAGCATCGACCATTGGTGTTCCGTCTTCCCGATCGCTCGCATGTACGACATCTTGATCTTGGTTGCTTTTGTCCCACCGGGCGTGCCAAAAAGTGTGTTGACGTCAAAAGTCGCCGACACACCGTCGTCCGGAGAGTCCACCGAAATTCCAGTCGACGCAGAATCCCGTGCTCCCAACGGACCGGTTCAACTCGCCGATGTTCGTGTGCGCTCGGTGCGTGCAGATGGTTTTCCCGCAAACCAACAAAGACAATAAAAGAGTGTAAAATTCCAGGTCATCGGCCCGTATAGACCGATGTGCAGCCATGGCCGATCACGACGTAAGATAGACAAAATCGGCCATGAACAGAGAACAAGCACGGCCCATCCATTTATGTATTAAATGTTAGGCAAACGAATCGTAGTACAAACGATACGAAATCGCCGATGCTATAACATGCGATCGGTGACTAGCAGCCGATTTCGTCGGTAAACGACCAAATCATTAAGACTTTGCGGGGATGTGTTATCGAGTACAATGTAAACAGAGCAATTATTAATAGGATGTAATTAGTTTGGTAGCAAGAGGATAGTTTAATCATCAATCGGATCCGTGAATCGGCCGATCGGGTATGCGGCCGATTCCGCCATTGATTATATCGGTGAATTATTTAGATCTGTCCAAAGGTATAATGATGATCAATAAGATCATACTTAGTAACTCGGGTTCAAAAGCAGCTTTAACAGGTTTAGCATTAATTAAACATAAAACAGACTTAATGAACGTGATAAGCAATCGGCTAAACACTCCGAAAGAACAAGTAAGACAAATACAACCACACAGATCCCAAATCGACCGACCGCTCCAACAGGACAAGTCAATCGATGGCACGCGGTCGGACCAGATCTAACGCACGCGCACGCCCGGCCGATTCAGGACAAGCACAATCATAAACGTCTTAACTATGAAAGTAAGTCTACACCTTAGTCAATCGGCTGCATGCGCCTAGGACAAGTCAACTATCGCAAAGGCAAACACAGGACACGTCAATCGAATCCGCACAATCGAATCGGCCAAGATATAGAAGAATTCTCATAGCAGCTATCGTGACTCGAACGACCGGATCCGAGCCAATCGGCGCCGTGAGCAAAGGCTGGAACGGGGAGGCGGGACAAGTCAACTACCTCCACCACGAGCCCGACCAGGTCAACTTGACTCATCCCGCCGATACTCACTACGCCGATCGAAAACAGATCCGGTCGCCGGATAACTAGCAATTAAGCTATCTAATTACGAACAATGCGCCGAGAATTAGACAACATAATTACCTTGTCAAGCCAACGTGTCGTCGACCGAGCCCCGAAGATCCCCGCGCGAAAACAAGTAAAGACTTGACGAGAAAATTAGGGTTTGGCGATGCGCCGAAAGTTGTATTGGATGTAAATCGAGTTTACATGTTACATCCGAGTATGTATTTATACTCGGCACAAAGAATCCTACTCGGACCCTCTTCGGCCGATTTCCTAACCGACTAAGATCCTTTTCCAAAATTAAACTATTATTTCTAATTTTACAACGTGGGCCGAGCCCATCAATGTTATGCTCATCTCGTTGGCGTTCGCGCACGATTCCCGGGAGGTACGCGCCTTTTACTCTCCCAAGCGGCCGTCGGCCTTCGCTTCACCGGCCTTCTTTTGACCTATAGTCGCTGACAATGGGTCCCTTGGTCAAAAACCGGCGTCAACAAAAACATAATATAATTTGAAAGGGAGGGAGTATCATCATACTTTGTACTATGCAACGAATAGTCCAACGAGAAAGGAATTGCCACAATGAAAACTGATGAAGCTTAAAAAGTGAGAACCCAGGCGTCGAATGCCCTCGAGATTATTTACAGTTCTGCATAAACATCATCAGTACTACCAGTAGTAATTATTATTATTTTTGCGAAGATAGCAGTACTAATTATTAGCATCAAGACAACACAAAAGAAAGTTGACGCTTTTTACATCGTCTGACAGTATAAGAAGCCTGCGCGACAAAACTGTAAACTAGCATCAATTTACTGTGGCCTGTATTCTAGTGTCGTCTGACCCTGACAGCGAGCTCTCCTCTTTTTTCACTGTCAAAAGAGGATGAGCCGTGGGGGCCTTCCGGCCTTCCGGCTCGTGACCCACATGTAACTCGGCCGACAGATCCAGTATTTTAGCTTCGTACCGCTAATTACACAGCTTAGGCTCACACAGTCATCAAGCATTCACAGTGTTGGGCCCACACGTAAGCACAATACGACACTACGGCTACACAAATCAACCGCATCAACCGTATGGATAATCAAACTTGGATCGAGGTCCCGGTTGGGTTTATGGCGGCATGGTCGTACGAGGATCCTTGGAAAAAGAGACCTGCTCTGGCCCCCTAGCAGTTTTGAAAGAGGCAATGATATGCCTGATTATTTTTTCTTAATTCATCCGAATTTGATTGAAATTGTAACTTATGTTGAGCATATTATATGCTATATACTTCCTCCGTCCAACAATGTGAATTCCTAGCTTCCCGAGGTGAGAGCAAGCTCGAAGGTAAAAGACCAAGCTGCCCCTAATTAATGTCGTTATCCCACCTTGTTTCTTTCTCCAGCTACCCATGCTTGCTCTGCTCGCTTGCTTCCTCCGTGTGTCGTTTTGTGAAGGCTGGTGCGCGAGTTAATGCGAACTGCAGTGTTGTCATCCCTCGAATCCTTACATTTCTGGACAAACTAAAATCGCTTCAAATGCTTACATTCTTGGATCGGAGGAAGTATCAATATACTAGTGTTTATATATATGTGAAGCTCTTTTTTTATCTCAACACTGGTAAAGTCCACGGACTCTCAATTGTCATCTCTGAATATTGATATGAAAAAACTTTCCAAACATTCTAACCTTTAAACATTTCATCGATCTTTTGTGTTTTGTAGACTTTAAAACTTATTTAGACTAAAGTGTAGGAAGATTCATTTCTCTTGATTTTTGTGTGTGTGTATGCTTTGAGTTGAATTTCAAATTTTAAATTGGCTTTTCTCTCAACATGTAACTCTGTTTTAAAATCTGTTTGTCATATGTTGTAAGGTTGCAGAAAGTCAAGTTGTACGTAAAAGGTTAAATACACATGATTCAAATAGGACGGTTCCCATCTTTCACCCTCCTTTCTCGTGCAAAAGGAGTACGGCCATGTACACGGAGTCTGAATTTTTGGTAAAATATGGTTACCTAAGCGTGCACTAGCCATTTTCTTGAGAACGCTCGTTTGAGCGGTAGTCCAAAAGTAACCTTTCAAATGCAAACCATCTTACCCGTTGTACTCACTCTGTTTTTCTTTAACTAAAAAACTCCTGTCTCACATGAGTCAACCCGGTACAACATAGAGATTATTTTTTATTTAAAAAATAATCCTAAACATATTTATTTGTGGCATGTTTGCACACTAACTCACACATGTCAGGCCTATTTATTGCCACCTATCCATTTCTCACCTCACCACCCTGCCGCCGCATTCACTCCACTCCCTCCTGCTCTTCTCCTCTCTCTCTCTCGCCGGCAACATGCAGAGGCTAATGAGCACCGCCGTTGCAGCAGCGGTGGTGTTCGTGCTGCTACTGGGAGAAGGCTTCGCCGCCGGAGAGACGGCGGCGGAGGACAAGATCGGCGAGCTGCCGGGGCAGCCGCCTGTGGGCTTCGCGCAGTACTCCGGCTACGTCACGGTGGACGCCGCGAGGAAGCGGTCCCTCTTCTACTACTTCGCCGAGGCGGAGGCGGATCCGGCAGCCAAGCCGCTGGTGCTCTGGCTCAACGGAGGTGAGAAAGCTCATCTCTTGTCGGCAGTACAGCTTTGTCTGTGACTCTCTGTGCATGTAGCTCCATTATTGGGGAGGCCCATTTTCTGTGCAAATGTGCATGCGTGCTCAGTACAGCAATTTTAATCAAGCACTCAAGAATAGTTTGCAAAAACCTGGGTAGAAATTGAAAAAATATCAAGAAGGACATCACCGAGGGGGAGCTCAATTTTCTGTGTAAATGCACCTTTGGCGAAATATTTAAAATTTGTTCAGTTATTACACACAAAACAGATAAGAATGAAGGCTATTTATTCTAAGAGATAAAACTGGGATTTTGTTTTTGCAATTCTCGGTTTTGGGGGAATGGAGATTTTGCAGGTAAGGAAGAGTACAATGAAGAAATCAGAAGAAACTAAAATGTGACTGGGATTCGTACCACCGTTGCCCTTTTTCCCTACTCTGTTTGGAGTTTTCTGTTCTGATACCAATGCAATATCTTCTCTCGGGAAGAGGTTTTGATACCAATGCATGTGAATGTAGGGCCTGGCTGTTCATCAGTGGGGGTGGGGGCATTCTCGGAGAACGGGCCATTCAGGCCCAGTGGCAATGTGCTCGTCCGGAATGAGTATAGCTGGAACAAAGGTAACCATTTGTCTTGCAAGTAGTACTAGCTAGTTGAATGTTGCAACCAGGCCGATGCAAAGCGAACCTTTTCATGTGTGCAATCCAGTGCAAACTACGGTGCCTGGTGCCTTTGTTGCCTTTCTGCTGGTCCTTTTTGTGGTTAAAATAAAAAGACTGGTGGACAGATAATAAGCATTATAATTTCCTTTTGGGAAAATTAGTTCTATAGCACTGAAAGATCATCAGTTTCGGAAAATACCAGCGAAAGAACGTGGCGTCGGGAATTACCATTGAAAGTTACATCTGGTACCGGATTTTAGCACTCCGTCTGGTTCTATTTATGAAAGGGCATTTTTTTTCTATTTTTTCCACTTAGAACATAAGGATAAATGACGATTTCACCCTTGATCCATCTCATCTTCTAGCTCTGGACACCATCCGTCTCCTGCCATGGTCCATGGTCCTATCCACAGTCCTCCCTGTGAGCCTTGCTGCCGGCTCTGAACCTTGCTTCCACCTCCACCTCCATGCTCTCCCAGGCGGCCAGGCAGTCCAGAAGCTCCTCCCCGATTTGGGACTTGAGGCGCTCCACGCGATTTTCAAGGATCGAGCTTCTTCCCCGGTGCTGCACTTCTCAATAGCGGAATTGGAAAAGAGCAGTGGAGGCCCCAACGAGCTGATCAGCTGATGGATGGTCGAGCAGTGCAGCTTGTGGTTGCTCCATGGCTACCTCCTAGCACAACGTTGCTCCAAGAAGATACGACGCGGCACGGATCCACGACGGCCTCAGCAATGTGCGGCTCCACGACGGCCATCTACATTGCCTTGATTCTGATTCTGAGTGGGGCGGCAGTCAGTGCTGCACCTGCACGACTCCACGGTGATCCCAGGTGCTCCGCGAATCCTCGGCTAGCTACAGCGCAGCTCAATTCCATCGCAGCCATGGCATGTGCGCAGGGTTGCAGATAAAATAAGGGCATATTTGTCTCAACTAACAGCGTTACCTCTAAAAGTAACAGAATGCTAATTTTTGGAGAAATCTGTAACTTTCAATGTTAATTTCCAGAGCTGTGTTCTTTCGCTGGTATTTTCCGGAACCATTGATCTTTCAGTGCTATCAAACTAATTTTCCCTTTCCTTTTTGGTACCTTTTTCTTTTCTCAGAGAACATGTTTTGTTGTTTTCAGAGGCCAACATGCTGTATCTGGAGAGCCCTGCTGGAGTTGGCTTCTCGTACTCCACCGATCCTTCCTTCTATGGAGGTGTTGGTGACAGCATGACAGGTGAGCTTTGTGCTACCCAAATTACATCCTTTTTCTTTTCTTTTATAGTTTGCATCGCAAGCTGATTTTTGCGTTGGGGTTTTAAATTTCTGAAGCCAGAGACAATTTGAAGTTCTTGCAAGGCTGGTTTGACAAGTTCCCACAGTATAAAGGCAGGGACTTGTATATTACCGGCGAGAGCTATGCTGGTAAAACCCATAAATCTCTGGCATTGTCACCACGTCTTCAGTTACGAATTTTCCGCCTCATTTCTCTTGCAATTATATCATGGTGTTCTTTCAGGCCATTATGTTCCACAGTTAGCGCAGCGCATGGTTGAGTTCAACAAGAAGGAGAAGCTGTTCAATCTAAAAGGCATAGCTGTAAGCAAATTACTGAGCACTGACTCTCTCACAACTCTCTAGTATTTGTGGAAACCTCAGTTCAGGAGCTCTGAAAAGTTTTCTCAATTCCTTCCTGCAATTTCTTTCCTCGTCGATCCGACAGCTCGGCAATCCAGTCCTCGAATTCTCCACGGACTTCAACTCGAGAGCCGAGTTCTTCTGGTCACACGGCCTGATATCAGACTCAACCTACAACATCTTCACAACGGTGTGCAACTACTCGCGGTACGTGAGCGAGTACTACCACGGCTCCCTGAGCACGGCCTGTGACAGGGTGATGAGCCAGGTGACCAGGGAGACCAGCAGGTTCGTCGACAAGTACGACGTCACCCTGGACGTCTGCATCGCTTCGGTCTTCATGCAGTCCACGATTCTCACCCCGCAGGTGACTTGGGATCAGGATCGCACACAGCAATTTGGTGTTTTCAGGGCGTTGAGTGTGTCATCGAGCTCACATGAGTGTCTTGTTTTCGCCATGGGAGCAGGCGAGCAGGGAGCTGGACGTGTGCGTGGAGGACGAGACGATGAGCTACCTCAACCGGAAGGATGTGCAGGAGGCGATGCACGCGCGGCTCAACGGCGTGCAGAGGTGGACCGTCTGCAGCAGGTGAAGCATCGTTCCCTCCTGGCCTGTTACTACTACCGCACTTCAGCTCTGCATAACTGCTGTAAGAATAACACGGCTCAATTAATGTCTGGTTCAATTGAGCAGTGTTCTCGAGTACAAGCAGCTGGACCTCCAGATCCCCACCATCAACATCGTTGGCTCCCTCGTGAAGTCCGGCGTCCCCGTGCTGGTTTACAGGTAACCAGCTGCATCAGGCTCACTGATTTACAGAATTTTCAGTTTCAGGCAATGCAGAGGCAGAAGCAGGACCTGACGCTCTGTGATTCTTGTCTGCATTGCGTTGCAGCGGCGACCAGGACTCGGTGATCCCGTTTACGGGCAGCCGGACGCTGGTGCATCGGCTCGCCGGCCGGCTCCGGCTCAACACGACGGCGCCGTACCGGGCGTGGTTCCAGGGGAAGCAGGTGGGCGGGTGGACGCAGGTGTTCGGCGGTGGCACGCTGTCCTTCGCCACCGTGCGCGGCGCGTCGCACGAGGCCCCGTTCTCGCAGCCGGAAAGGTCGCTCGGGCTGTTCAGGGCGTTCCTCGCCGGACGGCAGCTACCGGAGTCGTTCGAGTGATGGAACTCTCTTCGTGCGCGATGTAGATTCTTGCATCATTTGTGCGAGTATGGTGTGGCTAGTGAGGCTTCCGTTGTGCCTCGAGACTGGCGACGCAATCGGAGTCTTCTCAAGTGTAATAAGATTCTTTTTTCTTATTATGACGGGTGGAAATTGTGTTGTCAGATGTGGAGATGCTTTAGAGATCTGATGATCGTAGTGGCAGATAGTTCGATCTTCTACGAGAGTAACACATGTGACACATCCATATTATAAATTACTATAACCTTCTTAGCTTTGGTATCTCGACAAACATTCTTGGCACGAGATATCGTTTCCAAAATCTCAATACATGTCACAACCTATACGTTACAAACAAATCAAAATTTATGACCATTGCACAGCGCTGCGAACAACCAGAATGTGCAGCATATATCTGAGATTGCCAGACTGGTGGCAGCTATATTCATACATGATTTCCGTATCTGGCGGCAAGGATGCCCTAAAATACAAGTAACTAACTGCAGGAAACGAGGCAACTCAAGTATGCGTTGTCTCAGTCTACTCATTTCCACATCATTTCTACTGCTGAAACAAAATCAATCAAGGAAAGAGAAACCTCCTAACAGAAGACCGAGCGATGTCTATCTAGTTTCTTACCATCATGATTCATTAGGAAGAACTGTCAGACCTGATGTTTTTTACCATCATGATTCATGAGGAAGAACTCCAGACCTCAGGTCGATGATTCTCGTCTCACCTAGATGCTGAGAGCAGGTTCCAGTGGCTCAGCAACACCGCTCCCACCATTCAGGACTATAACCTTGCCGTCTGAATCCACGTCCACAATAGCAGAGTCACCTTCCTTCACTTCACCAGCCAGCATCTTCTCTGCCAGACTATCTTCCAAGAGCCTCATGATAGCACGCCGCAGAGGCCTAGCACCATAACTCGGGTTGTAACCTTCATCAACAATCCTATCACGGAACCTCTCTGTAACCTGGAGGTCAATCTCCTTTGCCTTGAGCCTTTCAAACACTTCTTTCAGCATAATATCGGCAATCTCCTTCACCTCCAACTTGGTCAGCTGCCGGAACACAATCATCTCATCCAGTCTGTTCAGGAACTCTGGCCGGAAGTATTGCTTCAACTCCTCCGTTACAAGGCTCTTGATCCTGTTGTAGCTGGTGTCTTTCTCGTCATAGTCGAGGTCGAAACCAATTTTACGGCCTCCCTTCTCAATGACACTGCTTCCGACATTTGATGTCATGATCAGAAGCGTGTTCTTAAAATCAACTGTCCGGCCTTTGCTGTCAGTTAGCCTCCCATCTTCTAAGATCTGAAGCATCATGTTGAAGACATCTGGATGTGCCTTCTCGATCTCATCAAAGAGAACAACAGTGTATGGACGGCGACGAACTGCTTCTGTCAGTTGGCCACCCTCAGTGTAGCCAACATAACCTGGAGGTGATCCAATGAGCTTTGATACTGTATGCCTCTCCATGAACTCACTCATGTCAAGCCTGATCATAGCCTCCTCTGAACCAAAGTAGTAGGCAGCCAGGGACTTTGCTAATTCCGATTTACCAACACCAGTTGGTCCAGAGAATATGAAGCTGGCAATTGGTCGATTTGGATTCTTCAGACCCACACGAGCACGGCGAATAGCACGGCTAATTGCCTTGACAGCTTCGTCCTGGCCAATGATACGTGTATGTAGTGTCTCCTCCATCTTAAGGAGACGGTCAGACTCATCGGATGAGACCTTCTCGACAGGTATTCCAGTCCATGAGGAGACAATATGTTGAATGTCAGCCTCATTGACAAGTGGACCAACTTCACCTGATTCAGTCTCTGCTTTAATCATTTCCTTGCTTTTGTCAATTATGGCTGTAATTTGGGCCTTCAGCTCCATTTCTCGGTCTCTTAATTCTCCAGCCTACCAAGAAAAATATTTGTACAATATTTCAGAGTCCTTATAGTTGGTCTGAGTATCCATGAATTCTTTCAGTAGAATCTTTATAAGACATTACAAACACTCTTTTTCCAAATGCAAAGTTGACATGATCCACATGAATAAATAAGATCAATAGCAAACTCTAGAATTAAGAGTCTGAAAATACCTTCTCAAAATCTTGACCACGCACAGCTTCGTTCTTCTGCTTGGTTATCTGTCTGAGCTCTTTGTCAAGCTCTTTAGCTTCATCAGGAAGCTGAAACATAATAAGCAGGCATAAATACGAATGATGCAACTAAGTTTATTCGATACTTCATGAATTCGCCAGCAGTACCTGTGCATGCCTCAGCCTAACACGTGATCCAGCCTCATCAATCAAGTCAATAGCCTTGTCAGGCAGGAAACGATCACTGCATAGTAGTAACATAACAAAAGGTCAACATATAATTAAGTTGTTGATTTGAATGCCTTTAAAAAAACATGCACAACTTTTCCACGAAACAAAAGAAGTGTTTCAACAAAACAAGCTATAATCACATAGCTTATGACAAGCCCAAAAACCAAAAGCAGAACAATAAGGTTGTAGAATAGGACAAGATATATCAACACCACCACCGTTCTCAACATCTCTTAAATAGGTAAAACGTAGCCAATTATTGAGTTAAGAATTATGAAAAATACTAACCACAGTAGATGCAGACTGCTATGGACAGAACATAACAAACAAAAATCATAAAGATCAAACATGTTAAATTAATAGCATGATACAGTACAAACCTGATGTACTGATATGATAACTGTGCGGCAGCAACTAGAGCCTCATCTGTGTATCGCAACTTATGATGGAGTTCATATCTCTCACGAAGCCCTCTTAAGATCTGTATTGTTTCATCCACAGTTGGCTCTGGAACTTTAACTGGCTGAAATCTTCTCTCTAATGCAGGATCCTTCTCGATATGCTTCCTATACTCATCCAGTGTGGTGGCACCAATGCACTGAAATGAACAGCATCAGAAATGCGGAAAATTACAGGTAAATATGCAATATGTAAATTCAGGATGTGGCATGGAAAGTAGGAGAACATACTAAATTACTGAACAAATTAATTAGCTTGTTAAGATAAGCATAGTTCAAACAAGCATATGTACCTGCAGTTCACCTCTCGCAAGAGCTGGTTTCAGGATGTTAGCTGCGTCAATAGCACCTTCAGCTGCACCGGCTCCAATCAAAGTGTGCACTTCATCAATAAAGAGGATGATATCTTCATTTTGCTTAATTTCCTCCATAAGCTTCTTCAGCCTTTCTTCAAATTCTCCACGGTACTTGGTACCAGCCACAAGAAGTCCCATATCAAGAGTGATAACCTAGGCCAGAAAAATGGTTAACAATTTTGCTGAACAACATTAATAATAAGGAAAACATTTTTCTCCAATAAAAACTTGCAAATAATTATATTCTCCTTTGACCTATATCTGACAATAAAAGTAACAAATATTCATCCCACTACTCAAATTAATGGATGAGTATACAGAACAAAACATATAATAAACCTGGCCATGTTATGTCACAGAGTAACCTGACAAAAGCAGTATATTTGTTACTACTACAAATGACATGATTTGAGCATGAAATTAGTAAAATTAAAACTTGCAATTAATTATATTCTCCTTTGACCTATATCTGACAATAAAAGTAACCAATATTCATCCCACTACTCAAATCAATGGATCAGTATACAGAACAAAACATATAATAAACCTGGCCATGTTATGTCACAGAGTAACCTGACAAAAGCAGTATTTTGTTACTACAAATGACATGATTTGAGCATGAAATTAGTAAATTTACCAACTATGAGAACATCTTAGCAGGCAGAAGAGGCATAGTGATGCTACCCAATTACAAGATCGCAAAAATTGTAATGCACATGTGAAAGGTCAGCCTAAACTAACCTTCTTTCCTTCAATTGTTTCTGGAACATCACCATTGGCAATACGCTGTGCAAGACCCTCTGCAATAGCAGTCTTACCAACACCAGGCTCTCCAATTAAGCAAGGGTTATTCTTGGTTCGCCTGCCCAAAATCTGAGTTACACGCTCAATCTGATCCTGTCTGCCAACAACTGGGTCCAATTTACCCTGCAGAAAACGATGATTATAGATTTTTTTTTGGTCTTTACAGGTTTGTTTATGCAATTGAGCAAGACGCCTAAGAGGAAGGTGAGCATACCTCTTCTGCTAGTTTAGTCAAATTAGTACCATATTCTTCAAGTGTAGGCATCTTCTGGCCACTGCTTCCCCCACCAACTCCAGCACCGACAGCTTCCGTGCTTTCACCAACCATTCTTATGACCTGCAAATTAAGTCCAGAATCACTCCCTGCTCTATTCTGACTGAGATGAGAAAATAAAGCCAATTGTATAAGACAATTGCCTGGGTACGGATGTTGTTTGGATCAGCACCAAGACTTTCAAGCACACGGGCAGCAACACCTTCACCCTCACGAAGTAGCCCCAGGAGTAAGTGCTCAGATCCTATATAATTGTGCCCTGGATAGCCAAAAACGGAATCAACAACAGGACCATGTGCATATTTTAAATGGAAGCAACTAAGCTTACAAAGAAACACACGTTCCAACCTAGAAATAAAGAAACTTAAAGAATTGACTAGTGGCATCTTGTTCTGATCTTAGATAACAAGATCGTTTTTTATACATAAATGCAAATTTCAGCAGCATCTTCATTTACCACACAGTATTCATCATTTCACACTTTTACCAACTTATATTGGAATGTGTACAAACACACACAAGCATTCAGCAAGTTTAACATGCACAAGAAAGTCAGTCAGGATTGTTATTAAAAGAATTACAATTACTAAAAAGCTGACCAGTCTAGAATTTCGAGTTTTGTCAAAAGTCCAGAAAACTACCAAGCCATTGGATTAGTTAGAATAAGAGAATAATAAAACCATGATGAATTTACGGGTGTGTGGAGATAATACCTAGCTGGCGAGCTTCTTCAAGTGACAGTTCCAATACACGCTTTGCACGAGGTGTGAATGGGATCTCTACAGCCACGAACCCACTACCTCGTCCAATAATCTTCTCCACCTCAACCCGGGCATCTTTAAGATTGATTCCCATAGATTTGAGCACCTTTGCAGCAATTCCAGTGCCCTCACCAATAAGGCCCAGTAAAATCTGCTCCGTCCCAACAAAGTTGTGGCCCAGACGTCTGGCCTCCTCTTGTGCAAGCATAATCACCTTGATTGCCTTCTCAGTGAAGCGTTCGAACATGGCCCGAACCACTGCTCTGGACCCCCTCCCTCGTGGTCGCGCAACCTGACTTGCCACGATAGACCCAAAGTCACGCTTGATCACGGACCTTGTATCCAGAAAATTTGTCTGCCGCAGTCCTTGGAAGCCACCAAGAGTAAGGGTCCGTGTTGGCATGCTGCGCAACATCGTGGCCCTAGCCCGGACACGGGACCGGCCGGAGCTTGTCCTGTATATGGTTGGGACAATCGCAGACTGAACTAGAGTCCCCTCCATGTTAAATTATCCAACTGATCCCGAGCTGACTATCTATGAAGCCTGAAAAAAAAAACACTCATAAGACAATATCAAAGAATGCTACAGCATGTAGCTAGGCTGATTCCCACTTGATGCTACAGGAACAAGTTTGTCACTAAATTGAATGTTGACAATGATACACAACCGATACACATCACAGCGATTGAACAATTGCAGCTAAAACTCCCAAAATGTAAAATGTGCATGGGCCTCACGCTCTCACATCCTGTACCAATCTCCTTTCACTGTGCCCTTCCACGCCCTGTACAAACCGTTGACGTGTGCCTGTTGCTACAAATTACAACTGAACAGGGGCCTCCTATAGATACCAATACCCAGGCTATTCGGCGTGCATCGATGTGACGACCCTCCACGAGTTTAACGCTACTAAGTTTATGCAAGAAAAATCCAGAGGCATGCTTGCCAGATGAACCGAGAAGACGCCACCCCAAATCTTATTCACGGAGCAGCACCTCAAACGGGGTAACAACTAGCCTCTACGACACGCAACGAAAGGCGCCCTGCAGCTGCCACCGCCGCTCGAACCTCCGCAGATGCGCGGCGCCCCGCAATCCGCCGACGCACCACAGGAGCCAATTCCAAGCGACGCCCATGCCCACCAACCCGCCCAAAAAAGGGCCGCGAGACATACGGGATTGATACCGACTGGGAAAACGAGAAGCAGAGCTCTTACCGCTGAGACTCGCCGTGCGGCGAGCGGCGGGCACGGAGGAGTCTCGCCGGCGCGGCGACCGAGACCTAGGGAGGTCGGGAGGAGGAAGACGGGACGGGGTAGCTGCTCTCGAGGCCCGGAGGAGGCACGCGGGTCAGAAGATAGAAGAGGAGGCGGCTCGAGACAGGACGACAGACGAGTCCCCGTCGTGTGCTTACGTCATCCACAACACGGGCTTTCCTCCCTTACTGGAAAAAACAATCCCTTCTAAACAACCGTGGGCCGTGGCTGGCCCATCGTTTCGTTACCGACTCTGAATGCAAGCCCGGCCCAAGTGCGAAACCGACAACGCATCTCCCTCCTCTCCATCGCCCGTTGTCAAGTACCGAAGCGCCTTCCGCCGTCGCACATCGCTGTTCCCCAAACCCTGCGACCCCGAACCGCACCCACAGCGCAGCGCGAGCCCAACCTTCGAGAAGCTTCCGGAAGGCCGTCCATGGCGGCCGAGGGCGGGGCCGGTGGCCAGGAGTCGTTCGAGGCGCGGGTGAAGCGCCTCTTCGGGTCGGGCCTGCTCGACGCCGTCTCGGGCTCGTCCTTCCCCGCCGCGACCTGGTCCGTCGCCTCGGGGGATGTCGAGCGCCACCGCTGGGCGCGCCCCTCCGAGGCGCGCGACGCGGAGGAGGAGGAGGCTGCGGCGGCGGCGGCCGACCGCGGGGACACGCCCTGCGCCTCCGCCTTCTACGACCGCAACGGATGCCTCCGCGACCGGAGGCGCCGTCGCAAGCAGGACTTTGAGGACGACCTCGGCGAGCTTGGGGAGGACGACGACGATGACGACGAGGAGGATGAGGAAGAGAGGAGGAGGAAGACGGCGGAGGAGGACGAGGAGGAGGGGGTTAGGGTTTCCATCGGCCTCGACCCGACTCTGGATCGGGAGGTATTTGATCTGATTTGATTTATTGCCCCGTCAAATGAACCACTCTTGTTATCGTCATACAGTTACCGCTCCTAAGCTGTAGTATCTTATTAGGGAGATTATGATAAAACCAAATTATAACTCTTATTATCAGTTAATCCATTTTACATTGGAAGAAAAATTTCCACTCATGATGTGTTGCATACCTATCTACTATAAGGTTTCACATGATTTTAATAACGTGTGGACGGAGAAGATCCGAAAGTTGTAGTCACCATCTATAAGGTTTCACATGCTTTAGCTCTGTATTGTGGGTATTGTGGTATTACTGCTGCTATTGTTGTCTTCAATGCATATCCAGGTGATGCAGGGTACTGATCAGTGCACACCTTGACAGATGTTACTGGATCCTGTTTTTCAGTTTAATTTCAAGCTCATTTTTTACATTTCCTAAATACAGTGGTGAAATGGCAGATAATTTGTTTCTCGTGAATTTATTGTGACATTCACGTGGTGAAAACATTGAGTAACCTAACTGATATTCATGAATTTATTTTTGTGGTCTGCCGTTAGGAATTATCATCTGTAGCTAGTGGATTATTTGTGATGAGTTATCTTAACAAGAGTTGCCTTATTTTCAGGAAGAGGAAGACAAGTATGATAGAGAGGCATTGGGTAGAGAGGATGCTGCGGACCGTGTGTACATGAAGGATATAATGGATGATGGCATAAACATGAGCATCAACAGTATAGTCCCTGACCTCCTTGATGATTCGATTGAAGCGGTCTACCGGTTCTCAAAGGATCCTCGGGCAGATGTCAGGGCAGCGTCTGCAAGACTCAGAGAAGATGATGATTCTGCTGAAAATGGTGACTCTCACTACCGCACTATTGGGATGGAAGCAAAGAAAGCTGAGGAGGATAGCAATGTAAAGCCTATACTGAAGAGGAAGGAGGAGCCAATTGATTCGAAACCAAGGAAACGTGTCAGGTTTGATGCAAGTGTGAAGGATCCAGAGCCAGAGATGTCTGAACATGATGGAGATTCACCTATGGTTCCCCAGTCAATGGATGTAGTGACAGAAAAGGAGAACACATCAACCACTCCTTCTGAATCTTCTAAGGTTCCTGACCATATTAAGAACCCTTCGAAGTACACCCATTACACCCTGGATGCAGCAGACTGCAATGATGAATCTAACAAAAGAGCTCTTGAAGATCTGCATGATCTATTGGGGAGATCAGATCCCAACAAGACACATCATGAGGCACCTGTTGAAATCCCAAGTTCAGTGACGTTCATTCCTCGCAAGAAGTCGGTTGATGCCATGGTGGTGGATGAGAGTCCAAAAACTAGTAAGTTTAATACATCAGCAATTGGTATGATGGCAGGAGGCTCTGATGAGACTGATCAATGTGAGATGGATGAAGATATTAAAGCATCAGCACAACAGCCAGTCCATGCAAAAGCAAGCTCACGCCGATACAGAGCAAGTAGAATTGATGAGGATGAGTGAAACTGATGTTGTCAGGGTCCCTAGTTGACGTTTGTTTAAGAAAGTTCCAGATTTTCCTTATGTAAATCAGGAGATATGTATGTATCCCTGCTTTGGTCTTATATGATCTGAGCTAATTCAGCTTCTTTTTTTATTTAAGTATGGTGTTACACAGTAGCGTCTATGTTCTAGTAACTGCTTATACTGGTAGCAACGGTGTTTCTCTGTCCACTGATAAGTTAGCTTCTGATGAAACCATCTGTTTGTTTTGTCTGCATCAAAAGTCGTGTGGAAGCAAGCATGGATACCATTGTTTTCAATTCATTTTGCTTAGTATTCAATTTAGGGAGGGGGCAGTACTGGAGTCCACCAGGTATGTACCACCATTTCATTCCTGTGCTGAATGCCCGGATGTATTTTCTGCAGAATACAGAATTTTTCAGCAATGGAGTACATCCCATGGGGAACTAAATTGCATTCTCAAATCTGGTTTCTGATCCAATTTCAGAACCTATATCAATATTTACGTTGCAAGGGCCATGTTTCCATTCTACACTAGCTTTCTTTGCAGCAATTATTTACTGTGCTCAAAACCCACGCAGTGGTGCCTACACCTTATCGGCAATTCTGTACAGGGCATCAGCCATCTTGCCAAGCACACCAAGCAAGCTGCTCACTTGGTCCTTCCTCTGTTCCCTGTCCAGTCGACTGTTGATGTTCTGCGCCTCCAGCTGTGCCGCCAGCATCCGGCCGCTCCAGTCTAGGATATGGATCAGCTGGCCCTGCAGGTCAGTGGTGGTTCCTCCATAGGCATCCTCGCCACTGCGTTGCCTCTTCTGTGTACCATGCACTGGTGACTCCTGGGTAACTTCATTGAGCTCCTTCCGTTTCGACGCGCCTGCTGTTCAGAAACATTGCTCGTAAGGTATGAACTGTTTCAATTCAAACAAGAACAAATTTCCCTCACTGTTTTAGGAAAGGAGATCTTCCTTTTGTTTATTCTCATGAGGTGAAGTTTAACATGTTGATTTATTTCTGGTCACATATTTTTTACCTCTCCTGGGTAACTTCATAATTTGGAACTCGATATGTTTTTATCATGGCAATTAATCACTATGAAGGGAAGGGAATGAATGCATCATTTCATAATATTTCAAAGATTCAAAAAGAGAATGATGGATGTTTGTATATAAATCTCCACGTGTCTAAGCAGTAACCTAGTTGAAGAAATGAATTCCTTATTGTCACGGAACAGGCAATTCCGGGAAAATATACTTTTTCAGTAGGAGCTGGTTGCATCAGATCTTCAGTAGTAGATAGAAAAGGGCCCCAACCAACAAATTTACATTCAACTGGGCATTGATTTAGTCAGTAGTAGCAGCTGCATCAGATCTTCAGTCAGAGATGACCTGGGCTGAAACACTTGTTTTAAGATTACCCAACTTCTTAAATTATGATGACATGAAGTATCCAGAACTGATAGAGCTTATAGTATGTTTTAACCCTTTATGGTCAGTTAAAAAGCTTTGGTGCAGGACAAGTATAAATGTACATTTATCTACCAAAAAAAAAGAAGGATCAGAGCAATAGTACTACTCTGCCAACACGGAGATCAATCATTATGAAGTGATGAAAAAGACTGAATGTGAAGGAACAGTGCTTATTGCTCTCTCCCCATCGTTTCAGAATCTTTCAAAAGATTTGAAAAGGGAGAGCAAGATATGGATGTTTCACAATCAGACCTCCACGTGTCTGGAGTGTAACACTAACCTGATTCAACAAGCAAAGGATTCCCTATCTTCATAACAGGCAATTTGAAAAACATAACACGCTGTTAGTCGTATCAAGTCTTGCTTCTTCGATGGTATAGCTAGAAGAGGGCCCCAGTAAACAAGTGTTCTGGGCATTAACTAACTGAAAAGTTTGTTTTTAACATCTCAAACTAGTAAATCTGTAAATGATTATGCCATGCAGGATTTGCTAGTTTCAGGACTGATTGAAGTGATTGGCTCATGAAACCAATGAAACAGTAGCCAATTTGTGCAGAGGGTGAGCCTTTTTTTTTTTGCGAAGGAACATGCTCCCTCCTTTACCTTTTTCTTGTCGTTAGGACAAATAAATTAGTGCAAATTTGCACTCAAATGTTTGTCCTAACGACAACAAAAAGGTAAGAGAGGAGTAACTGTGAACTGAACTGGACAGGGTGATAATTAGTTTAGCGTAAAGTGGAATTCAATTCATTGTACCTTGCTGAGAGCTCCCTTGCCTTGGTACCTCGGTCGGTTTCTCTGTAACCAAAACCACAATGAACAAAGTTATGCAAAACTGACAGAAGCCGAACCAGGAATTGTAGCATATATATGAATTAACTTTGTGGGCATTATTAGCAGGAATAAGAAACACCAAATTGAACAATGGAAACAGGAACAAAAACGTCGTCTAATGATCACAAAAAAAATAGTTGTATCATGAAAACTCAAAGAAGCAGCAGCTGCCCAGCTAAACTTCGTCGCACGAAGGAAAGCTCGAAGGACAACAACCGCTCAACTGTTCCATGCAGAAAAAAGGTCGCACCCCTTTTTTTCCCATCACCGAGAACAATCATTTAGAGAGCAAACGGTTGAAGGCGCGCCACACGACTCACCGGAGATTGGCACGAGAACCGGCGGCGGGAGCCGGTGCCGGCGTTGGCGCAGGAGACGGCGTGGCCTCCTCGTCGTTGTCATCGTCATCATCGGACGACGACGAGAACAGCCCAATCGCGGCGGCCCTGGCGCCACTCTCGAGCACCGCCGGCCGCTTCTCCCCGATCTCCTTTGCCACTAAGTCCAGCGCCGCCGCCGCATTACTCCCGGCGGCGCGGCCCTCGAGTATGTCGTAGACCTCGCGATCGAAGAAGCCCGGGAGGCGCCTCTCCTTGCGCGCGTCGTTGCGCATGGCCCAGAACGACGGCACCTCGCCGGCGGCGGCGCCCTGCTGCTTCTGCTGCTGCTCCCACTCCCTGATCTTCTTGTAGTCGCCGGCGAGGTTGCTCCACCGCTTGCGGCACTGCACGGGCCCGCGGTCCACGCCGTGGCGGCGGCAGTACTCGGCCACCGCTGCCCACTTGGTGGGCTCCGCCGCTCCGCCACCGCCCCTGCCACGCCCGCGCCCGCGCCCGCTCCGCTCCACCACGCGCTTCCCCTCGATCAGCACCAGTATCTCCGGCCGCGTCCACCGCGGCAGCCGCTGCGCGCGACCTCTCGCCCCGGCGGCGCCGGCCTCGCCGGCGTCAGACATGCCCAACACACACACACGCACGTTGTCGTCGACGGCGAGGTCTTCTTTCTTGGTGGCTCAAGAACAAAGCCGCAACAGCGACACAGGACAAGAGGAGGAAGACGAAGCGTGTGACCCCCGAACCTCTTAAGCTTTAGAATTAGGAGGGAGCGGGATTGGACTAATCTGGGCTACGGAACTTGATTAGAGGTTAATGGTGGATTAGTCAGGAGTTAATGGTTTCTTCTTCTTGTCTTCCCTGTCCCTCACAGCCTCACAGGACGGAGCAGAGTGGTTGCTGCTGCTTGCAAGGTTTTGCGAAGGCGCAGGGAGGAAAATCGGATTAGGAGAGGACTTTACTTGGATGGCTACGGGAAGTGCTAACAAGTGGGGGCTCCAACAGGGGTAGGTGCTACGCTATCCTATTGGCTCGTTGTTTTCAGTAGTTGTAGGGTGGGGGTACAGTGAGTGGACGCACGGTTGTGATATCGAAGCCTTTTCTGCTCTGGTCATTTTTTAGGGTGGGTGTTTCGGGATTTTCTTTTCGTTCCTTTTTTATTTCTAATTCTATTTTCTGTCTTCCAAAACTATTTACAAGACGAAATTCTACACGGTTTTATATAAATAATAAATCCTACATGCAACAGATTTTTTTTCATCATTGAGATTCCAGATTTGAAATGCATGTGTATGTAAGGAAATTAAACAAATTATTATGCTGCGGTAACCAGACTATTTGGTACTCCGTATAAGGTATGAACATAGTTTTTGTTTGTTTAGACCACAACTCCTTGCAAGCTGAAGCTGATGACAGTTCTTCCTCCATGCTACAGTACCGTATAACAGTTATGAGTAGGAACTGTCTTTTTTCTTTCCGAACGAGTCGTCACGAGATAATTGATATAGCTGAGAGAGTGAGTAGAAACTGTGTTGTTCTTGTTAACTACTCCATCCGTTTTTAAATTGTTGACTTATTTTTGTTACGTTTGATCATTCGTCTTATTCAAAAATATTAAAATTATCAAATATTTAGATATTACTGTTCCTTGTACACCTGGAAGTCTCAGCCCATCCTCGCGCCCCACTGCTCTGTGGCAGTAGAAAGCCTTGAACCACTGAAGGGCGCACGGAATCAGCGCGTGCTTAATTCGTGCTTAGTTCATCACGCTCCGTCATCAGCAAAGGGTACGCTGCCACTCTTGACATTGTTCCGTACACGCAAAGATCAAAACGATATCGCACTGTCGTTGATTGCTCTGTCGACGACGATCATATGGACGAGGATGATCAGGAGCAGAGACAGGCTTCCTTCGTATTGTATGTTCCTTTCAAAAGGAATTTACGGATTTCCTTTCAGACTCAAGTATTTCGGTTCTTGTCCTTTCAGATCGTCGGCAGCCTGGTCCCGTTTTTGCAGGTACGAATGTAGGATTGCCTCAAGGACGATATCTCACTCATGCAAGGTTTAATAGGGACGGGTGGGTAGAGCAGCGATCCAGATTTTTTTTGAATAATAGTGATCAAGAAAATCAACTAGGCTACCTTTCGGCATGCGTAGAGTAGAGACGAAAAGGAAAATATATAGGTATGGTATTTGATGCCACCAACATAGAACACAGAACCTATGGTTGAACTGGTAAGAGTTACGGTATTTTTTTTCTTAAGAAAAACATCGAAATCAAAATGGTCATCACTATTTTTAGTTCAAGCAAGCGATAAATAACTGGTCGCAACCTTTTAGGCATGCACATAGTTTTAAACATATTTCAAAAAGGAGACGCATAACAAAACATCTCACACATGTAAGATTGATGAGTATAAGATCAACTAATAGAGAAAAAAATAATGGAATTGAAATCTCAATTGGATCGGCTCTGAACATTTGAATACACCCTCATGGGCTGTGTGACTTGAGAAACCTCTCATTTGTTATTTCTTTGAGCGTAGCTTTCATGTATGTCGACCTCCTCCATTGGGGACCCTAAATCCTCCTTTGTGTGACCAAAGGGGCCACTGCCCTTTCAGCCACTAGAAGGGAAATTGCAACTCCCATGGTATGTACATACATGCTTTACTTGCCCATTACGAGAACCATCACTGGATAGATGCCTTCATGTATGCTGCTTGTGAAATGACCAACAAAGCTGATAATGGGACCCTGGTCGATATCCCGGGCTCAAGTGGCCATATTGGAGCTTCTCCCAAGATTATTTCAAAGAATAATATAATAATTTATATAATTTCTGCAACGAAGGGTTGCTATAATTGTATCGCCGAACTACAAATATGAAAAAGAATATGTATATTCTATATCGTCATTAGGATGATTTTCAATCATTGTTCCAGTAATCTACAAGTGTCCTAATCAGTCTGTTTGAGAGGTAACACAACTTTCAAAAGATAATCACCATATCTTGATTTTCGATGTCTTTAGGAAACCAGTGGTCCAACAACTCTCCAAACCTACTCCCCTGGCATTCACAAGACACATCCTTGGGGTTTGCTAAATTTGTTCACCATATATTTGTCCAACCAAATACTGCTAACTGACTTGATACTAAACATTTTGTAACAAGGTATTGGGAGCTGTCGGAAGAGTGGAGTTTCCTTTCACTCCTAATATTATTTTTAGGAAGTCCTAAAACTAGGTTATTGTGAGTCTTTTATTTTAGTCGCGAGATATGTGTATAGTGTGAAGGTACACCCTGCGGTGGAGAGGCAAAATAGTTTTCTCGATCGTCCACAAACCTGAAAGTACACCGCTTGACCCAATCCTCCATTAAAGTTGGACAAATACCCGGGTTCCGTTGAATGCCGTGGCGCAGAAGATTTTATTCGTGCTTCACATAACTAAATAAGGCGAAAGTGCTTGCAGGATATCTCTGTCGTGTACAACCGAGAATGCGCATAAAGGGGCAGTCGGATCAGCAGTCCTCAAGAACAACAGCACCATAGGCCGTCTAGCGCATCAAATTCAAGAGTCAAGTCGTCCGCATATATACTTTTGTTAGTTATGTTGAAATCTGTATGAGGACTAGACTGGTGGTACGCCCAGTGTATATTTAGTGTACAGATTGTTTATAGAACAAAGGTTTCAAAATTGTAAGTAAGTTCAGCGCAATCAAATTTTTTTCTAGATAAACATATTTTCTGTTATCAGAAATAGAGTTTTTCTTTTGATGATCGATGTCTATTCAATCCACATTCTTCCGTGTTATTCTCTCTGCTTCTTGAAACAAAACTCTCCCATCCATCAATAGTTGCCTCCCTTTCAGAGCGTAGGAATTGGCTAGAACAACCCTATCCTTTTGCTTTCAAGTGCTTAAACTAAAACGAGCACTACACATCTCAAAAAACACCACCAACACAAACACTACTGAGGGGGTCACCTACGCCATTTGAAAATCCCTGTCGGCTCTGGCGTGGCACTGTTTGTTGTGTAAGCATGATGACTTGCTGATGAGCATTCAAATTAGCTAGAGTAGCAATGGGCTGTTAGCTGGTCACTGGACACTTGATTTGCTTAAGGAAAACCAACACGGGCTCAGCTATTCCTTTTTTAGTTATATATTGGCCTACTCAAAATAATTGTGTGTCGATCGACCACTGTCGTTCTTTTCGTCTTCCTCATTTTTTCTTCTTCTTCTTGGAATGGATGATGTCAAGTTCCTGATAATGATAGGTACGCCTGAGGCCTACAGTTAAAGAAGAATTTTTATATTGGCCTTGCTTCTTTTCTTGCACGATTCTTCGCAAGTGAACGTTGGTTGCTTTTGCACTAGTGAGGATTAAAAGGGTGATATCTTAATTCGCAAAAAAAGGATGATATCTTTTTTTTTCTCCTTGGGCAGAGGATGATATCTTATACTACTATATTTGAAAAAAAGGTTATTCCCTGCCCAGCAAGGAAATTTCCACAGGAAGCATATTTTCCTGAATCAAGCACCATTTTCTCCCACACTGGCATAGTTCATGGCGCCACGGCATCAAGGGTTAGAGTGAGCTCTAGGCTGGGTCACATCATTGCAGAATTTTTTTAATAATCGATTTTTTTATTAAATTTATATTAATAACCTCCGAGATTCAAAATTTGCAAAAATAACCTCTCAATCGTCCATCCAACGGGCGATCGACTTCTGTCGCCTGATCAATAGGCGACCGGACGCCGTCGTGGGACCGATCGTCCGTCCAACGGGCGATAGGTCTGCCCGAGGCCCGTTGTGGGACTCGTCGCCCGACCGCTGGGCGACAGGTTGTCACGTGGTGCCGAGTGGGACCAGTCGCCCAACGGTCGGGCAACGGGACCGTGCCCCGCTGGCTGGTGGGACTCGTCGCCCAACGGTCGGGCGACGAGCCCCGCGTATATAGGCCGCGCGCCTTGTTCGCTCTGCTGCCGCCGCCGCCGTAAGAGAGAAAGAGAGAGGAGACGAGGCCAAAGAAGAAGAGAGGGAAGGGAAGGGGAAGAGGGAAGAGAGAGAGGAGAGGGAAGAGAGAGGAGAGGAGAGATGAGGGAAGAGAGAGGAGAGGGAGAGAAGAGGGGAGGGGAGGGGAGGGGGAGAAAGAAGAGGAATTCTACAGAGATTTTTTCGGTAATTTTTTTTGAATTTATTATATTTAAAATATGGTAATTAGTTTATAGTGTACTATTGATTAGATTGAGCAGTAAGTAGTGCAATATTTATTAGATTTAAAATATATCGAGTGTAATTACTATTTATTAGTCTCGTAGTAGTTTATTTACGTAGTGTACCTTAGTTAGTAGCGTATTTATGTTAGTTAGTTTGATGTTTAGATTTAGAATATATTTGTTAGTGTATCGCAGTAAGTACATATAGAATATATATATGTATCATTTATACTATGCTAGTTAAATAAAATATTTATCAGTGGCAAAAATAAATTCCTTAAAAAGTGTAAATATAAATATTTATTATCTATAGTATTTTAAATAATATGATAGTTACATGAAATATTTACATATTTATTATAGATATTTTTAAATATATATGTATTATGTATTTACATGCTAGTAAAATATATATGTATTTTGTATTTATATGTACTATGTACAAGTGCTATAAATTAATAACTAAAAAGAGTTGTTTATAAATATTTATTAACTGTAATATTATATTTAGTACTATAGTTATCCTTTACAGCTTATGAAAGAAATAATTAAGCCTTTATAATATTATTTTGTTTGGATAGGTATGTCGAAAAAGTAGTGTTTGAGATTTTTTATGGATCCGGTGATGTTGTTGAGAATGCAAGTGGGGTTGATTTGTCCGGATTTCCATCTATAAAGAGGGGATTATCAAGAGCCAACGAGAGAACAATCCGTGGTGTTCGCAACCGGTTGTTGCGGATGTTTGGACTTGATCCAGAACACCACACTTTGCATTTGCGGGGTTTGGTTAGTCGTGTTCGGGTGGGATTTTATCGGAAAATGATCGATCCGAATGACACAACGATATGGAGGAAGTATGTGGATAAGGCTATTGAACATGGTTGGCCTATAATGCTTCTTGCCCAAGCATATCCAAAGGAGGTGGTCCATGAGAAAGTTGAACATGCACATGACTCGGATGTTAGGGTGACATATGAAGAAGAGGAGAATGATAAATTTCCAAAAAGCACCTCTAATGCAGAGCCAATTGGGGAAGCAGATGAAGGAGAACACATTGAGCATTTAGTGAACGAAATGATGATGGAAGACATGGAGCATGAAGATCTTCTAGAAATAGATTCATCCGATGAGGAGGGGGAGGTTCATGTCCCCGGCGATTGGAACCGCTTTGCAAACCTATCGGTTAATGAAGGACATTTGGAATCCCGACAGATATCATGAGAATGAGGTCACAGAAGGAGCTTTGTACAAAGACAAAGATGTTGTTCGAGATGCAGTGAAGTATTGGTCTCTGTCGGTGAAAAGGTCCTTCGTTGTGGCAAAATCAAGCAAGAAGTTGTATGATTTGTTCACATCTTGTCCATTTCGAGTGCATGCTTATGAGCAGAAATGGAGTCAGCTTTGGAAATGTTCTATAGTAAGAGACCATACATGTGAGTTGTAGGAATTGGAGAAATGCAATAGCGTCCTTACCTCGCAGTTCATTGCAAACTACATGTATGCCGTAATTGTAGATAACATAAGGTTTCAACCAAAATCTATCATCAATACAATTGAGGAGGATTTTAAATATACCATAAGCTACTCCAAGGCTTAGAAAGCTAAGCAGAAAGTCATAGAGCAAAGATTCGGTACATATGAAGCGTCTTATGATAACCTTCCGAAGTTGTTAGAAACAATAAGTGGACGAAATGTTGGTACTTACTATGATATAATGGATGTGCCGGATCCAAAAGTGCTCGGGAAGTTGATTCTTCAGCGTGCATTCTTTGCGATCGGCCAATGTATAACTGCATTCGGACATTGCGGACCTATCCTTTGTATGGATGGTACGTTCCTTACTCGGAAAGTACAAGGGTCGATTTTGACTCGCCATTGGAGTAGATGGAAATAATCAAGTATTGCCGATTGTTTTTGCATTTGTTGAATGTGAGAACACCGATAGATGGTATTGGTTTCTAGACCGAGTCAAAACAACAGTAGTTCAAGATCGACCGGATGTGTGTGTTATACATGATCGCCATGCTCGGATCGTTGAAGGCTATATTGGATATAAAACATGGCAATACCGAGAGTGGTCTTCCACCACGTTGGACAAATATACAATCAAGATGGTGTATGAGGCACCTTGGTGCAAACTTCTACAAGCAATTCAAGAACAAACAACTTATGAACATGTTTAAGAGGTTGTGTTCTACAAACTAGCAAAAAAGTTCAATGCTCTTTGGCAGCGATTGGACGAACCGACTACGAAATATAGTGAGGAGTTGTTGGGAAGGGATAACCATAATCCCGATGATATGCCTGTCCCTCTAGAGGGGACAGTTGAGGAGTCTCGACCCTTCACACCACAGGCTTTCTCGAGTACCTTCGGTGGTATGTACCTCGAACACGCACTCGTGTTACGTACACTCCTACGGAGTGGCGAGAGGCACACACCTACCCTCACGGACACGTACCCTACATATAGGGCTCATAACTCTGCACTAGCGGTAAGATTAATTTTGAAGTTTAATTTTGATCAAAATACTGGAAATTATCATAATAATTAACTTGGTGATACTTAAAATATTTTGTAGGTTGATCTAGCACGGCGCATCAATGCCGAGTCCGGATCGACGTTGCACCGCATGAGGCAGGGTATTCAACTTATTGCACATGAGGTCTCTCTAGCGATGAAGATGATGTATGAGTGGAGCGCTGAAATTGTCAAGTTGAACTCTTGTGCATCGTCTTGTACTAGAGACGTGGACGTTGTGCAGCACGTAGCGAGAACAAGTTCAGCAAGTATGGGGGCGTCGTCCACCTCTGCAGCAGACCTAGCTACGTAAGGCCGACAAGTACCTCATTCCAGCTACGGTGCAGGATAACGGTCCAACATAGCTAGGCTGAATTAAAATTAAATATTTTCTAACATATCTATCGATAGGTACACACAGACTACTTGGCGTCCTTCGTTTGGATATGCTTGGCTCGTCTTAGCGAGATGGCACATATGGCGCTAGGTTCTTCTTCGTAAATGGCACATATGGCGGCGAGTTCTTCTTCGCAGATGGCACATATGGCGTCGGGTTCTTCTTCGCAGATGGCACATATGGCACCAGGTAACTTCTATAATTTTAAGAATTATTTTCATAAATATTACATACACAATAACTTACATTTTAATAAAAAAATTTAGGATCTTCTAGCGGTGACTCGCCACGATGAGGAGGATGAGGATGAGATCACCGGAGCACCGATCGATGACATCGATCATCGTCTCTGTTTCGACTTCGACTCGTTCATGGCACATGGAGATGTGGAGACCATGCTCGGGTCGCAGATTAGGTAGTGCACCTATACCTACACGACCCTCGCAGGACGAGTACGGCACGCCTGTACCTAGTGGTCGTCCGACATGTAACGTGGTTCCACCTTGTCCGCTCACATACTCTGCCGACCACGTGAGAGCAGGACGTAGGGCTGCACGACCAGGCACGCTTAGGGGTGTTCCACCGAAGCGTGGTAGGCGATACTCGTTATCGATGTATTTTTTTACTCTATTTTCTATAAACCTATTGGTGTATCTCTTTTTACTCTATTTTTCATGAATATTGTCACTTTATCCTTATTTTTTACTAACTTTCGAAATTAAATAAATAGCTGAGAAAAAACAAACTGAATTGAGTAAAAAAGAATAACGAGACCCGCCCGACAGATGTCTGTCATCCGCCCAATGGGCGACGGGTCCCACTTCCGTCACGTGTCGTCCGTCCAATGGGCGATAGGTGTCGATCGCCCGTTGGATGGGCGATTGAGAGGTTATTTTTGCAAATTTTGAATTCGAAGGTTATTAATATAAATTTAATAAAAAAATCGATTATTAAAAAAATTCCATCATTGCAGAAGCAGTGGCTATTACTAACGGGCCGTTACAGTAAACATGGCCCGATACATCGCCCTTCATTCCAGGCCAGTACTTTTAGCCCAACATTAAAAGGCTCCAATCACCACTGGTGCTTGTGAGAGGCCCATTGCATTTCCGCCAGCCATGGACACGGACATGGAGAATCTTGCTGACGACGCGGCCGCCATGGCCGACGACGGCGGCGAGGCCGAGCGGTACGAGGCTGCGGAGGCAGAAGCCGACCTCCTCCGCGACCGCCTCCGCCTCGCCGTCATCAAAATTGCGACCGCCGAAGGTAGGGCGCCGTTCAACTCGCCGCGCCTCCTCACTTACCCAGCACCTCGTTGCTGCTTGTTCCTCGCGCGGCTTAAGCTCTTTGGTTTGCGCAGGCAGGAAGGCGGGCATGGAGGTCGCCGATCCCGTCGTTGCGTGCGTTGCTGATTTGGCTTTCAAAACCGCAGGTCAGCCTCCATGGCTTCACCTTCTCTTGCACATTTTCCTCCCAAATGTCTGTTCCCGTTACTGCGTCGCCTTCAGTCAGTTGTAATCTGGATCGATTGGATGGTGTTGCGAAGTTTTCCGCTCGAGTAAAGGTTTTTTTATTAGGAAATGCAATGTTAAAGCCTAAATGGTTGCAACGTTTAGTGAAACGAGGTTGAAATTATGAAACTTGTTGAGATGCGTTGTTCAGGAAGAAACTGAACGGAGATGAAGTGATGAAATTAGCGTGTATGGTCTGTTCTGAATGCCTGTAACATTAGATCTCCACTGGGCATGTCTAAATTTCTTTCGGAGCTTTATTAGTTCCATTCAAAACTAATTATGACATGCATGCTATAAGCTGTAAAATTTCTTGGCCTCTGATGTATGCTCTGACCTGGTAGCTCAAAAACCATGATACTGTAGAAAGCTATTTATCTGAAAGCTTCCAAACTGATACATTGTTACCCACTTTCGTCGATACTCAATAATCTAGCACATTTCTAATTGGTGTAAACCTGGACAACTGGAAAGTGTTTGTGAGTGAAGTTAGTTAGTAGTAATACTTATGTATCACCCTTGTATACATTTGGTACCGAATACTTATGTAAATACCAGGGTTTGAGATATCCTGCTCCCTAATTTTGTTCCGGATACCTTCAGGATATATATTTTATTTTGTTTTAAGGCAAATTTTACTTTTCATCTTCTGAGCTTCCTGATGTATCTCACAGAACTGCCAGTTTTGATAAATGGAACTATCACCTGCGGTGCTCATATATTTTTTGAATGCCCTTTTATCAACATTCAGGGTACCTGATTACGTTTGTCCCCTAAACATGAAGTGGAAAGACTGCTATTAACCCATTCACTCAGCTGAGTTCCACACACTTGCAATTTACGGTTTAGACAGAATAAAGCTCAGCTGATCATAGCCTAGAGTGGGCACTAAATGTCAAGGTAGCAATAGTTGAGCACATAATTTCCAGCTTATCTACGAGGAAATTGTTTTGCTTCTATGCAACAGTGACTGCATAATGTGAACTGGATACGAAGGCTCAGTGAGAAAATGAATTCAAAAGAAACACACCTGAAGTATTGGCACTCACTAACTATTGTGCATTAGATTGATTTTTCCTTTTGGGGAGTACAACTAATTCTGGATCTCTTTAATGTTTCACCTGTGAAGTATATGCAGGTATTGTTGTTAATACCTTGTATGCGATGTGCAGAGCAGCTGGCTAACGATATGGAGTTGTTCGCACAGCATGCTGGCCGAAAGTCCATCAAGATCGAAGATGTTATACTCACAGGTAACTGAAAATATCACCTTCTGCTGTTTCTGTTCAAAACGTGTGGCTTATTAGAACTATAATTTAGTTTGAACTACATAACATATCCAGTAGTTCATAAGATGCTATGAAATTGCGCTTGAAATATTTTTCTGACTGACATTTACCATTTAACCTCAGCTCACAGAAATGAGCATGTTATGGGCCTGTTGCGGAAGTTCTCTCAAGAACTGAAGGGAAAGGAGCCTGCCAGTGAGAGGAAGAGAAAGAAATCTTCCAAGAAGGTCGAAAGGGTGATAGACATAGACGATGATGGAATATAGAAGACCCAGTTCTTGGTTTGGTTGTGAAGGCTGTGTCAAGTTATCATGATTTATGTCGTGTCCAGATACAGCTCTTGTACAGAGTAATGCATTTTCATCCTAGTGATGTTTTGGACTTGTTGCCTTTGCCTGCTCAACTGAAGTGTGTATAGAGTTGGAGAAAATAGGTGTGGCAATTCAAACACGAATTACTCTTGTTTCTGTTTCTTTTGGGGGATTTGGATCAGCGGGCAGGAGACTATTTTCAGTGAAGCCAGAGGGGCTTTGAAACTGCAAAATGTGCATGTTCATGGGCTTTTTTTTTCATCCTAGTGATGTTTTGGACTTGTTGCCTTTGCCTGCTCAACTGAAGTGTGTATAGAGTTGGAGAAAATAGGTGTGGCAATTCAAACACGAATTACTCTTGTTTCTGTTTCTTTTGGGGGATTTGGATCAGCGGGCAGGAGACTACTTTCAGTGAAGCCAGAGGGGCTTTGAAACTGCAAAATGTGCATGTTCATGGGCTTTTTTTTTTTCATCCTAGTGATGTTTTGGACTTGTTGCCTTTGCCTGCTCAACTGAAGTGTGTATAGAGTTGGAGAAAATAGGTGTGGCAATTCAAACACGAATTACTCTTGTTTCTGTTTCTTTTGGGGGATTTGGATCAGCGGGCAGGAGACTATTTTCAGTGAAGCCAGAGGGGCTTTGAAACTGCAAAATGTGCATGTTCATGGGGTTTTTTTTTTTGGGGGGGGGGTGGGGCTTGCTAATTTTCAGTCGATTGGAAGTTTGGAGAACTTTCAATCACCATCCAACACCATTAAATCGAAATCAAACGGTCTACAAAAAACATTTTTTTTCTATAGTCTATACATTAACAGATTTTTTCCTCTCTATCTACATGTTACATACCCTACAAAAATAAATAACAATACAAATTCTAGCACAAATTATGGTGATTGAAAGCTTCTCAACTTTCAGTCGATTGAAAAGAAGGAAATATGGTTTTTATTGGTCTGAACCTGCCTGCACCATTGGCCATAATACACGAAATTTTCTTTTGTTCTTGACTTCATGTAGCCAATCTTTTTTTTTTTAATGGAATGCTGTCAACCCTTTTAGACTGAGCTTGAGCATTAATATGCCCGGTTATCTCACTACATGAAAACCGTATGACTAGTTTTGCCTTTGAACATGGACTCGCTAATATATAATTTTGATGTTATTCTTCGTGCAAAGTTCGGAAGGGAGTATCAGGCACCCACCTTTTAGCAGCCTAATCTCAACCAGCCTGATCTCAACGGTAAAGTTACGCCGGTCGCATGGAAATACTGTGCTTAGATTGTCGAAAGGGATTTCCAGGTGAAAAGACTCGACGACGCTGCCAAACTAACCACGACACATGTACTGCCAAGGAGTTTCGTGGCCGATAATCACAGAAGGTAGAAAACAGCTGGGAGACGCTGTTTCGGAACAGCGCATACCTTTCTTGTGGGCGCGCGAAAGCGACCGAGAACAACTGATGGCAAGCGTGATCTTGAGAAGAAGGTCGTGATCCTGACCCGAGCAGGCCAGTGACCTCGTCTGACGCCTCGATCTGTCCCTCTCACCAGCCACCTTAATTGCTACTAGACTACACTGTCACTGTGACGCTTACTCAGAACGCGCCAACTAATCGGCTGGTAATTAATCACTCGCAGCGGATGGGTCATGGGTACTAACCACCCGGTTCGTCGGCGAGCCGGGGTGAGTGATCAGATATCGTGTTTGGGCATCTTGAGCCAATGTCAATGGTCGCTGTGGTCCGGCTCGACCTGTGAAGGCTCTTTGCTTCTCACCCTGAGAATTCTATCTGCAGGGACAGGTAGAGCGGCAGGATTCGATTCACACATGTGGAATTTTGAAATGAATGAATCGTCGCATTCGTCCAACTGCTTTCAGTGGCAAAGAGGATCTCGCCAAGCCATCGCCGCTGCCAACCGCCGGGGTTACATCACCGTCGCGGGGAGGACGTAGCTGCGTCACCCAAATTCCACCGCCACAAGCATTGCTTTGTTGTGTGGGAAGAAGAATGTAATCTTCTTCGGCCTCCTTTGGAACACAGGAATTAGAAACGTATGAATAGGAAAAACGTAAGATTGGATATGGCTATCAATTGTAATCCTATAGGAAATAAAAATGCAGGAAAGCTTCCTATGAAGCCTTTGGATACGGCGCAGAGAAAACATAGGAATTAGATGAGAGAGAGTGACTTAAAGGAATTTTACATGAGGTCCAACCTCATGTTAGAAATCCTCCAAAATTTGTATGGAGGAAGTTATCTTATAGGAATTTCATAGGAATTTTGAGCTCCAAATCCTATGTTCCAAACGGTTCTGTAGGAATTTTTTCTATAGGATTTAATTCCTATAAAATTCCTCTGTTTTTCCTTTGTTCCAAAGGAGGCCTTCGTTGTGTGCGTCATTTTGATTTTGTAGTATAGTAAATCAGGAGCTAAAGAACCTTGAAACACTTTTCTCAAAAAAAAAAAATCTTGAAACGCTTTTGTTTCTTCAACCCCGAAGCGCTCGGTACTTGTCGTTTAAACAATTGCGACAACCTGATAGCATCGACTCGATAACTGGGCCTAACATTTTTTTGGCTGAGGTTAGACTCTAACAATTCTTTAATTAATCCGGCTTTAGCTTTTGGACTCTGACCATGCAATTATTGGCTGCCTAATTAGGGAAAGATAAGAAAACAAGGATAGAAAAAGGAGCAGCGCAAGGTGGCATCTTCCATCCGTCAGTCGCTGCCACCCACCCATCCATCCATCATGCGTCCTGAAAAGATGAGCTAATCTTGTCTGCTCATCTCATTCTTTGCCGTAATTAATTCGCTGCTTCCCTCCGCCACAAACAAACAATGTGCTGATCAGCTCTCAGCAGAACACTGGATTGTTAGCGCTAGGGTAAAGAGTTCGTGCACCAATCAGGACTTCATTTATAATGTAGAAAAATAACATACAGAATAAATACGTCCGGCGATTTTTTCTGTATGCAACTGTTAAAACTTTTAACTACGTATATACCAAATGGGGATCACACCAATCACTGACAGGACTCGCGTAGGAGGTTTCGTTTCCTGATGATTAAAACCTCTGTACGATTTTCTGAAAAATGGCCTACATAAGTTACTTGTTTTGCACATGATATTGAAGTAGTATTATAACAGTGAATCAATGCATACGTTTGAGTCAATACCGGAGGAGAAAAGAGCACCGTGCATGCATCCACGGGAAAATTGTGCCCATTGACCTAAAGGATACGGATAGATTATAATAACAACAGAAAACAATATAAAGATAAAGACGGAACTGCTGGAGCGTTGGCCGATAAGGACCGGAGAGAGCTGCGTATCGAAAATGAACATTGTGAGCTGTTTCTTCAACTACTTTTGAAACTTATCATATCGAGAAAATAATCATGCAATTTAGTACTAACTATGTGCGCATGTTTATCCTATGAAACCCCATGCTGCATTGGTTGTTACACACGCCAGGTTCAAGCGCAACCTAGCAAAACCAGGTCGGTCTGAGATTCTCAAGTGCTGCTACTGTGCTTTCTCGTGAATGAATGGATGCGCAGCTTACTTTCAGGCTCCCAGTCACGCCCTGCCAGAAGTACTGAAACAGAGTGATTTTCAGTAGCCTTTTAGGCACGCTCCAACATTGTAAATGAGATTTCAAGCCCTGCGACCTACAGTAGCATGCAGTACCACTGCTTTCGTGTGCGAGATTGGCCGTGGGTGGGGACGCATAGCCTTGCCGTCTATGTTGGCCGGTCTCCCCTCCGCCTTGTCTGTCAAATTGCTTTTCTTACTAAACGCTTCAAGAGCGTCGCATGCTCGCATCATCATGTCAAAGAACATGTAAAAGCAAAATACTGGATCATGCCAAAAGATAATACGATTCCTAGGCAAAATTTACTACGCCAGCAAACCATAACAAGCAAGATTAGTTAAAATAAAAGGAGCTATAGTGTTTCAGCCATGATTTTGGAGTCCAATTGCGATTTAGCCCCGGATTTTCATATTGCGTTTTTACCATAACTTTTCAAACACGAAGCTCCATTTGGCCACAAGTTTGTTAACTGTACATATAACTGTGTGAACTTTGATGTGAAATGACACAATTACCCTTATCGACAATTGTGGTTTTACTACAATTTGATGTTAGATATAGCTTCTTTACCATTGTTTTCAAATATATCTTACAACAGATTTTAAACCAACAAAAATCTAGAAAAAGTGGGCATAATTTTGACAGCATTTCAGCAAATTTGTTGCCGCCTCTGAATTTAAGGAAACCATCGCTCCCTCCATGCCACCCCGCACACTTGCCTGCTCACCGCCTCGCGCGCTCGCTCTGTCGCATGCCGCGCAGCCTCGCTTGCGCGCCCGCATGTTGCCGCTCGTGCACAGCCTCGCCCGCTCGCCTGCCAGCTCGTCGCCAAAATTGCTAGGGTCGGGGTTCCCAAGCCGTTGGGAAAGAAAGACTGTTCGCGTAGTCGGGTTGGGAAATAAAGAAAGATAGTTGAGATTGAGATGAGTAGTTCTGTCCTTTCCTTAGTCTAAAACATTTTTTTTCTTTTTTTATTTCCTTTATTCCGTTGCCTCTCACAAGTGTTACGAAATCATGGCTAACGGGTAACTTCGGCTCAAAAAACCGTGGTTAAAACGGCCAATCCAAAAATCAGGGTCCGAATTGCAATTGAAATTGAAATTCATGGTTAAAAAGCTATAGTTCCAAAATAAAACCAAGATATTTGTGTGACCCTCCAAATATGAGAAATCCCGTGAATCATAATTCATAAGGAAGCTAGGCTAAAAGCATCTCCCCACAGTTGTTATATTGGATTGCTATAACTAAACATTACCACAATACCTAAAAAAATAGCAGAAAAAAGAACCCCGCATCTAGTAGAGTTGATATATGGATTGCTATATGCCTATACCCAAAGGTCATGGTTGTTTTGCAAAAACATCCTCAAGGAATACTATAATATTTGTGTGTTATGTTGCACCATTTAATGAAAAATACCTTGTACTTGATAGAAATTCTAATATACTTTACAGGTACCTAGTTTTATGTATCTGCTGGAGAGAAGTTTTTCTCTCTTATACTTAAAACAAATTTTAGGTATCTAACTTTACCAACTCTACTAGAGATGCTCTAATGCGAGTAGTACCGGTTAGTTGCAACACTGGAGGTTTTGTATGTGAAAGGCTGATTCAAAGAAGTCAACTGTTATAAGTCGATATTTTTTTTTTGAAAATTAGATGAGTTAAATTTTTCGAATGACTTTGAAGGGATAAAATGTATAACACACATTTAACACCAGTCACAACAACATCGTTCGAAAGTTAATGAAAGTGCAATTGTTTATCTTGAAAAGACCATTTGAAAATGACATTATTTATTTTTCAACTTTTAAGCATAAACCTACAAAAGTTGAAACATGTACTTACATGATTTACTAAGGGCTCCTACACTAGATTTTAAGCAGCACAATTATTGTCACCAACGACAAAAAATAGACATAGGATCGACCCAAAAGCCTCTTGACGTCGTTAAGAGAACTGGCATGGCTTCGCTCTGGCTTTCCCCCTCTATGAAGTGAAGAGAGAGAATTTTGATTGACATATTTTTGTCAACAAAAAGCATTTTTTTACCAAAGAAGCCAAATTAAAGCCCCTTCACACATCCGCGAAAGAAAAAGGAAAAGGAAAAGGCAAAGCAGTGCACTTGGTTGGCTATGCTTTAACCATTTCACCTTTCATCTTTTCAACAACATTTGTTTTGGGGATGGACGCGACAATCGTTTTATCCATCTACTAGTAAGTAGGGTCAGCGACATCTTATCGATGATACCAATCAATAATGTATGTATAGCTGTGTTAGAAGGGGGCGGATCTGCATAAATGTCCACGTATATACTGACAACGGCACCAATCTTCATCCTGTTAATTAACTTGCACCGAAACAACCGAAATAGCTGCACGAGCGTGACCGACATCAACACCATCGAAAACGGTGGCGGTAGTACGCTCGGCTCGCTCGCGATGTCGATGTGCCCAGAGCCAGAATTTTCATTTGCGCGTTCGGGCTGCGACGAGATGGCAGAGGCCACAAGTTCGAGTGGCACGAGCCGCCGTGGTCCTGGCGATAACGACGCACTAGCTGTTCCGTATGCCCCAGTTGATAGGAACCGATATTGCACCCCGGAACGACAGGTGCTCGTATCTACGATAGGTGCCACCCACCGTTCAAATTTGACAGGGATTTTCGTGTTTGGAGACGGGGCCGGCGGATGAAAACGAATCGGGATCAATCAAACCAGGAAGGCGCAGGGATTACTTCATGTTTTCATCCTCGCGCACCTTACACGTCACAAGGTACATTCCTCAGAATCTGCTACTAGTACACCTTTTCACTCGCCTCCGGACCGCGGTAAATAAATCGATGCCATTTCATTCATCCTTGCACACGCCGACAAACTGTACTCCTGTGCACGAGCAGGTAATAAATCCGCGGTGAAAGTGAAACACTGGCTGCGCTTGATGATGGCTCGTTCGTTCCCGGCTGCATTGCAAGCCCTCGTGCCCGCCCTAGCCTGCGCACAGTGGCTTCGCGCCTTGCCGTGCGGTCCTGGGCGGGAAAGGCGCCTGTCAGTACGGCTCGTCACCGGCCACAACTGAAACCAGCGGTGGGCCCCGCGACCCCAACTTTTTATCTCCAGTGTGTCAGCGTGTTGTATTGAGCGCCCCCTGTGTCCTCTTCCTTCCTCCCCAATCCCCATTCCCAACCGAGCTCCCTCCGTGTGGATTGAATGAACGGCGCTGCGCACGAAACAGATGCGCGCGCCGTCTCAGGCTCGCCCTGGCCGCGGAGGCGGAGCACGGCATTGCAGACGTGGTAACCGTTTCTGGTTAGCACGAGCCCGGCCGTTTCTGGTCCTGCTAAGCGCGTGGTTACGGCGCGCGCGAGAGACAAAGGAGGGTACGGGAAGCGGGATGGCACGGCACCGGCTCCTCACCGTGCCGATTGCGCTGCAACAGTTGGAGGCGGGGCCCGCGGGCCAGTACGCGCGCACTCGAGAGTCAGCGTCATCCGGCCAGGCAGTCAGGTGGTCCCCTGTTCGGTTCGACCCAATCAATACCCCGGCCAATCGACTCGCCGCGCCCGTACCCGTCGCTGTCCGCGGTCGCTGACAGCAGCGGGCCCCGGCGTCACGCGCTAGAGGATGAGGTGGACCTCGCTGCCGCCGTCTCGTCGCATCGCGCTGCTGAACGGGGCGCGCGCGCGAGGTCCGGAGGGGGAGAGCGCGTGGTCGGTCGCTTGATATTTTCTTTATTTTTTTCTGCGACGGAAGATATTTTCTTTATTGTACGAGTACATTTTTAATATAATTGTCCGACGGTGAAGAACAGCATGTCTTTTCGTTCAGAGATACAGTAAAAGAGAGAGAGAGAGAGAAAAAGAAAACAGCAGCAGGACGTGCGGCACCTGCCACTCGGAATCTTCGGAGCCAAGCCCCGTGACCGTACTACACGCACCCGCGCGCGGGCGACCCGCCACCCTTCCACACAGGCGCGAAACGACGCCGACGGGTGGGTCCCGATGCGGCACTCCTGCCGTTGGTCGACACGCGGTCGAGCTGGGCCCGGGACCTGGACGCGACCACGCGAGCCGGTAGTAAAAACCGTCCAGGAGAAGGGGCGGGACCCAGCCCGGCGCACGGAGAGGAGAGCGACTCCGCTTGCCGTGAGTGGTGCTTGGACGGAACTGCCCCTGGGTCGTTGTAGTATTTCGAACGTGCTGGGCGCGGGAGGGAGAGGCGGAGCTGGCCGCTGAGGCGGCGACCGCGGGATCCTCTGCGCGCGCGCCTCGCAGCGTCTGGCCCTCCCGCTCTGCTATATGCTCTTCTATTTCTCCGGCCTGTGTTGTGAGGTCTGTCTCAATGCAAAGTTTCATTTTATTGTTTCTAAAAGTCGTTATATCAGATTTGAAGATTTATTTTGATATATGAAATGGTCTCTCTCAATGTATAGTTTCATCTCACAGTTTTATAGGTAACTTATAGCATTAATTGAATTATCTATTTGTTGCATTGAGATTGGTCAAAACGTGTTGGGATGAAACTCTATGCTCTCAATGGGAGTTTCAATGCAGTTTCATACCTATGAAACGAGTGCCAAATGAGTTTCATCTCTATGAAATCCATTTGCCCAGTTTCATATTAATTGCTATGCCACGTCACATCTTTTACTTATGTGACACCTTATTTAATGCTGATAAAACTTCCACTAAAACTAGCCTAATGACCATTCCGCTTCGGCGTGGTGGGCCCAATAGGTGCAAGAGCACTTGATTGGTTGTCCTGCACCAGGCTCTCCCGCGCGAGCTCGAAAATTGGACTTGGGGTGTGTTCGTTTCCCCTCTAAAATTTAAGCACTGTCACATCAAAGAGAATCTTAGTATTTATGAATATTTCGATCAATTTAATGACAAAATCCTATTGATAGATTGATGCTAATTTTTGAGATGAATCTAATGAGCTTAATTAATTTATGTTTTGCTAAAGTGATGCTACAATGAATCGTCTTCTAATCATGACTTAATTAACCTCATTAGATTCGTCTCGTAAATTAGTCTAGGAGCCTGTAATTTATTTTATAATTAAACTTTATTTAATACTCATAAATAATAAGATTCTTTTTGATGTGACAGCTTATAAAGTTTAGACCTAGGAAACGAACACAACCTTGATTTTGACTTGTTTCTCGCATCGTTGTCATGCACTACGCCAGCCCTCGGACGCCGAGAAACGGATTTCAATCTCGTTTCTCCTGAGCCAGGCCGAAAGACGCCTCGTGCATGCGCTCGAACCAGGTCCAATTCCTTTTTCGATCAAGCAAACATCCGAAAATTACATCTCACGAGCCAGGCTCTGCCATATGCACCCAACCAATCGCGCTCTTACCGATCTGCTATAGTTAACAAATTCTAACGAGTAAATGACTCGCCTCTATTTCGATAAGTGTTCGCGATAAGTAGCCTACCGAGTGCCGTCTTACCGGTACAAGTTGCAATAACTCTCCCATTCACCGTGGTGGATCGACGGATTTTCCTTTGCAAACACGACGGTGCCACCATGGAAACCACCCACGATCAATCTCCTCGGGCCACCGAGGCCCCGTTCGTTTCCACCCTCTAAAATTTATATACTTGTCACATCAAAGAGAATCTTACTATTTAGTAGTATTTTTATTAATTTAATAACAAAACCTATGTCGCGACTCCCCTCTAATTTGCGAGACGAATCTAATGATCCTAATTAATCTATGTTTAGCTACGGTGATGCTACAGTAAACATCTTCTAATAACACCATAATTACCCTTGTTGGATTCGTCTCGTGAATTAGATAGGGAGTCTGCAATTAGTTTCGAAATTAGACTTTATTTAAGATCTCAAAATGATAAAATTCTCTTCGATTTGACCTCTCTAAAAATTAGATAGGGGAAACGAACAGGCCCCGAGTCGTGGTATCGTTATCCTCTCACAAATCGACGAAACCCGCACGTCACCGCAAGTCAGCTCACTCGCTGCCTCTGCCTGCCCCCACCCCCAAATAACTGCGTTCCCGTCCAAACGCCGCTTCCCGTCCTCCTCCTCCTCCTCCCGCTCGCTGCCACGTGAGCCCCACCCGTGCTTCCCTGTCCGTCGTCACCGACTCGTGGGACCAGCGCGCGGGTGGTCGTTCTGGTCAGTGATATGGACAGGCCTGCTCTGTGTGGCGCTCCCCGGGTAAGCCCGTGTGGGCCCGCACTAGCGTAGTGTATAAACCCCGGCCCCCTCCTGTTCCGCGTTTTCATTTCGGGAAATAATAGTCATATAATACTCCGCGATTTTTTAAATAATATATTTCGGAGCTTCCTCCTCCTGCGCTTCGTCTCGCCACCGCCAGTCCACCACCACCGCGAGTTCACCGGCGACGGGTCCCGGCGTAGTGCGCGCGTGCTCTTAGCTCGGGGGAAGGGAGGAGTTGCTGAAATGGGGAAGGAGCGGAGGGGCGCGGCTCAGGTCTTTAGGGTTCGGAAAGCTCCTGTGTGCCGGTCGGCCGGGGCGGAGCTCGCTCCCGCTCCCCTCGCGGCCTGTGCGCGGCGTCCCCGTGCGGGCATTAGCTGTGCGGGCGGTGATCCCGCCGCGGGCTGGGAGGGTGCTACTGCTGCAGCTCGCGGAATGGAACCGTCTCCCTCGCGCGCGGCCTCCGGTTGCGGGTTCGCGGCGCGCTCCCGGCTGTGACGCGGAGGGGAGGGGATCTGTCCCAGGCGCCGAACTGGTGAGGCTGCTGCTTCCTTCCTCTCTACGGTTCTCGCGGAACAACTTTTTTTTTTAGGGGTTTTGAGCCGGTGCGTGTGCGGTTTTCAATTTGGGGACGGTTACTGCCTTTCCCGGAGGGAATGGTGCTTGAATTGCGGGGAGTTTCGCGTGATTTTTGGGTTCTTCGCGTGATCTGAACCTAGCTGCTGCTGCTGCTGCTGCTTGGGGGAAGGCGCTTTGATGCGTTTTTTTGTCTGTTTCTACTTTATTTTCATCACAGCTTGCTCGTGTGCTTTTCGAGCTCGTCGAGGACGAGGTGCATTAATTAATTTGCCCGTCTTTCTCTTCTCCGCGCTGGTTTACGGCTGATTGTATTCTGGAGCAGGAAGTTTTGCACGGAATTTTGCACAGTCTAGCCGGTAAAATCGAGCGGTTCTGGTCCGGAATTTCGAGCGCCAGTGTGCTGCGGATTGTTGCCGCGTGTTCCTTGGCCCGGATTTTCTTCGCGGCTCGCGTTTCCGTCCATACTTTCTGCGTTTATGCTTTGAATTTTTGATCCGTTTTGAACCGAGCTACCGGAAGCGTTGAAACTGTGTCTGTCTGCCTTTTGAGGTCCGTGGTGCGGTGCCGCGCCCGCAGGATGCCAACCGAGCAGAGGCGTCACATGGCCCCGTTCCACCTTCCTCCGGAGTCTGAGTCATCCTTCTTCACCGATGAGCTTCGCCTGCGCATCGAGGTAATCGGATTCCGCTCCCCAAATTCTCCCTTCCGTCCTTTTAATGTACTTTTATTTTCTTGAAAAGATCTGTTTTCACTAGTTGAAATTATGACTCGAGGGCCTGGATGTCCTAGTTTGTGTGATGCAAAACGTGCATGAGGCTAATCTGTTTCATCATATCAAATTATTTTGTAGAGGCAAGCTAGAGTTTTGAAGCAGGGTTGCTTTCCTGAAAACCTTGGTGAGTACCCGAGTCTGTCCACATTGTGCTACAATTAGTTTTCTCACAGCAGGTTCTCTTGCCTAAAACACTTTTTTGGGTATTACTTCATCTGGTCCAAAGTAATGGTTTTCTAGAATGGGTATCATGCATCTAGAATGTGTAATCAAACGTTGTGGGAATGATGATATACATCTAGACATCTGGCTGCCTTCAGAAAGATATCAGCAGATTCACTATTCAAATTCACTTGTAAATGATTACAATTTTGTTATTCTTTTCTCTATGTGTCTTGAAACAGAGACGATCTAAAGTGTGCATGGGTGACCTTGTCTGTGGCTCAGTGATAAGTGAATCCGGTTGGATGTAGTAATTGTGATATTGGGGCGTTTGTGTTTCCTCAGTCGAGGCAACCGAGTGAGCAAGATCTTAGGATGTCTCAAAAGAGAGACGATCCAGGTCAAAGCTCATTAGGTTGGCAACTGTTTTCACAGGGCGTCTTGGGCACTAGGCAGTATTGGCCTTCAAAATCCTTCTATTACACATTTCTCATTTTGTTTCATTATATTTATTGATCCTTCATATTGCATTATCCATTGTGATTTTGGCTGATTTGTTTCTCCTAAAACAGACAATTTTTCATTAGCTTTGGGAAACAAGTCTCTAGTATCTTCACCACTTGAAAGTATCAAGCCTATTGGAGCCAAGGTAGCAGATCAGTTAGATAATATGCAGCCATACAAGCTAATCGATCGGAAAACATCATTTGTTGATGACAATCTGTCGGAGGGAACAAGGCATTTTGATCAGCCACCATCTTGCTGGAGAGATGATCAAGATCCAGCACTCCAACTTGATTCATTTCCCAAGGGATTGGCTTTTGCTTTGGAAGGGAGAAGGGGAAATTTGAATGGGGCTGATAATGAAAGAGAACTTTTCTCGAGCTCCCTTCCAGACATTTTTGACAAGAAAAGTGAGACTTCGTACTCCGATATTATTCTTTGGTACTTAGTATACCGGATCATTCTGAACAATTATCTTTTTTCATAGACCTGCAATGGTTCAGTTTTTCTTGGATCAACATATATAAAAGAATACAAGAGGAAAGTAGACTGGTCCTTAAAATTGCGCTGCTGTGGGGAAATTACACATTCATATTCCTAAACTTGTTATGTGTGGCATGTTCTTGTGTGGCAGTTCATAGTTGAGGAACATAAGTTGCATAGCCAAGAAGTTAAGGAGCAGTCATGTACTTTTATTCAATATAAAACACATTTATTTTGCCTTTTTTGTAAAAAAGTTTATTTCATTATTCACATTCCTTTTAAATAGAAGAAGAATCTGCTCTCTTAGTGAAACTTCAGGTTTTCATGCCACATGCTGTAGCGACTCAGTCTGCTTTTTATCATTTTTAATACTCTTTTTGAACTAGTTTCCGTTTTCTGTTATGCAGTAAGATTAACTCCCAATAGCAGTGTTATTGGTGAGCTTGCTGAAAAAAATAATCTAAACCATGTTGATGATGAGCCTTTTGAGTCGACAAAGGAAATCGAGGCACAAACAATCGGCAACCTTCTCCCTGATGACGATGAATTATTGTCCGGTGTTGTTGATGGTGTTCGATATACCGCCCAAACTAATAATCAAGATGACATGGATGATGATATATTCTATACTGGAGGTGGAATGGAATTGGAGGATGATGACAATAGCAAACTATCAGAAGTTAATGGCAGAGCCAATAATGGTCAGACTATGTTAAATGGCCATTTTAGTGGTGAAGACACATATGGAGGACCACCCTTGAGAACCCTTTTTGTTAGAAATATAGATAATAATGTCCAGGACTATGAACTTAAATGCATATTTGAGGTAAGATTTCATTTTTCAGTGAGTCTGGCCCTGCCTATGAAGATTTAAAATCTATTGACATCTCTTTTTTTTTGCAGCAATTTGGAGACATCTGTACGCTTTACACTGACCGCAAACATCACGGTTTTGTAATGGTATCTTACTATGATGTACGATCAGCTGAAAATGCTCTAAAAGGCCTTCAGGGCAAGCCACTCGGGCATCAGAAACTTGACATATGTTACTCCAATCCAAAGGTATTCACATGCTATAATCTTATTTGCGTCAGCATGCTTTGCTCATGTCTTTTTTGATATACTGAAATGTGTTCTTTCGCATAGTTACCTACTGTCTTGGTGCTTGTTTTATTTTAGTTATCTCAGAAAGTATATGAAATTGTGCATGTTTCTTCAGCTAGCTATGGAAGGATGTGTATTTGCGACTTTTGATAGCAGCTGCATATTCTGATGTTGAATCTGTTCTGTTAGGGTTATACTTTGGAGAAGGATATTAACCTGGGCACACTTGTTCTGTTTAACCTTGATCCTTCTGTGACTAATGATGATCTTCATCGAACTTTTGGTAGCTACGGTGAAGTAAAGGAGGTATGGTCTTTACATTAAAATCCTCATTTTAAGGGTGGAAACGCTACTAACTCTCTCTCCCTCTCTTCAGATTGCTGGAAAGGGTCATCACAAATTCATAGTGTTCTATGATATCAGAGCTGCTGATGCTGCACGCCATGCCTTAAGTAGGAGTGATATTTCAGAAAAGAGAACCAAAATGGAGCGTAGCTATTTGGGTGGCACCAACCGGTATTTATTTGGCCATGCTTTGCCCATCTGTTCAATTTTCTACTTTTCTATTGTTTTAATTCACTTTTGCATTGCTAAGATCTTCATCGTGTTTTTGCTTTTAACAAGTTTGTCTTAATAGGACAATTTGATCCTCTAACCTACATACCAAGATTGATATTCTCTACCACACATGAATGCTAAGTTACCATGATCTTATGTTTATTTTTTTTAGTAATTTTAGTTTTCTATGGCAGTGTGCTGCAGCAGATGCCTCATGAGTTGGAAAAGAGACGGTTTGGTGTATGCAGACTGGGAAGTCCAAGTAATCCTCCATCAACATGCACTGGTATGAAGATTGATTTCTAATTTTTAAAAAACACATGATAGTCTTCTGTTTTTGTTTTCACTAACTATATATGGTATAATGCAAGGATCTCTCAATATGGCGCCAATCATGTCCACTGGCTTGGAAAATGGAACTATTCGAAGTTCTATAGTTCAGGCACCAACGAACCAATTCAGAGATGGAAGATTTCCGGATTTCACCTCAACTGCTAGAAAAAGTGTTTCCTCTCCTGTTGGAATCAGATCTGGAGGAACACAAAGCAACATCTCTAATCATGCTGAGCTTAGCCATTCACTTGGAACGATGAATGAACATACTAACTGTCACATGAATTATGATTTCCAAGAGATTGGTACTTTCCCTCATTCTCTCCCTGAGTCTCAGAATGGACTAAATAGTGGTATCCAGTACAATTTCGGCACCATAATACCCTCTGGAACTGGTGAAGCCATGGTTGGCAGGCACATCTATAAAGGAGTTTCTGGAAATCTCAGTACTAATTCGTCTGGTCAAGCTGAAGGTACCAACTAATACTAGGTCTCTGCAGTCTTATTCTATTTTACACGTTTTATTCTACAAGAAAATATTTATAATAGCTTTATTGCCGTCTCACTTCTTTCTACCTTTATGTTGTTCTTTTTCGAAATATCATCTAACAAGCATGGATGCTCTGTTATAGATTATATGAAAGTTTTATGGCAACTGGAATACTTGAAATTATACTGACATAGGTTTATGTTTTGTACTACAGCACTTGGCTTCTCAAGAGTTGGAAGTTGCCCCCTCTATAGTCAGCAGTTAGCGCGGAATTATTCATATGACTTACATCGTCAGCCATCTTCTCCAATGCTATTGCCTAGAACAAGGCCATTCATCAATAATGTACCGTCTCGCCCTTTACCACAACTACATGCAATTTCAGCACCGTCCTGCATGCCTGAAAATATCCGACCTATGAATCATCATCACGTGGGATCTGCACCAGCTGTCCATCCACCAAATTGGGACAGGCTCCATGGGTATCCACATGAGATTATTGAAACACCAGGATTCCATCCTGGGAGTGTGGGAAGCATGGGCTTCCCTGGGAGTCCGCGTCTGCATGAATTGGAACTCAATAGTATGTTTTCTCAGACTGGAGGAACTTTCATGGAGTCCATGTCTTCTGCACATATGGGTTCTCCGTCTCCAAGGCAGAGGGGGCATATGTTTCATGGAAGGAGTCGCATGATTTCCCATCCATCCTCATTTGATTCACCTGGTGAGCGGATGCGGAGCCGACGGAATGAATCAAATGCTAATCAATCTGATGATAAGAGGCAATTCGAGCTTGATATTCAGCGTATAGCCCGTGGTGAAGACACCCGGACAACACTAATGATAAAGAATATCCCAAACAAGTACTTATCTGACTTATGGCTTGTTTTCCGTTTTCTGTGCAAGAGCTTCTATATTGTAAGCCATGCAAAGTTTTAACGTTTCTATTACCTCAATGATGATTCAGGTACACCTCAAAGATGCTTTTGGCTGCTATTGACGAAACACATAGGGGAACTTATGATTTTATCTACCTGCCAATTGACTTTAAGGTGAGTGGATTCACAAAAGCTATGTTAACTCTATTCAGTTTTATGTTTATACTTATTATTTGACTAATGTTTACTATTCTCCATTTCAGAATAAGTGCAATGTTGGCTATGCGTTCATCAACATTATCAGTCCTGAGCAAATTATTCCTTTCTATAAGGTCAGATTTTACAGTATATCACAAACGCGACATTTGTATAAAATGAGCTTTATTTCTTTTGGTGCAATCCTTTAAGTACTGTTCTCATTGTCTCTTCCCAATTCTGTCCTTTATCAATGTTTATTCTTCAATCATGAAATGTTACTGGTAATTTTTAGATATAGCTCGTTCTCAATTCAGAATTTCAATGTACATGTCCTGTTCTCATTATCCCTTCCTAATTCTCTCATTTATCAATGTTTATTATTCAATCATGAAATGTTACTGGTAATTTTTAGATATAGCTCGTTCTCAATTCAGAATTTCAATGTACATGTAATTCTGTGACCTTTTGGTTTCATATGAATATACGTGAATAACATATTTGTGATTGTAGACATTTAACGGGAAAAGGTGGGAGAAATTCAATAGCGAGAAAGTGGCATCACTTGCCTATGCTAGAATCCAAGGGAAATCAGCCCTAATTGCTCATTTCCAGAACTCGAGTTTGATGAATGAGGATAAACGTTGCCGCCTCTATACTCTTCCATTCAGATGGTCCAAATGCAGGAGATCAAGTATGTTCTCTAAATCCATCTATCTTCTTTTTGTTTGCTATTGCACGGTTATGTAATCAGCATGTGGGTCATAAACTATATCTAGCTTGTCAAAATCAATATGCCTCACAGTCGCATATGAATTTTGATATTTTAAATTTTTTAAATATGTTGTGATTATTGATTGGTGACGAATTGCATTCCGATGCAAAATACAAAAATTAAAGAAAAAACTTGACTAGGGGAAGAGATGTCCATCCTAGCATAATTAGTAAAAGGTGAGAATGGAACCCTGGTTTTGGCTGGCTGTCATCCACCCCCACTAGCCAATACAGTTCATCCCAGTGAGGTTCTCAATACAAAAATTAAACCACCTGTAGAATGAAATTAAGATGAGGAACTCTTTCCTTGTGCTCTCTCTCTAACACATGCATGGTTTTTGAGGCGTTGTGGCGTCCTGTGGCGACCAACCCCTTCACAGTGCCTGGGCGTTGATTAGGCGATGTCTAGGCGTTGTGGCGTAACTAAAACTGTGTGGCGTCCTGTGGTGACTGACCACCTTCATAATGCCTAGGCATTGATTAGGCGACGCCACAAAAACGTGCTTCTTGCAAGGCGCAAGGTGATGGCAAGATCTTGGCATCACTGACATACACGTGACCTATTTATAGGGGTGGACAGGTGGTAAATGGCTGTGTTAAAAAAAGTATTGGGATGGTTTGGTATATTTTTTTGGCTTACATTAATTGAGGTTTAAAATTTTGTGTTAAATTAATTTGGTGTAGATTGTCTTAACACATCCTACCATCATTGTTCCCCGGTCATGTAGGATCTGTATTTAAGTCAGTCAGTGTTCTGTTTTCCCTACTGTCACTATAATACTTCTGCAATAACTGCATCTTTGGTGATGTGTTTTCTAAATTTTATTTATTTGTCTTTGATTTACTCCCTCCGTCTCAAAATGTAAGGATTTGAGGCATTCAAAATTTTTTCCTACGTTGACTAATTTTTCATTTGAATCCTACAAATGCTTTCATAAAGAAACGGATGGAGTACATCTTTTTATATATTCCAATGTAGAAAGTTTTGGCTATGTTTAATCAAATGAGTTTGAAAAGACCCCAAGCATGCAATTTACATCCATTTTCTATTCATTTCCTCAGGAACCATTCCCTGTGGGTACTAACGTCCGTACCAGACCTGGGAGAGCCAGGATTTTGAGTTGGGAGGAAAATGGTACTTCAAAAAGAGGTGGTGAGACTTCAGGTTACATTGTGAGGGATACCGAGGCAACTGCGGTCGCTTGAAGCACTAACCACGACTACCAACCTTTGACAAGTGCAATCCAGTTTTCACATTTGCACGCTCTATCGCCGTTTTGTGTTTTGGTATCTGTACCTGTATCTACTTGACGTTTTGGCATTGGAGGGCCTCTGATGGCTGTTAATTTTGCTGCTGACAAGAAACAATGAGTGGTGGTGCTCACATTTTCTCCTGATGGAAGCTATATGGTTAACTGTTGACTGAAAGCTGCTCTGGAAAGCGAAAGGCGCAGGGAGTGCTTCGAGGTTTTGGGTAGCAAGCTGTAGCCCAGTGTTGTACAGATGTTCCGCTTAGATTGCTGTTGTAAGGGGGTGTTGACTGTTGACCTGACACAAGTACGTTTTAGTCTGTTTGGCCTGGCTGTATGCAATGCAGGCTGCTCCTTCATCTTTTGAAGCCTCCTCTGCGTTATTAATTGTTCTTGTGTAATTATTTGTGGGGTGTTCATCAGTTACCTTGGATTGTGAGTAATGCATGGTACGACGACGAGAAGACGGAGTGGCGAAATTAGGAGTAAATGGCAGGGCGATGTCCAGATAACGGCAAGCAACTTCTGGTGTCTTGTTTGCCTTGGAGACAGCCCGGCGCTATTAGCCACAGGCCACAGGAACAGATTAAACCTTGAACGGACACAGAAGAATAAGGTGTCCAGGTGATTACTCGGGAATAAAATCTTTTAATCATGTCAATAGGTTGCCAGTGGAAAACTTGGTATAAGAAAAAGTACAATATCTTAGCGCCAAAACATTCTCACCCAAAGAGAGCGAATTGCACTACAGTGCCAGCAGCAAACTGCTGCAGGCAAAAATCTGCAGCGATCACAGCCTTTATGTTCCGCTCTAATAGTTGTAAGTCATTATGAGAAGTTTTCCGGTGTTTGTGAGGTACCTAGAGGTATAGAGAGGTATTTTGATCTAGAGCGTTGATTAAAGGAGATGCAAGATACGGACTAAAAAATATCATTGCCACCAGTGTAATTATATACAAACTAAAAATCTTTAATTAATCGTACATATGTAACACATCACGGTAATCCATAGTCTAACACAGTAATACAAAACTAAATTCGTTTTTGCCGCCGCCATCATCAATCCCCCTATTCTTCTACGTTCTTCGTTGCATGATGAGATGAATCCTTAGGGCCACATGTGCTAAGATGATCCAAACCTAGTTCTTGGTAGCGGTGTCTATCCTTATTCTTTGGTGTGAAATCACAATCGGCGAGATTTTGATCTTACTGAGACGGCGAAGAACTCCCACACAAACATAAAAAGAATTGATTATTTTCTGTGTTTTTAATTGTTTGCTTGATTATATATTTTTTCTATATGTAATTTAGAACCTAGAATTTAATTAGATAGATTTCACGAAAGAACCATAATGATTAAGATGAGGCCATAATGATTAAGATGAGGTATGAAAAGTATAGACAATCCATCTCATCAGGAACATCACCTATGTGTCATAATTTACTGAGTTGTGTATCTTAATTACGTAGAATATGACCTGATGATTGTAATGCTTTGATAAGACTAGGCAAGCCTTATCAAACTTTGGTAAGGAAATAAGGAAGTTCAATTCATGCAATCCAAACTTTGGTAAGGAAATAAGAAATTAAGCAAGGCAAGAAATATTACGTTTCCTTTGTCACCCTGCATTCTATTTTTGTCCAAACGTGAAATTCCTTTTTATCCTTAATATTTAAGTACCTCCATCAATATGGAAGTGCCTTTTGGTTGGTATCTTTCATCTTGGACTATTAGCTCGAGGCTAACCGATGGTCCACTTTTTTTCAAACACCGGAAAAAATCTAATTATTATTACTTACCACCTTGCCTACGATTTTAGCACACTTTTTATCACTGAATGCTCCAAATAGTTAACCAAATATTGGTGGAACCATCAGTTTTTTTTTATCTCTTCCCAGGACTTCTGCTGCCTGTCGAGCTATCCCTCCACATGTGGAGGAGATGAACTTTGAAGCCTGATAATAAGTCCACAAGTCTAGTGCATGTACGACCACCATTATTCTGCTTCTTTAATTAATGGTAGAGATCGTCTCATCTTGATATGGATCGGGTTCCTCCGAATTGGTTCAAGAGTCTTTTGTGCATTAGGCGATTGTCGGTGTCGGACTACCAACATATGGGAGGTTAGCGGAACCACCCCTCGAGAGAGGATCGGGAGTCGGGGATTAAAGAAAAGGTTCCTAGAGAACACACGAGGACACGCGATTTACCCAGATTCGGGCCGTCGTATAGGCATACGTCCTGCTTGTCCGATGTGTATTGAGCTCAAAGGATTACACCAGGTTTCACCGAGGAGGATGAGCCCATGGACTCACCCGAGCATGAGGCAGCTGCAGTTTCGAGGCGAGAGGAGGAAGAGGAAAATGAGGAGACCGAGGATGAGGATCCCAAGGGAAAGGGCCCCGCTGATATTGAGGAAGAGGCCGAGGACGACGATGATGAGGATTGGGGCGACGATGACTAGACCTCTATTTCTTCCTTTTTGGTGTTTTGATGCCAAAGGGGAGAAGTGTTAAAATTCGAGTGAGCATGATGAGTAGAGCAAGTGAGAGTTGCTCTTGTATCTTGTTTTATTTATGGACATGTTGCTAGGATTTGTGATTTGTGTTGAACTATGTCGTTTGCTTTATTTTGTAAATCGTTTTAAATTCTTATGTGATGAACTACGTTCTATGGATGATAATTGGTGATGAATGGTGTAATGTTATTTGTGTAGCTTCTAGTTGCATTTGTGTGATTCACTTGTCATATGCATTGTTGTTGCTCTTCTTTTAATTATATGCCTTGTGGATCAAATGCATGGAAATAGGGGAGCTCTCTTGTTTTTTTCTCAAATATGTGCACTTGGTTTTGAAATGACCAAAATTGAATTCAACTCATACACACATTTAGGGGGAGCTTTCTTCCTTTTGCACTCTTCGTTCTAGCTCTTTTTATAATTAATTGTGAATTTTAGTTGTATTGTCATCAATCACCAAAAAGGGGGAGATTGAAAGTGCATATAGACCCCTAATTATGGTTTTGAGTTATTGACGTCAATACAATTAAAAAGGACTAATGTTTCAAATGAGCTTGTGCGCAGTTTATATTTAAAATTCAATTGAGAGTAAAGAAACACAAAAAGGAAGTGGCCAAGTATGTCATATTTGCAAGATTTGAAAAATGGTCCAATTATACTCAAGATAAAGATGAGAAGCTTTTTATTTATGTCTTGAGTGTAGGAAACACCGCACTATCAAGAGGGATACACAAGTATGAAGTGTGAGAATTCAAGTGCTCAAAATTCCATCTCCAAATAAAAAAAAATAGTTTCCCACCAACTAGGAGTCGGACAATGTCCGAGTCCCTCGGACATTGGAAGTCGGACTCCGGAGAGTTGCCAAACCGAAAAGTCCGGTGGGAGTCGGACAACTCGTCAGATTTTGGGGTCGGACTCCGGAGAGCTGCACTGCGGGTAGTCGAACAAAGTCCGACTATGCCGCAGTCCGACCCACTCGGACTTTCCACTCGGACTCCGGAGAGTCCGCCACTCTTTGTGAAACCCTAGGAGTCCGACTCCATCGGATAAAGTCCGAGCCGTCCTCTACTCGGACATATCCGACTTATGTCGGATTTATCGGTCGGACTCCGGAGCGAAAACATCTTTTGGAGTCGACTCACTCGGACAAAGTCCGAATCGGATCGAGCCCAACGGCTCTTTTGTGTGCCCCGGCTATAAAAGGGGACTTCGTCTCCATTTGGCCGGTTGGCACTCTCCCCACACTCAAACACACTCCCAAACTCTCCCAAGCATCTCTCCTCTTCCAATTTGATTCCCACTCCAATCCTTGGCGGATTTGTGAGAAGATTGAGGAGAATTCGTTGAGCTTCATCACCATCTCAAGAGCACTTGTTTCATTCTCTCGTCGGCGCTTGTTGTGTTTGTTACTAATGGGGATTCATCCTCTAGACGGTTAGGCGTTACCCGGCGAGCTCCCAAGCTTGTGGTTGAGACTCGGGTCGTTTGTATTGTCCCTCCCTTCGTGGAGCTTTGTTTTAGTGGATTTTAAGCCGATCTTTGTGGTGGCTTGAAGAAGTTTAGGGTTGAGAGCAACACGGTCCTTGGTAGACTCCTCAACGGAGACGTAGGCTTCTTGGTGGAGCTGAACTTCGGTGAAAAATCGTGTGTCTCCTTGTCTCCCTTTAGTTTCTTGCAACTTGTGTGCTATAGCTCTAGGTTGTTCTTGCTTAAATTCCTAAATTAACTTTTGTAGGTGGCTTGCTTGCTTGTGTCCTTGTTGCTCTAGCTTTCTTGTGTCGCTAGCTGCTTGCTTGTTGTTTATTACCCGTGGATTTGTCCAACTTGGCTGCCGATCTACTTTCCGCACGAGGCGATCGGACTTTGTCCTACTATAGTCGGACATTGAGTCGGACAAATCTTTCATGCGTGTCTAATTTGTTAAATTAAGTGATTTTCGGGATTATCGCCTATTCACCCCCTCTAGGCGACTTTCACCGGGCACGCTCCCGCCCTTCCTTGGGCCATCGCGGGCCTCCCTTGTTTGTCGACATGCCCTGGCTAGGCCGCCTTGACCGGCCCATGGACAGTTATGGGGACCCTGGTTTCCAAGTACACCGATAGCGACATATGAACCGTTGATTGTGAGATGAAGGGTCACACATGTGAAGCTATGTAGAATAGGAAAAGATGAAGGGGACAACCATTATTCTCTCTTCTCTCACATCTTCCCCACTGCTGTCTCATCGAGGAAAGGAGCGTCGAGCGTGGAGAGGAGCGATTGTGCCCGGATGGTGGGCGTCAAAGTGCAGGAGATCCGCACCGGAGTTGGCGAAGATGGTGAGGACGTGACCGAATCTGCTCACCTCGCCGCCACGAGAGGATCCGTGGCCGATTCATGCGACTATGATGGCACTGGGCGACTATCGGAGCCCACATGCTCGCATCTCCAACCACGGAGCTTCACGAGATGACCATTGAGCCAACGAACGAGATGACCTGTCCTACGAGGAATCCGCGAACGAACAATAGCCTCGTCTTGTTGTCCTCTCCGCCCGCCTCGCCCCATGGAAAAGCGACAAGCCAGCAATGGAGTCTCGAGCATCGTTGCCTTCGTTTGTGGGGTTAATCCGGCAAGCGCACATGACGAGGTAAGTGTGGAAATCGCGGCGGTGAATGGCCTCAGCCTTCGAACTTCGATTTAGCACGTATGAATAGCAGTGGCATCGGGATTTTGTTTCGGTCACCATGGCAATCTCGAAGGCTCGGTCGGATGGCAATCGAAACAGAACGAAGGAGGAAGAGATATTCCCTACTGTACTGACCCCACTGCTGTTTTTTAGTCGGAGGAATCATAGCCTTTGCTTGTAAGCTGAACGGATCGGATGAGAGCTAATGCAGGAAAGGACTTCTCTGAATTGATTGAACCAATTCAGAGGACCCTGATCCAATATGATATATATCTTGGTGAGAAAAAAACTTAGCTTCATTTTACAGTGAAACTACTGCCTTTGGGCATCTTGAGCCCACCCACATAAAGTAGAAAAGAGAGTACCAACATTAAGTTGTCGATATGGGAAAAGTAGTTGTGAGCATGCCCAGATTTGGTGGCTTCAAACCTACCGACATTAAATTGTTGGATTGGTGGCTTAAACATGCTTGTATTGACATAAAACTTGACGAAGTAATAACAACTCTACTCTTAAATTTATTTGATTTGGTATTGGTTAAGTGATGCATTTACTTAATGGGGTTGTCGGTTGGGATTATAGAGAAGTGTTGTTCTAGATTATCTGTTTCAGTGGAGAAGTTGTATGGGGTTGATATGAAATAGTGATCATATATAAGACTCACAGAAACTAATTTGTTTATAAGTTATTGTAGGTTTCATTTATATTGCCACTTTTGCAATGCCTAATTCAGTTTTTTTTCTATATCCACCTAGTTTCTCTTAACAGTTTGTTTTTGAAAAGGATTGGAGGGGCAAGTCCGACAGATTAATATATTGAATATAAATAAAGTGTATATGTACATGGAAGGGAAACTGCAAAGAAAAAAGAAAGAAACTAGGCACTAAATGTTGTTTCTTATCCATTGTTTCATTTTATCAAGATGCTGCTGCTTTGTTCGGTGGACAACCATCTTGATATCATAAAAGAATTTGTCTTGACATCCCATCACTGTGGGATCAACATTGTTAAATATACAATCGCTCCTTGTTGTCCAGAGTCCACATATAGAATGGAACATTAAGCCTTCTTTTGATGACTTTGATTAGCTGCATAATGGGCAAGTGTGTTGGCAGGTTTAGCGCAATGGCAGCCCAACATACCTTAGCGAAAGTGTACCTGACAAATAGGTGCAGGAGGGTCTCCTATATTTGTAGGATACACATCTCACATGTGTATGATTCCAAATACATGTTCCTTCATCTCAACATTCCCCTAGCGTTAACTTTGTCTTGATGTAGCAGCCAAAAGAAAACCTGGTGCTTTCCGACAAGAAGACTTCCATATCCACTTAGGGCAACCACAATGTGATATGGGAAAGTCCATATGAGTGGGACCCACTGTTGGGTATCTTTAGCTATTGACCACTTTACAGTGATGGATGGTAAAGTAGGGCTCATCATGTGAAAAATAATCTATCTCCCGGACTCCTCTCCTCTCCCACGAAACACTTCATTGTAAAAGTAATATTTTTTTATTCCTTCCAGCCGGTATATATGCTTACGGATGGCTTTTGATACAGCCTCTCTATGGACTACTTCCACAATGTATATGGACTAGCTGAAATTGTATTTTATTCTCTATTGACTGGTTTTCTAACACATTGTGGTTGCTCTTAAAAGCTGAATCAACTTGCATATGCCCCTTCATAATTTAGTAGACTTTTGAGGAAGTGTACTCAGCATTGCCCCAAATATAAGTCCACTTATCATTGTTATTTCCAATATTTAGATTCCGAAGCAATGTGTGACAGTTTGTAGCAGAGCAAAATCCTATTTAGATATTGGCAAATAAAACACCACAGCACAAATCATGAGTGCCACTGACAATTTGTAGGGATAGATTGTTTTTCTTGGCATATGAGTGTAATTCAGGAAATTGTTGGATAGACACTATGCCATTCCACAAATCCTACCAGAACCATAATGTGAAACCATCCCCAATATTCATTAAAGCTATACCTTTATATTCATCATTGAGTTTCATAATGTCTCTCCACCAGAAGGAACCTACTTTCGCCTCACTTGGCAACCTCTTGTTTTGATAGTAATTGTCCCATACCAAATATGTACCCGTGGCAGATCCAACTTGTTATAGAACTTATGCAAGTAGTTCATCAGCAGAACATCGTTACGAGTGCTTAGGTGCGGTACACCAAGCCCACCTTCAGATTTTAGTTTACATAGTAAGTGCCAAACGGCTAGAGGTGGATTTATTTCATTAGTATCAGATCCTCTCTAGAGTAGGTGCTTATCACTTTGCTTAATGACTGTGACATGCATTGATAATGGTCATAACAAAAGTAGGCATTGATGTGAGTTAACCATTTCTAACTTCCCTACCATAATTAGAAACTACACACATCATACTAATCTTCCTTCTATTCTCTCGTACTACAAGTTGAAAAGTCCTGCACAACCAGCTTGCCTTGGATAGGCCTCCATTATTAACGAGTGTGTAGTCCGCATATTGTACTACTAGAAAGTCTGTACCAACACCCAAAGGCAAGGCTAGCTTAAGGATACCTTGATCATTTGCTTTATTGAATATTGAATTGAAGCGGGTCAGCATCTAAGACAAAGCAAAGATGACAGAGGATCACATTGCCTAACTCCCCTTTTGCAATAACAAACCTTTACCGGGTCCCCATTCAACAAGATTGAATAAGTACCATATTTTAATATTTTCCATCCAAGCTATCCACCTTGCTCCTAGTCCCTTATGCTTAAGAATATCCAGGATTACTTGATGCTCTATTTTGTCAAAAGCTTTCTCAAAGTTCAAATTTAAAAGAATTAGCTCTCTTTTTGACTTATGGCACGGATGAAGGTACTTAAACGACCATGCTAGACAATCTTGAATTGTTCTTGTTCTTATGAAGCCATATTGATTAGTGTGCACCAGTCGACTTGAAGTCGATTTTCCAAGTAGGTTTGTGATCAATTTGATTGTAGAGTTTAGAAGAGAGATAGGGTTGAAGTCCCCCACAAGAGATGTTCATCCTTCTTTGGTACAAAGTGATGTAAGATCCATTTATACTTTGCAAGCATAGATGTCCTTCATAAAAAGCAACACAAAGATCATAGAAATCCATAGCTTTATTAGACCAACATTTTTCAAAGAAATCCTCATTAAATCCATTAGTCAAGGTGATTTATATGATGGAAGATCAGCTATAACCTTGTCGATCTCCTCTTTGATGAATGGAGCTTCAAGCCAATCCAAATTATCTTCCATTGTCAACAACAATGCTAGATCAAAACGCATATTAGTGAATTCAGGGGATCCTAGCCTTTCTCTATAAGACTGCCAATAGCTCGTGTTCATTCTACTCGCATAGTCTACCCTTGATCATTGCAGAGACTAGTGTATTTATTTTATGCTTGATAGTCACTCTTGACTAAAGTGTCATTTCCAAATTTGACCCACTTGGTGTTGCTCCTCTGCTTCCAATATTTTTTTCTTGTGAAGTAAAGCTTCCAAATGTTCCACCTGAAATTCCATTCTTCCACCGTTTGATATCTAAAGTCCTCAATTCTATCCAAAAAATGCTATTATGAGCTTTGCATTTGCTATTGTGGTAAAATAGAGTTGAGAGATGTGCTTGCCAGTGCTCTTAAGACCCTTCTTAAATTTTTGAATTTAGCCTTGCCTTGTCTTGCTGTGGTACTTGGGATGTCCAATGCATGATTTACTATCTTTGTGAAATCCTCATGCTCCATCCAATGGTTTTCAAACCGGAATACCTTGCCTCTTGGTATGGTTTTGGTGATAGATGTAACACAAGCTATGTTAACAATTAACCTTATTTCTAGGTATGTTGTGCTTTTTTGTGTTTGGCTCATATTGCAAGTATTCAAAGTAAATTTGGTAAACCAACTATGACACGAAGCACCAAGGCATTAAAAACAGTACACATGGGAGATAGGTCCGGAGCAGAAGGCCTTATATGCCTTATGCCTATTGGCATGGCTTGTGTGCTGATCCAAAGAGAGATGTTTTGCCCCACACTAAAGTCCAATCATGGATACACTCAAACAATGTCTAGACTGAAGAGAGGAGAAGAATGATCCAGACCCGATGCTTGTAAGAGAGAAACTTTTGTCCTTGGGTTGTTTCTCACTTGGTGATCTCCCGATGCCACGTCATTTGGAGAGTTGCATCGATCGTCACTACAAGGAACTGCCCATGCATGGTTCTTCCCTACTTCAACTTAGCTCAACCATGATAAAAAAATGTCATAGCGTAGTTCTCTATCTTTTTCTCTAGTGAGGGGGATCTTATTATGTAACTCTCAATTATTGAACTCCAATTGATGACGAGTTCTACCAATACAATATGTGCTTAATTCATACTAACAAGGAATTCAAATTTTATTGAGATAAATGCAATCATGATGGCATAGCTGGGTTTTTATTCCTATGGATTAGTAATTGTAGGCATGTAATTGTCATAGAGCCATGATTGGGAGAGTTTTATATGAAAATGCGAACAAGTGAACCAAAATAAATGCAAATAAGAGGCAACTCAACTCGAAATAAAATTCCAGATAGAGGATTGAAAGGTTCGATCTATATTGATGCAGGAATTTTGTGACTTAGGAATTTTATGGAGTAATTTTCAATTTACCAGGGCATAAGGATTAAGATAATATTTGAGGTGGCATGTTGGATGTTGGGACAACATATAAAAAATAACTAGGTATAGAGTTACTATGTGAAGGGGGTCATGGATGTTCATCTATGTTTGGTTTGAGTGAGGATTTGATTGCCTTGATTAATTGTTTGTGTGAATTATAGAAAACAGAGGCTCTAGGGACCTTTCTCGGATTACAGGAAAAGTAGTTACCTAAAAGGTCAAGGCTATTTATGTAAGCATAAAGGACCGAAACATAAATTAACTAAAGTATAAGAGCCTTGGTGCAATGTTACTGATACCTTGATTATTGTGGACGTTAGGGGTCAAAGTGTAAAATCCATTGGTCTAGGTTAGAATGTATCATGGACAATGATTGGTGCATGTGAGACTGGTCCACAGGGCATGAACCATATGCGTGTGCGATCGTTGTGTGCGACCCATACATTAGTCAAAGTCTACGTGTGACCCATAAACAACCTTGGTTGTGAGGCAAGACTACCTTGTTGAGGAGGTTATCATGCAAGTGATGGTGAATTTGATGGTATGGGTCACTATGCGAGGCAATGATAAGGAGTCATTGGACGTGACCATGGTGGCAGCATGGTGAACGCTTAAGCTAGAGAGAGGAGTCGTGAAGCATGCAAGTAGGATAGGGTGTCGGGTGGGGTTTCATTCAAGGATAAGGAGTTCTCCATAGAAGGTTGGCATTTAGCCTCAATTTACGAAAATCACCCGCGTGCCCTGAAACCGAATAATATGAAGAAGTAGGGTCAACTATGGAATTAAATAAATAAGAATTGCTAATGCATTAATTTATATCCTCTCCTTCCTCCTCCTCCCCGCCCCCCCCTTCCCCTTTCTTTTCCCAATTCCCTTCCTCAACACACCCACTCACACCAACCATTTCAAGTCCATTACTTTGTTTCCCATCTTGCGATTTGGCTACCTTATTTTCTATTTTGCAACCGCGGAAGGGCCAACGTCTCTACATATTCAGGTATGCTTTCACTTCTTTCCTTGTATGATGTTATTTTGTTTGTTTAATTTTGAAAATGCTACAGATTGGGGATCGATCTTGTGTTACTGGTAAGGGATCTAATGGGTTAGTAGTGGTGCACAAGAGTGGATGGATAGGTGGGGGCTTGGGGAGGTGGTAGGGGGCGGGGTGGAGAGGGCTGGGACCCGTCATCAGAAAAAGGTGTCACCCCTAGATCGGCCAATGTCGACACATGAGGAAGTAGGGAGAACTCCCGCATCGCCTATTTCATGCCTGTGTGCTCGGTTTGGGGGTGAGGGGGGGGGGGGTGATGGACTAGAGAAAGTCATGTTGGAGTGGGAGGGGGAAGAGAGAAGGGGAAGGAAATTCTGCGAGAGGAAGAGGGGCGACATCAGGAGGCTGATTTGACCTAGGGTTTGGGGTGGGACAAGTACTCCATCAGATAATTTTTTTCCGGTAATGCTGCTGATGCAAGTGCTCCATCAGGTAAACAAAATTACCTGATGGAGCACTTGTATCAGCAGCATTACCCGAAGCTTATAATCCTTGTTGACCAATGACTTCTGGGAGAAATTTTGTTAGTGACTTGTACATCCTACCGACGTGGGTACTTGTTGGGTTCAAAGGGGTAACAATTAAGTTCAATTTTAAGAAGAACGCCCCCAACACCCACCCACCCCCCGCACACACACACACACCACCACACGTGTGCGCAACACACACACACACACACAGGGTGCACATAATTCAAATATATAGCATTTAGTGTTGTTATTAGTATGAACTAAAACATTATTCGCAAGAAAACAATTTCTGCCATCCTTATATGTTTTCAGTTCATGTTTTACATATACATACTTTTATTTCCTGTGTTTTTCTCTACATGAACGTATTCAGTGAGTAGCTGAAGGTCAACTACGGAGGATCTGACTTCCAAGTCTCATAATCCTTCATCAACGGATGATAGTGCAAAGATAAATTTTATTTTAAAATTCCTCTGTAAGACGACTACAGCAAGAACATGCATTCTGTGGTACATACTTCCTTCTGTTTCTTTTTTTATTAAATATTTCTTTTTTAGTTAATGTATAATTTTTCTAAGAAATACTAATAGGTAGTACCTATCACAAATAGTACGTAATGTAAATGGGAGGGAAGTACATGTATGTGCATACACTTTGTATATAGTCTCATCGAACAATAAATTCTAAACCTATAAATAAGACTGCTATTAGTTCAAGTAGAGAGCAGTACATTGTAAACCTATAAATATTTCTTTTGTCCTTTTCCTTGTCGCATTTCATATAGAGTTAATTTCACAAAACAAAGTATTTGGTCCCGGGTAAAAAAGAAATATGACTTTTAGAATCATTTTAGGGAACCGCCATTTGTGTGCATCTACCTAATGCAGTGCCACACCCTTAATCGTTTAATATTAGATTTAGCAGTTGATTTTATGTTTACAGATTTGATGAGCATATTTACCACGACTTGTTATTACTAGAGACTACATGAGGCTACTGAACTAGAGTACCCCTCAAACATGTTATGTGACACTTTCCAATAAGGAGATATGGAATCTAGAAAGCTCTCAAACATGTATCAGGATATACTTACTTTCATTTCTTTACACCCATTTTTCCTCATTTCTAAAATAATGATTAAATATTTCATTAGTTGCCATGTTATTTTGTTTTCCACTAAAGAATGTTTGCTGGAATGTCCCTGTTCTTGATATTAACCCACTAATTTAGTGGAGTGTGGAATTGGCAAGTTAAGGTTGAGTTTATTTTCTTAAGACAATCGTCCTTGACCACACCTGTTAACCCAAGTTATCCATTCCCAATAGATATTTTTTTTACTCCCAATAGATATACCCAAGTTATCCATTCGGCCGGTGACATATAAGCAAAATACGGCTCAGTATTTCTTGTTCAATAATAGCCCCATTATAGGTTGTTTTATTACATAAATCATGGTTTACTATTGTGTATATATCTGTACTCTAATATGGTTCAATTATTCTTTATTTTTTTGTTTTGCGAATTTTACTTATTTTGATTTGCACAACCTATATATCTTACATGCTTGTGCAGGAAGATTATATTTGTGCAATTTGTGATGATGGCGGTGAGCTGATATGGTAAGTATGCTATGTTTGCGTCTTGTTACTTTCTTTCTCTTCTGATGTCCAATGTACATTTGTGCCAATAAGAGTTGAGGCCCATAGTGCCTTGCGTTTGACCGGTTTAGGTTATTTTACAGTGATATGCCGTATGCAATGTTACCATTTCAAATCTGTCTGAGTTTTTTTAGTCATGTGACCATCATACATGGCAACCCATACCCCCAGGGTGGGTCATTCTTGGTATCATTGTAATCTAGATACAAATAATCTCACCCTGCCTATCGAAATCTAAATGTATTTGATTATCCTTATGGCTCATTTTTATTTCTACTCTTTTGCTTCCATTCATAATAAGGAACAACCTATTGTTAGGACCTAGCTTGTTGGGGCAAACAACTTATGTCTCCATTGTTAATATGACCATTATTAACTTTGTTTATTGCAGTTGTGATGGTATTTGTGGAAGGTTGTTCCATCCATCCAGAGATACTGGCACTAATTCTAAATGCAAAACTCTTGAGTTGAGTGAAGACAACATGGTGCCATTCTTTTACCTAATTTTAAAATATATTTTTCCTTGATATGGCTAGTATCTCTAACTTTCATACCTTTCAATGCTATAGAATTTGCCCAGGTTTCTATGCAACAATTGTGTGTATAAGCAACATCAATGCTTTATTTGTGGTGAGCTGGGATCCTCTGACATTTCTGGTTCAGTTGAGGTATATATGTCTACCAAAAGAAAAGATATGCATCTTACCTAAGATAGTTATCCTCTTTTCATGATTAATGTTTTCACCATTATTTATGCATAAAATTATTGGGAAAAAGTACTAAAATTATTAACTATGTTAGGTATCAAATTGTTAGGAAATGGTAGGCGGAAAGAACCCAAATGAACATCTGCAATGGTACTTGAACCCATATTGCACTATATGTTGAACATACTCTTGTAGATACAAATGCTAATTCATATTTGTTAAGTTCAATTCACTAACGTCTAGTTCACATTCTGACAGGTCTTTCAATGTAGTAATCAGAACTGTTCGCACTTTTACCACCTTAAGTGCCTTTCTGAATATGATCCAAATATAAAGCTTCCCAATTTCGAATGCCTGCATGAATGCTTTTCATGCAAAAACAAAGGAGGAGGTGAGGTAAGGACAGGGAAGGAAACAAGAAGAAATGGAAAAGGGTGGGGAATGTGCTTGGTAGAATGCAGGCGCTGTCCAGTAGCATACCACAGGAGGTGCTTACCAAGGTAACGTTTATGTACATGCATGGGATAAATGAATTTTCTTTTCTTCTTTGACACTGTTTTTATTTCTCAGGGAGATTTCCGCTACTGCTGCTGCTGGTGATGCTTCACGTGTCTGGAAGATCGCGGATCAACATTTTTTCTATTGCGAGTAAACTTTTGGTCCTCCATCTTTTGTGCCATGCATATAGGTTGTTTTTATATTTGTCAGCTTCAATTTTAAAATATCATGCAGGAAGCACGAAATGGTGGAAGATCTCAGGAGTGCAACAAGAGATCATCTAAGAATCCCGAAAATATGTGATCTAAATCTCCCACCTCCTCTCGAATAAACTGAAGTGAAACACCTAAAGCTTGATTCACCTGACCATAAGTCCATTGCATCCTGTGTTGGCTCGATGAATGGCTATAGAATATCTCTTGTTTTCGGTTTCATGAACTGTCACTAGTAACAACTCTCTTAGGACAATGAAAACCTTTTCTTTTCAGGTGTACTGAAGTGGAAGTGTCTAGTATGATCGACATGAGATGTTATCTATTGTCTGTTTGCATCCTGTGAGTCTATTGAGATAACAAGTCTTTGAATGTTGCGGGATTAATGTCTCTTCTTTTGTTTAGAGCATCTTCAACCGTTCCCTAAATAAGGTTGTTAAATCAAAATTTAAAATGTGATTAATAAAAATCATTCTCCAACCGTTCCCTAAATAAGGTTACTAAATTTACCAACTCCTAACCCATAGCCTGAAGTTTGTTGCATTTGCCAACCCGATTCTCACTCCCGAAAGAATATTTAAACAATTTAGGAAACGATTATTGGGAACTATTGGAATGCATGTGTTTTTTTATTCCCAATAGATATAGCAACTCTCTAAAACTAGTCTTTTAGGGGTAAAATTATTGGGAACTGTTGGAGATGCTCTTAAGCCTTTAATTCGGTACCGGGAGCATTCAGTAAATGACTTATCATCGTTAGTTGCTTTTTTGTGTCCGGGTGATTTGTTAGATGATTTTGCTAATTCATTTTATTTTGTACTCCCTCCATTCTTAAATTGTTGATATCATTGGTTTTTTTGTTACGTTAACCATTCGTCTTATTCAAAATATTTTTTCAATTATGTAAAATTATAAGTTGTGTTTCAACTTCATTTTGGTGATAAAACAAATCATAATAAAATACTTGATACTTCTTCAACTTTTTTAATAAGACGAACGGTCAAACGTAACAAAAAAAATCAACAACGTCAATAATTTAAGAATGGAGGGAGTACGATCTTTGCCTTGTTGAAGGACATAAGGAACACGCGGCACGTGCCGTGATCCGTGATCGGCAGTCTTTTTTTTTAACCGAGGAGAATCACAGTATTACTGCAGCAAACACGCTACATGGCCATTTCTACAATAATGCTCAATTCTGTCGGAGGGTCCTCCTAGTGTCCAAGAGCTCACTCTCTGTCAAGTACTATAAAAAACTCGATCCACGGGAGTAAGACAGCCCTCGGAGCTTTCTGCTAAGAAGACCTTCTCACGCAGGTCGAGAAAACCCCCAAATCCCCCTTCCCCCTTACATTGGGGCTGCAACCTTGTGAGAACCTATGTCGGAACCATCATGGGTTACCGTAGCTTCCAGGTGCCTAGATGCGGCTTTGACCACATACTTTGGTGCGGGGAGAGGCGAGGAGATTTTTTATCCCAGCCTAAAAATTTGCTCCCCCGGGAATCGAACTCAGGACCTTGAGGGTGCTAGTAAGCCACCTCAACCACTAGGCTAAGGGACCGTTCGCTCCGTCAAGTACTATGAAATGTAGGCCGAGAACGATTGACCTTCCAATCTCAAAAAGTTATCGATAAACCTTCCAAGGTTATGGTCTCTTCATTGGATGAAGAAGATACTTAGAATCGCACGGTGCTTGGAGAAGCTTCACATCCATGTATGAGGTTTAAATTTCGTTCCCCAACTCTTCATGCTTCCTGCCAGTTTTGTTCATTTATATGAAACTTCGTAGGTATCCTTTATTTTTTCAGATTTTTAGCCATCATGGGAGACATTACAACTAGAGGACAACTACTTGAAAAAAGACCACACCTACCTGAGAGAGATTGAGATCGTGGGGTTCGAAAGACGGAATGAGCAGAGCAGCAGATGTTTTCATGACATCGTGCTGTGCCCTGAGGAAAATCTTGACCGTCAGGGCGGCATTGCACGCCCGTCTTGGGTTGTTGGAAGATGAGAAGGCTAAAATTGTAGAGCATGTTTGTATATATATACTAGCAGTGTGGCCGTGTGTTGCTACGGGCAATTTGCTATTCATACTTTATTCATGCAAATATATGTAATAATCATTAGAAATGTAGAAAAATAATATTTTTAATAACATGTCATAGTCATAAAGAACTAACTGATTATTGCTCAATGCTCGTATCCAAATAAATATTACTTCAAATTCGTTTGCCATAATGGAGGACAACCACTTCGATGGCTCGATGAACTTCATGCACAGGGATGAGGAGATATTGTCTTTATTTTTATGTCTTAGTATCCTTTAGCTTGCAAGCTTATAAGATACATATCATGTTGCTTTATCATACAACATAATAAAGCAACATAAAAATAAAAATTACTAGTACTTCCCTTCAAGATTTGATCATGAATACCCCATCCCTCCCTGCGTCCTGATAGGTTGCCGTGATAAGGTGTGTAACATATTTGAGTTTTTATGCTACTTACTTTTTCCCCTCTTTGTCTCGATGTCTTTGAAGGAAACAAGATAACTTTATAACCTAAGAAGTGTTGAATTCTACAAAAAAATTGATTGCAGCTTAACAATATGCATTGTAAGTACTGCAGCAAATTGGGCAAGTGCCAACCTCATAGGGAGAACCTCAGCTTCTGCTATATCTGTCATTACAAATTAATAAAAGAGCAAGTGTTATGAACATACGTACTCATAAAAAATAGACTTAAAATTCAATTTGCTACACAACAGGAAAACACATTGTTCAATTCAGTCAACTCTAAGAAAACAGTCATTAATAAATTATATCTTTTCATTGCTGAGTTCTGTGCTCCAGCCGAACAGCATCACGCAAAGCATGACACCATGGTGAGGCTGCGGTGGCATTGCCTCGGTGCAGCCTGTTGGGTTGGGTTGGGTCAGCAAGCACTCCTGGCCACAATGGCTTTAGTTTGCCAAGCTTTGCACACAATGTCCCCATACAGTAACTCTTTACTGCAATGAAAAGGTGGTTATAATATGGAAAATAATTTATGAGGCAATCTTATGGAAAATATTCATGAATATTGAATGAACAAATGCATTAGCCCACACATGGCAGAGTAGATAAATTACAAGCAATAGAGACACCATGATGTAGTACAAAGCAAACTTCTAACTGAACATAGAAGATGGGAAAGATGATGTGACCTGAAATACAGTAGAGTAAGTAGCTAATTTATCAAGACTCACCTTCTGATTCCCACAAGTCAAATCTCACCATCCAACTATCTGAACCAGTCTGTGGGTTGATCCTTTGTTTCATCTTTTTTTTTTACTTTTTTTAGGAAAATCTTTTATTTACTTATAGGACTATAAAATAGTTATTACAATCTAAAGTTAAAATAAAGAGGGCTTAGGTTTAGTTTATGTAGATGTAAACACTGTTTTTTTTTATAATGGTAGATATGATACAATACCAAGAATCATTTGGCTATGCATCAGACAGAACAGTAATATGGCAAATGGTGCTACAACATGACAGTAGAAAAACCTAGTATAAAATAAAATTACAGGTAACTAAGCGGGTATTTTCTAAATTCATATAATGCCCCATCGAATTTGATATCATTACATTTTCTGATAGAATAAAAACCATTAATTCCTGGCTTCCTATCTGTGCTAAACACATTGATTCCTCACTATTTGAAACTGCTTGATTTGGTTCTTGCAACATATATAGTTTACCTTCTATTATCCTGCTGTCTAATTCAGACCAACATATACTCAACAATTAAAGGGCATGGTTACTATTTATATGCACTAAGCAACAAATGGCTGTTTCTCGACCATGGTCAACCACAGCTAAGAAGTAATAACAGATTTGGGAAGAATCAACTTTTAGCCTATTTTTTTACTTTTGAGAGAACAAATCATTTTCGTATTTATACTCACAACTCAAACTAAACACATGCTTCAGCAAGTTTTACCTTTATAACATGCTGCAAGTTCTTCATTTATTGGTTGGAGTAGAATGAGGAAGCCTCCCATCCTTGCCTGTACCGAGTAACTCATTTTTGGGGTCTGGAAGCCAATCCTGCAATCATGAACACTGAAACTAAAAACTTGAACTAAAACAAAATGGTCCGCAATGCATAAATCAAAATCTACAGGTAAAACAAAAACTTAACTCATATTTTTTTCATTCTATTTGTCATCTAAAGTTCTGAGATTTACTTTAACCCAAAAGATCACATATTTTACATGGCACATTCATATCTATACAAACAAATTTTCAAAGAGGAATTTGACAAAAGAAAATGTAAGATAAGCTAAAGCATTTTTCTTCTTTCTTTTACCATTTTACTCTGTATTTCCTTTGAAAAACTGTTTTCAAAGACACAAAACAGAGAGACATACCTGTAGATAGCCGTTATCAAAGATCCCACCGGCCTTAGCCTCCCAAAATCTCCAATGTCCCTTCGTGGGAGTAGTCCAAACCTGAACACAATGGAACAACACCTCCACCAAAAGAACACAATGGTGTGGACTGCTGCGGCGTCGATGAGCATGACGGGGGCGTACCGGGGAGCCAAAGCACTCATTGACCCGGGCGCTGATAGCCCTGGCCTCGCCCTGCACATTGTGGCCCTCGCTGCGCGCTAGGTTGGCGATCTGCACGAGCACGACGCGGCCGTGGAGCTCGCGGGAACGCGGGCACGGCGCTTTACGGTGTGTTTGGTTGGGTTATGACTGTGACAAAAGCTGCTGTGGGCTGTGGGCTGTGGAAAAAGCAGCTATGGGTTATGAGCTGTGAAAAAACTGAAAGTCGTTTGGTAAAACAGTTGTGGTTTTTCGAAATTTACTAGCGGACCCTACTTATCATCATATATATAATCATATATACGTACACATATACATACAAATATATGTATAATACATTTTATATTTATATATTTATTTATATCGTATATATAATATAACATATATACATGTATATAAATAAATAGATAAATATATATATACACACACACATATACATATGAATTAAAAAATATTTATACATATAAACATATATTTATTTATTTATATGTATCTTATACATATAAACATATATATATATATATATATATATATATATATATATATATATATATATATATATATATATATATATATATATATATATATATATATATATATATATATATATATATATATATATATATGGGTAATTACGTTCTACTCCCGGGTGTAGTTACTGCCATGTTTGAAAACCCACCTTGGGTATGTGTACATACCCATTTATCATTTCGAATATGTGTACATACCTAAAATAAGAATTTACAAAGTGATAATCATGAAAAATTTTGAGTGGAACTCATATTGTCGGGTACCTAGATTAGGGAGCCCTAATCGGGTACTTAATCTGGCTAACAGCTCCGTCTTGTACGCGTAAAGGATACGAAGTGGGGCCCGAAACCTCCGCCTCGCCCGACCCCGAGTCGGGCAAGGTCCACAACTTCCGCCTCGCCCGAGCCCCGAGTCGGGGCGAAGTCCACGACTTCCGCCTCGTCCGACCCTGGGTCGGGCGGGCCCACGATCTCCGCCTCGCCCGACTCGGCGTCGGGTGGGACCGCAATCCCTGCCGCGTTTGCCTTTGCTTCGCGGAGAAGCGACCTCACCCACCGGATAGGGGAGGAGTTGCGGCAGGCCGATAGGCGCAATTACGAGCGCACGGGAACTCGTTTCACCAACATGACGTGATGTGACCGGCGCAGTACCTAACCGTCCCGTTCCGCAGCGCCGCACGCTAGCGCTAGCCCAGCTGCGAGAGCGGCGTGATCATTACCAAGCCCATGATGGCTCGTGACCGGGACGGAGGCCGGGCGATTGACGGGACAAATAGCCTGTAATCTGTCCCGTGGCTGACCAACGGCATCCGCCTAGGCCTACGAAGGCTACGAAAGCCGGGCCCGCGGCCTCCGCCTCGCCCGACTCCGGGTCGAGGCGGGTGCACCACTGTTGGCATCTCTTAAGGTCACGCGGAAAGAAACACGTGACCGCGGGAGAGCCAAGGGTTTAAGTCACTTGCACTATTTAACCAAATAATCCACATCCAGTACAAGTACTAGATATGTATTATAAGGTGGGTCATGAATATCCGTAGCGGACGGATAACCCGTTGTAGCATTTCACCGAGAGTATTCAAGGGTATCGTATTTATATTTTCCCAAGGAAGACATGGTTGATAAGAGTACTTATGTTCATGGTGTTACAAAAGAATGATGAAGTATTCACATTCCAATGCAGGGGTTAGGAGCAATAAGTTGAGGATAGTGTGACACACACCAAGGCGATGCATTCTCTTATAAAAGGGATAGAGGCGATCCTAGATAAAGCTAAACTAGACTAGCGAGACCACTACTCCTAATGATACAACATTCATATGAGTGCGCAGCTTCTACCTAACATCCAAGATCATGCAAGCGCAAGCAAGCGTCTAATGCCTAGGCATCATCGGGAGATCCAGTCTTACGCGAGGTCCGCCTCGCGACTCCGGCTTTTAGACTCCTATGCCATGCCCGAACGTGGAGGATTACTTTGGATGACAAGGCTGTCACTTCTTGTCACCTACCTCTACAAACCGTGGGACACGAAGCACATTCAACGGTGGGTAGATAACCCCGAGCACCATGCCGGCGTCACTAACCACAACTCTAGATCCCTCGAGGCACCGACATGGTGGTAAATCTAGAGCACCCTTGCGGGACGATGAACCCGAAGCCTATTCATAAGAACACTAGCCTAACTAGCATAAGCTAGACGAAAGGATCAAAGCTAGCACTAAGTCATGCAAAGGCGTTCGTCGCTCAAGAATGAGCGACGAACGGCAATTAATCAAGTAAGATCAAGAGTAATCGGTGATCAAGTATGAACGAACGAAGAACATTCGATATGAGTTCATCTTCTATTAATGAAGAACGAAGAACGAACGACGAACTTATATGAACGAACGATGAACGATCAAACAAGATCATGATTACTCTATAAAGCTCATGACAAGGATATGAACGAAAGTATTCCATAGATGAATGATCAAGTCTCATAAAGAGAGGATACAAGAGCTATACCCAATTCTCCACAAGACTTTGGGAGCAATGAGGCAGCCCACTACTAAGCCTAGCACTACCTAGAAAGCCTCTAAACTTCTAGTGTGAGGAGAGAATGATCCTTGTGTTGTTGTGTGTGTTAAGGAGGGGGGTACCCCTCCTTATATAGGCTTGAAAGGTCGGCTCCTGGAGGCGGTTTCGTAGGTCGGTGGCATTTAATGCGCGTGGAACCGACCTCCGGAGGCGGTGGGCAAACCGCCGGAGAAAAGTGGGCCGGGGGGCCACCATGACGGTTCGGCCGAACCGCCTTGTTGGTTCGGCCGAACTGCCACCGGCCCCTCCTGGGCTGGGCTTTGGCGGTTGGCTCCCCCATCTGGATGTTGGTCTTTGATCCAGGTGCGTGAGGCCTTATTTGTGTTGGATTTCGTGGTCGTTGGCCTTTTATCTTGGAGTTGATTCCCGCGGCGAAGTGGAAGTTTTGTAAAAGTGTTGATTTGTCGCCTCGGGGCCCGGAATTCATCATTTTCCACCTGCACACTAAAAATCTAGAGGTACACGTGGAACTAGGTTATTTCTAAGTAAAATGCATGCAAGACATGCCTAGTCCTTCTCATTTATTTGACTAATTGACGGTCGAAATTGGTCCGTAACGACCGTCAACAAGCCCCCAAGCTTACCCCTTGCTCGTCCCGAGCAAGTAGTAGAACTTTAGGTTGTTGATCGGGAGTTGCTACAATGCCTACTTCTCAAAGGTACCAAGTGTATAACAAAGATACTCATCCTTGAGTTGAATAAGTTGGCAATGGTGACTCACCCTTCCCCTTAGTCCTCATGGGGCTTTGTGCTTTTCACTTTACCTTGGGCGGTTGAGAGAGAGAACGGTGTATAGAGCATTTATTTTCTCTTCCCTTGTCTTGCTTTTTATTCTCCGGACGTTTTCAAAAAATATTTTTTTTTTTTTCAAGTAAAACCACGTTCCACAAGTGATGCTCTCGAATCGCTCTAATGGTGTTTATATTCCTCACCAAGGCATGTGTATTGCCTCATCCTACATCTAATAGGCTTTTGTGGAGCTCAAGGTAGGGTATGAAATGAGGCATACTTGCATTCATATTTTTGCGAAACCAAAAGAGTGGATCCATGGAGATAGCAAGTCATACAATCGTAGATCAAGATGTGCAAGTGTGAAGATGATGGTGGTGGTGTATTTGACTACTCCTCTTTTTGTTTCACCTCTTTTTATTTTGGATTTTGGGCATGGCTATCTTTTCTTCTTTCTTTTTCCATGCTCGAAATGAGAGCAGCATCTTTTTCTTGCTCATCTTTTGTGAGCCTTATTTTCTTTTTCTTTTGCATAGCCATGCCTTCTTTTGATATTTTAAGAGAGGTGATAAAATGTGAGGAGTGTCTTTATTTTGGGTGGATGGCATGACATGTTGCTAACTTCCGGTGTAGAAGTGTAGCATATGAGGTGGAGTGTGTACGTGATCTTGATCATGAGAGTATGAAAAGCATCTCACTAGGGTCACACAATTTTGATAAAGCTCAATGAAGTAACAAGTAGCAAATGAGTAAGGTTTTCAAGGGAAATTTGCATATGGCTTTGGTAGGAATTTATCATCACTTGGGAACTTATAGATTTTGCAATTTTTGGGAACAGAATTCCGGAGATTTTAAGCTCAACTTAGGACAAGATCATAGCAGCTCTTTTTACCATATCATCATCTCACAACAACTTAGGTGCAGCTCAAGCATGTGCAGCCCACAAGTTTCAGGTTCTAAGCAAGTTTTGCTAGCCACCAAACTCAAAACTAGGAGAGTTCTAAATTATAGACTAGGCACATGAGAGAAATAAAACAGAGCAACTATTCATCATCTCAACATAGAAAGACTAGCAACATACTTGCAGCGTATAAAAGGGAACTAAGCTACTTCTTTTTGTTCTTTTTAGTTTTATCATTTTTATTTTGTTTTTCATATGAGAGGCAAGAACAAGCAAAAACAAGAGACAATAAAGGATACAAGTTGCGATACATGATACCTTAGCGGGGGTGCTGCCCCCAAGCTTGTTCTTGCTCATGGGTTTGGTGGAATGAACCCCATGTGACGGAAGTAAGCCAGAAGATCGGCTCGTTGTTGCTCCGTCATGTTGGTGAGGGCGGTGAGCTGGGTGTCGGTGCGCTCTTGCCATTGATGAGTTTGCAAGATGTGTTGGTTGAGCGCATACTCGGTGTCTTCCGCCGTGGTTTGGAGTCTTCCCATTTGTGAGGAGAGGTTGTTCATCTCCTGCACAAAGTTGTAGCCTTGGGCTGATCCGGGAGTCGGTGGAGTGTTCCTCCCATTGTTGTTGTGGAGAAAACAGCCCCGGGCCATATCCCGGAGTTTGCCACGCCGATCCCCGGCCATGTGAGGTGGCGGGGCTGGGTACCCACCGGGAGAAAACCCGGGGTGGCTGTACCCCGGCTCGCCATGAGTCGTGGGGTGCGGTGTGGGCATCTCGGAGGTAGATGGTTGTTCCGATCCGTGCGCCCCCTGCGAGAAGATACACTCTGCGAGACCGCTGCGCTTCTTGGAGCTCAATGGTTAGATTTTGAGAGTATACAAACGAAGGTCCGGGTTAGGTAACCGAAACTCGTTTGCATATCCCACAAAATAATATATGAGGGAATCGTTCGGACCATTCTTAAGAGAGTGACCTTGAATAAGATAATCTTTATTTATAAGAGAGCGAGGTGTAGCAAGGTATTCAACATTAGCATCATGTAAAGCTCCCACCCGCATGGCAATTCATGTCACTAGAGAGGTACATTCAATTGGTCCTATCGTCCCAAGATTTTCTATCCATTGGCAAATCATGGCTTTCACGGGAGCAATCTTAATCTTATCGACCGCAGCAAAAAGAATTTTTAGCTCATCCTCGCGCACAATTCGAATATCACTCCTTGGAAAAAGAGTGATAGCAATCCACATGTGCATAAAACGCAAGGTAGGATGATGGATGTGATTAGTTCTAGGTCGCACGCAACTAGGAAGACCCGTAATCCTTTCCCAAAAAGCATGCTTTGAAAACTGAGGAAGGGCACCATCCAAGTCGGTATTGCAGCGAGTATTAAAGCCAAGAAGAGTGCTAAGTTCTTTCCAAGTCAAACGGTAGGATTCACGGAAAAACCAGAAATGAAATTCCTTCATCTACCGTTTGTAGGGTGCATAAAAACTGAAGTGTAAGCAAGCGGGAACCCGGCTCATTTACGGTAGCAAAATCTGTCCACCCTAAGGCTTTAAATACTTGAGCAAATTCAGCATCCATACCTATTTTGTGCAGCAGCTCCGTGTCAAATGCTCGCGTAGGAGCAAAGAGACGGTGTTGGAGAAGCGTGTAGGTGCGCGTCTCGTGCTCGCCCACTAAGTCGAGGTCGGTGTCGGTGAGGAGACGATGCTCGATGTTGCCCTCTTGCCCTTCTTCCTCGACTTGTGGTGGTGAACTTGGCGGTGACTCGACTACACGGGCGTGCGCGGGTGCTTCGACGTAAAGAGCTTGAACTTGAGCGTGAGCTCAAGGACCTCTTGATTGACCGAACGACTTCTTGGCACCGGTCATGGCTGCACACAAAGAGAGCAAGAATGCAAGAACAAAAATTCCGAACGGGTCATGTGAGGGAAAAAATCAAATTAGCGACACCGTCGGTTGTTCATGTGAGCAAGAAATCGCAACTCGAGAAAACCAAACAAAAACAAATCAAACCAAAAACTAGACAGACACACCAAGAGCAAAAGATTTATACGAGAACTTTTAGGCAATGAGCAAGTGAGGACAATGGAAAACTTGAGAGTAATGAGAATGAAGTGAGTGAGGAGTGGAAATGATAGTGTGAGAGGGGAGAGAGCTACGGCCGGGCCACCTCTACTTATAGCTCACGACAGTAGCAGTTTTGAGCGTTAGGAGGGGCATATGACCGTTGGGAAAAGGA